>OY796861.1:610000-1169640 GCA_963680765.1 Agrochola lychnidis
GGGTAATTTGAAGTTAGAGAGTTATTTACATCGATGATTTTAATGACTGTTTATTCTATAAATACATAATATTTGTTATGAACGCGAACGCGTGTGCTGTTTCATCAACACTCATTGCCTAGGAAACATCAGATAATTTTGCGGAAAATTAGGATGTGATAGTGTACTATCATGCCCTAATTTTTAGCTCATGAATGTTCGGGTACATTCGGGAACGTTCGGGCCAATATGTGAGTGACGCGATATCGGAAATTGCCGGAACTAGCAATCAGACAACTTTTACTGCGACTATCCCGAGTGGATGAAAATTGTTCGCGCAAGCTACCTGTGTTACCTGGCCTTTTTATGCTTAGTAAACAAAAGTTCTAAAGCAACGCAAAAAAGGGTAATAGCAAAGTGACTGCCTCATTGGTCTAGTGGTCACAAGCACAACTGCCGACCACCATGGGTTTCCCCGCCTAGAATGTTATACATATCACCTATAACAGCAAACATAAAGAGTTCGTTGCAGCTTGTTTACAAAGCTGACTCACTTGTGTGACAGCTGTCAGTGTGTGTCAGATGTGTGCTGTACAGACGAATGTAGATCCTCCTCCTTTTTAGGGTTCCGTAGTAAACAAGGAACCCTTATAGTTTCGTCATGTCCGTCTGTCTGTCTGTCCGCGGTCTAGCTCCGAGACCCTTAGTACTAAAAAGCTGTAATTTGGTACGGGTGTTTACAGGGTTACTGGTAACTCGACGTATTCCTTGCAGGACGTCATAGTAGGGTTAAAATGCAACAAATTAAGCCACCAAATGTTCTACCGAAATTCAGTAGTTTTTGAATTAGTTAAGAGTTTTAGTTTTTTTATGAAAAATCCCAGATTAAATCATTTGAAACCAATTTAAAAATGATTTACGGCGCAACTGTACTGAAATTTAAGTTATTATCATAGTTGACGCCGTAGCAGACCTTTGTTAATAATTAAAAGTTCAATAATGCCTAAAACTTTGGCAAATATCACTAACCAAACATTTAATTTTTTGTAATTTTCAGTACAGTCGCGCCGTAAATCATTTTTAAATTGGTTTCAAATGGTTTAATCTGGGATTTTTCATAAAAAAACTAAAACTCTTAACTAATTCAAAAACTACTGAATTTCGGTAGAACATTTGGTGGCTTAATTTGTTGCATTTTAACCCTACTATGACGTCCTGCAAGGAATACGTCGAGTTACCAGTAACCCTGTATATTAATTACGCCGACAAGTGGTAAAATAAAATTAAGAAATTTTTTTTTTTAACTTATCTCCCCTACACGTAAAGTGGTGATGTTTTTTTTTTCTATCCCATTGTGTGGGGTATCATTGGAAAGATCCTTCAAAAAAATTATGAGCATGCGATTGCCATTTTTGGATTTAGGGATCCGTTTGAGAAATATTAAGCTTTAAAGTGCTAATTTTTGTTAGAGTCAAGTGTCCCCTCCCCCTGCCGGCTAAATGGTTGATTTTGGATGTGTGAAAAAAATTACAGCAGTAGCTTATATAACGAAATTAAAAAGAAAACTATCACAGCTAAAGGCTTTACAAGTTAACGAGTAATAATCGACCAACTTAACTTTGCAGTTGCAAAAACATGTTTTCCCATACATTCCGTATGGGAGAACATCTTTTTCAACTACAAAATTATGTTTGTTTTTGGGATAAATTCATCCCAACTACGGAACCCTTCATTGTGCGTCCGAACACGCACTTGGCCGGTTTTTTGTTAAAAATGCGAATACAAAGCAACGCAAAGTACGCAAGTACAAATAGGAAGAAATTATCAAATAGAAATTCAAAACATCTTTTATTTATTTATGAGGAAAATTATTTAAATACTATCAACAATTTATTGTTTATAGTACCTATAGCCTCCATTAGCATCTATGGCGGCACGTTGTCTATCTCGCATAGATACGACAAGGCGCGCGCATAGTTCAGTCCCTCTGATATCTACTTATTTATTTAGGATCTCCAACAAAAGATGTACACAATACATGACACATAATTAAAGGGCAACATCGGGTATTAAGTAGGTGTACCTACTCCTTGACTTATAGAAGACCACAGCATGCACAATAAAATTAAAAACTTAGCTGACAAAGTTAAAACATTAATAAAAGGTAAAATTTTGAAAATAAAATGAATTTTGAAGTACATAAAAAAATGAAAATATAACATTTAGAGAAACAATTAAATTAAGTCTAATAAACACTTATTATATTTGGACAGAGACTCGCAGATGTCTAAGTTCGTAGTTTTAGCTAACGTGTTGTATTGCCTACAAATTCTTGGCACAGCGGCGTAATGACCGAGGTTAGTTTTTGAATCAGGAATGTGAAATAAATTGTATGTGTTATGCCTGGGAATTCGAGTCGGAATTTTAATCTCTAATGAGCTCAAAAGTTCACTGCAGTCAATCGTTCTTTAAGGATGGTGCAGTCCAGTTTCTCCCTACGACTGGCTAGTGTATCTGTCACCGTAAAATTATAATCTTCGTTAGTTTATAATCTATCGGTATTATTTCCTTTAGATTACAAACTGTCGAAAAATTGTGAACTGCGACAAATCATTTACGATTTAACGCATTATTTTTCGAAAGTTTATATTATATCCATGAGAAACGAGCATAGTAAGCGCTGCCGCTACCGCGGCAGCGCTTACTATGCTCACTCGACTCACGCGGTTGGTCACAGTTCTAACCTAACCTAACCCATTTCACCCAGTTCACAATTTTTCGACAGATTATGATCTAACGGAAATAATACCGATAGATTATGAACTAACGGTGCTCACAATCTTACGGTGACATATCCATGTGATATCATCCCATACCCGTGCACAGTGTGATTTAAGAGCTTCAGGGTTTCTTTCGTTCTGATAATCCCAAGGTTAAACCATTATGCTTTTCAATCGGGTTCATATATTATCTGCTGACTGAGCAGGCCATTTAATGAGACGAATGTCACGGTGCACGTTGAACCACGCCATAGTAGACCGGGCCATGTATATCGGTACATTATCCTGAACGTAATCAATTCGTGGGAATTCTGCTGCAGGATACACATCGCGCTCAGTAGACAGCATCATCATCATCATCATCAGCAAAGCAACGCCAGTTCTCCGACTTTGTCGTGGCTCATCCACTGGCATAAGTTGACTGTTATGCGACCAGATTCATTTTGAGGCACGATATGAGCTTCATCATACCGAGTGCGATTATAACGCCTTATGGTTAATCTTCCGATTTGACTCGATTTAAAAGTTTCATCGGTAAATATAACAATCGACCAATTAAAATAAAGACATTGTCGCGCAAAATTAAGTTAGGCAGTTTAGTGGTGAGGTTTGCGTTTCACTTTAATTAGTGTCTGTACTGTAGCCCTCCTCGGTGCAAAGCTTGTCGAACCGTCCGAGAACTCACATCATACACAGCACTAGTTGGTGTGAAGCCGTGCTCTTTGTAATGTAGCTAACCATATCAGTTATTTGCGCGGCGGTTAGTATCGGCCGTCGTCCTGAATTGCTTCAATTATCAGTAAAGTTATTTGTCCTTCTTCGCCATGACGCCGAATCCAAAATCTCACGATGAATCCAGATATATTGAGTTCTCGTTATATAGCATTAATATTCAAGTCATTTTCATGCAGAAATAATATTTCAGCCCCTTGTTGTTGCACGGTTAAACTTGCCATTTTATTTCGGCTTCGTTCATACTCATCTCTAGTTCGAACTCGCCCGGTCCATATACTACCTATGTATAGCTAGAAGTCGCAAAAGTCCTACCCTTCTTGCTGTGCCCTACAGGGTCCATAAAGATCTAAATTATATAGTTACCACTTAAGTACACATTATGGTAAAACAATAAAGATATTGAGTAAAGTACTGATGGTAACAAAAGTTATTCTCGTTTCAATAAGGTTGCTGGTGAGTATTGTTGTTTGGCTGTCATAGATTAAATGACTGCGACAGCGTACTGCAGTACCTATACTGTAAGTATCATTTCTCGAAATTAAAGACTCGAGCAATATTTACCTTTCAGCACAACTCCTACAGGCATTGAATAGGAATCGGTCAGCAACGCCTGCACCCCCCACCGCAGACATGCTGACAGTAGGACGACCAGGAATCTGGACATAGCGAAACATTAAACTGACATTATTAATAGTTTAAACACAGCGCCGTGCCCGGCGAATAAAATAATACCTAATCGTAAAAACTGAATTTTACAGGAAAAATAAAAAACAGTTTTTAGTATCGACATATCATAAAACGTTGACGTTTAAACCATATGGCCAATTGTATCTGGGCATTTCATGAAATGGTCAATTCTACACGACATATATATTTGTTTGTATATGTATTTGTACTCACGTTCTCGTAATCGGCTCTAACGATTTCGATGAAAGTTGCAATATAAGGGTTTACAGGGGCGGAAAATCGATCTAGCTAGGTCTCATATCTGGGAAAATTTGTTTTCTCCGTATTTTCATCCGAGCAGAGCTCGGTAGCCCAAAGTTTAGAACAAGTTATTGAATAATGTCATGGCAGCATGGAATAAGTAGGTACTATACATGGATTACGTGATCGAATCAGAAATGAGGAGATCCGCAGGAGAACCAAGGTAGCCGCCATAGCCCGAAGAATTGGCAAACTTAAGTGGCAATGGGCAGCGCACATTGCTCGCAGAACGGATGGCCGATGGGGCCGAAAGGTTCTGGAGTGGCGACCGCGTACCGGAAGACGTAGCGTTGGAAGGCCTTCCACAAGATGGACCGATGACCTTGTGAAGGCCGCAAGAATCCGCTGGATGCGGAAAGCACAGAATCGGTCGAAGTGGCGGTGCTTGGGGGAGGCCTATGTCCAGCAGTGGACGTCTTTCGGCTGAAATGATGATGATGATGATACATGGATTAGTATGAATTTTAACTCTTCTAGCTTATTTTTTAATATGACGTGTAAAAGTGATTCCGATGTCCTATTTACAAAATAAACAATTTTATTTATTTCCTATACCATTAAATGAGCATTCTCTATTTTATTTTCTATTTTCTTTATTCTCTATTTTTACCAGAGCAGAGCTCGGTCGCCCAGGTACTAAAATATTAACTTAAATTTTATTTTTGAAATATTTAATGACAGCGTGGTGGCACTTGATTCTTTATTATGTAGACACTAAGGTCTGGAGTTCAACATGAGATTACATTATCAATGACATTGCATCGCATTTTTTTAAGTACCTTTTCAATCAATTAACCCTCATTCAAGAGACAAAAAAATATTAACAGAGACAAAAACAGCTTTAGTTAGGTATTTTGAATATTAATAAAACAGTTATGAAAATAAAACATAACACTTTAGAATATTGGTCTAGAAGGATTATTTATTTAATACATACATACATACATAAACTCACGCCTTCTTCCCATGGGGGTAGGCAGAAAATACAGAACGCCACCTGCTACGATCCTTACATAGTCCTTTTGCCTCGTTTACGTTCATACATCTGTACCCTAATTGCGTAATACAACACAATCACAATCTGTTTCGACTTGAAATAGATTGCTAATCCATTGCTTCTTATGTTGCAAAAAAAATTTGCTCAACAACGTAAATAACGCAATGAATGTTGTTGAACTGTCAAAATGAAACAAATTAGGCATAATTGTTTACGAAAATAAGTTACGCAATTAGGGTACTGGTCATACACGCACGCCGGTTGCGAGTACTACGCACCTGGCCTTTCTGAAGAACATCACCAATAAGGTCAGTATATGTCCTCCTAGGGCGTCCCCGCCCGGCCTTTCCCTTTACATCAGCCTTGTAAATACATTTTGTTAGTTTTATTATTTATTTAAGTTCCGGAAAAAATAAAACTAAAATGTAAAACTAGACTCTTTAAAAAAATTATGTTATTCTGAATATTTGAAAGAAAGAAGACGAAAACTAATTTATTTATTTTCACACAAAATGGAGGTTAAGGTACTTTCATCAAGTAGACTATCACTATTAAGGCGGAAGCGTCAGGGTAGCCCGCGAAATTCAAATTTTGTTACGGTTTTTGCAATTTGCAGGTCAGTGTCAGGTTGTATGTTGACCTAAACATGATTCGCGACCTTAAAGAAAAACTTTAAAAAAAAATAATTTCGCGGGCACCTTAGCGCGTCCTCCTTAATGAAAATCGATAGACGTTGCTTCTCCGATGGCCTTTTTTTTAGCTTGGAAATTTTCAAATAACTTCTCCCGCTCTGGGCGGAGCGGGAAGGCATGTCAGACTCTTATTGACTAAAACCCACCCGTGTTCCTTTAGTTGCTATGATGCCAAGGGCCACGGTAACCCTTTCGGACAAACCCGCAGCCCCGGCAGGCATTGGCCCTATCGCACCCCTTCAATTGTGCTGTCATCTCTTTGAGGCGCGCGTGAAACAGAACGGAATCGGCCTGCGATTCCCGATGCCCAGGGCGTCTCCTGCGGTGGTTAAGGGCGTGAGAGTGCAAAATTTGCCTCTCCTTCACGCGTTTGGCCTCCTTCTACGCGAGCATTACTGCTTCGCAGAAAGAGGTGACGACCTCCCATGCCCTCTCGCTCCGTACCATGGCCTGGACCAGGGTCGGACGCGAGAGATCACCGCTGCCAATCACCTCCACGAGGACACGACGATGTTCCGCCCAAGCCAGGCAGACCGGATCCTGTTGACAATTGTCGCAACCCTGCGTGTCGCTAGTTCAGCCGCCACCGCCTGGTGCGACCTCCCCTGCGCCAAGATCAACGTGTCGTCAGCGTAGCAAATGACGTTAACGCCACTACGGAGGTCGGCGCGCAGTACGCAGTCTTATCCGATGTCCCACAGAAGCGGCCCCAGGACCGATCCCTGCAGGACACTGTACGACATCTCTCGCCGGTTCTACTCTCCCTGGTGACCGATGTAGATAACGTCCCTGTCCGTCAAATAGGCCTCGACCACATGACAGAGGTAGGTCGGCATCCGGTGATACCGGAGTGCCTCCCCGATGCAACTCTAAGGCAGGGTGTTGAACGCATTGACGATGTCTAGAGACACCGCCAAGACATCCCCACCCCAGGCCACAGCATCCCCCGTCGTGAGAGCCCGCACATGATGGCGTCCACCATAGAGCGCTCCCTGCGGAAACCAAACTGGCTGTCCGCCAAATCCCGCCCCACCAGCACCAGCCGCCCGACGAGGCGGTCTACAAGGACTTTTTCAAAGAGCTTACCCACCTCGTCGAGCAGCACGATGGGCCGATAAGCGGACGGAGAGTCCGCAGGGCGCCCCGGCTTCCTGATGGACCAGTTTCCCCGTCTTCCAACGAAGTGGGAACTGCATTAGGAGCCCTCTTAGTCGAGGCCCGAGAGCTTCCAAGGCCATGATTCAGGTAAGCCGTCGGGTCCTGGGGTGGTATTTTTCGCATTCAGCCTGAGTACCGCCACTTTGATGTCTACCTCATTCACCTCCGGAGCATCGTCGTCGTCATCGGTGGTGTGGTCCGCATCGGGCACCGCAGTAAGCGAAACCATAGGCGGGGGGTATGTTCCACTCTTGAAGGGAACAGAGCGCTCACCACGTCCCCCACAAGTTAGAGTCGGAGACTCTGCGTCAGCGGGGGAGCCCATGGCCGGAGTTTCTCCCGCACCATCTTGTATGGGCGTCCCCTGAGGTCCCTGTTCAGAGTCTCCAGTGACTACTCGCGGGCCAGTGCCCTGGTTCGCAGGTTCTCCGCTTTGAGGGCGGTCTTTGCCGCTCTGTATCCCTCGCACAACTCTGTACCCCTCATACAGTTCTCTGATGGCCTAAGCATTAAAATGGTCCTTCACAGTTATCTTCGTCTAATTCTAGCTAAGTAACATACTTGAAGGTAATATGTGTTTTAGAAATGTTTTGTTTTGTCTTTTTATTTAAAATTGTGAACAGAACGAAGGAGCCTAGATCTCACAACACAGGGAATCCTAGTGTGAGGTCTAGGAATTAAATCCACCTGAATGTAAACTTTGCTCAGTAAATTTATTCTTATTCTTATGTAACAGCCACTTTTAAAGAAAACCTATCGTTGTTGTCTTCCCCCAATGTATCAAAAAATTTAAATATTAAGGGGCCGTGTACGAAATCGACTGATTTTGATCAGTTTTGTTCATTTGTTGTGAGAAAAGAAAAAAGAATTTAAACAAAACTATTTGTGATTTGAAAAGTGGAGTTTTTTGTTTTGCATATGGCTCAAAGGTATTTTTCAAATAAATTAAGTATTCATGGAAAATCACTAATATTCGCAACAAGTTTTCCGAAAAATTACGCAAGACTGACGTTTGATCATTTTGTTACAAGAAACTACTTTGATTTCGAAAATTAAAAAATATCATCAACATCATTATAGTAATATGGTCTACTTACATGTGGCTGAACCACTTTTTTTTACTTCCATACAAAATATAGCAGAAAAATAATGTTGAAAATGGCTTTTTTTGCAACCGAGTCAGTAAAGTATTTTTTCCTATCATTTCAAACCATATCAAAATATTAGAAAAATCAGATATTAGTTTTCAGCTATCATAACATAACATAACATCACGGCTTGTTTCCCCGAAGGGTTGGGCAGAAGTGTACCTGTGTAGTAGGTACACCCACATTTCGGCAGTTATGTTTAAGTCCCATGTAATAGGGGGCGAGCCTATTGTAATAAACCGGGCACAAATCCAGACTCCGGGCTTTTATTGAGAAATTCCAAATAGAAAAACCCAATAACACTTCACTACACTTCAGCTATCCTTGAGATAAAATCAAATTTTTATTTTATGATTATACAATATCTTCATTAAGTAAATCAAAGTTGAAATATACCATATTTTTGAGAGCGCAAAAGTTAAGCAACTATTAACAGGTGCTGTGACTGACACGATTGGTTTAGCACCACGAAAACTACTTTTATAGTCAGACAGAATTAATCTTTCAATTATTTCAACCTTTCTCACAATTAAATAAGTAATTGACAAAAGAGGGTTTTTTTCGTGCACGGACCCCTTAAGTTTATGTAAACATTCACAAACGGGAACCCCTTGATAGACTTTATATGTAGAATTAATTTTTATTGTCTCCTCAAAGATTTCGTCAGAACTATTCCATAAGTTTAATAAAGTTATACTTTTAATGTCCTAAAGAAAACCCTAACGAATTGCGTTCCATATTTTAATAATTGGCGTCAAAGTCAAAGTCAAATAATTTATTTCAATTAGGCACAAAAAGGCACTTTTGAACGTCAAAAACAAAAAATAGAATTGATTCTAGTCGCCCCTTCCAAAAGGTAGTTTTCGTATGGAGAAGAATGGGCAAGAAACTCCACCGTTACTCTTTTAAAATGTTTTACAATATTTTGTATACATTGATTATATAATTATATGTGAAGGCGATTGTTTGCCATATCGTGAATGTTCCCCTAAAACGTATCCCCAACCTCAATCCATGCAGGAGATAAAAATAAACAGAATTGGCCATTATCTTACAGAGCTGTCATCGATTCTTGTGTATTGTAGATTGTGTAGGGTGACTATAGTTCAGAGTATTACTAGAGGTCCTGTTGCACTGGTTAGGGTGACGTCGAGGCATTCTTGCATCGGAGTCGACTAACCTTCTTTAATTTCTAATGAAATGTATCGTAAAAAACTTGGAACATTTTAAAATAAAATTATCTGTTCAGCGCAAAAAATAGGTGACTATAGTTCAGAGTATTACTAGAGGTCCTGTTGCACTGGTTAGGGTGACGTCGAGGCATTCTTGCATCGGAGTCGACTAACCTTCTTTAATTTCTAATGAAATGTATCGTAAAAAACTTGGAACATTTTAAAATAAAATTATCTGTTCAGCGCAAAAAATATAATAAAACGGGTTGGAATAAACACGTTAAAGAAGCACACAGGCAGGCTCGTCTACATTTTCTGAGATGGGTGGCAGCTGGTAAACCTAGAACAGGGTCACTATATGAAAATATGGTGGCAAGTAGAAATATTTTTAAAAGTAAGCTAAAGTGGTGCCAAAACAACGCAGATCAATTAAAGATGAATGAAATTGCGAGTCATCACGAAGCTAAAAATTTTAGTCGTTTCTGGAAAGCCACAAACAGCTTGAATCCCAAGTCGGGCCAGCCAGTGTGCGTCGGTGGCGTAAACGAACCTGAGGCTATTACCAAATTATTTATGGCTTCGTTAAGGACAGAGTCACCGCTGGGTCCATCGACGGGTGGGTCGGATGCTAGGGAGGGGTCCGAGGGCACGCCTATCATGTTCACCACTGGGGAGGTTGGGTCTGTCTTGAGGAACCTGAAGCGGGGTACATCTCCTGGACATGACAGCTTAAGTGTAGAACACCTACGATATGCAGGTAAGCACTTACCACGTGTCTTAGCTCTCTTGTATAACTTATATATAAGTCACTCGTATCTTCCAGAAGACCTCATGAAAACGATTGTAGTTCCTATAATAAAGAACAAGACGGGAGACACGAGTGACAAGAACAACTACAGGCCTATCTCCTTGGCGACCATTGTTGCGAAGGTGTTGGACGGTCTGATTGACAGGCAGTTGGATAATTATATCACCCTACATGACGCCCAATTTGGGTTTAGGCCACATTTGTCAACTGAAACAGCGATCCTCTGTCTCAAACATACTGTCCAATACTATGCAGCAAGGGAAACACCTGTCTATGCGTGTTTTTTGGACCTCTCCAAAGCATTCGACCTAGTATCTTATGACTGTCTATGGAGGAAACTCTCCCATGACACTAACCTTCATGGGGGGGGACTGATTACTGTACTGAAGTACTGGTACAGCAACCAGTCCAACTACGTGAGATGGGCGGGTGCCATGTCTGATGCGTACAGGTTGGAGTGCGGCGTGAGACAGGGGGGGCTTAGCTCACCCAGGCTCTTCAACTTGTACGTCAACCGGCTGGTATGTGAGCTCAGCTACACCCAAATCGGTTGCTTCATTGACGGACAGTGTATCAATAATATTAGTTACGCTTATGATATGATGTTGCTGAGCCCATCGATCAGTGCGTTAAGAAGGCTCCTCCGAATCTGTGAAGACTATGCGGTGACTCATGGTCTTAGGTATAACTCAACAATAAGCGAGCTCTTAGTGTTCAGGGCGCAAAATAAAATATATGACTTTGTGCCACCGGTCACCTTGGGCGCAATTCCGCTGAAAAGAGTAACTCGTTTTAAATACCTGGGGCACTGGGTCACCGATAGGCTGTCGGATGACGCCGATTTAGAAAGGGAACGTAGAGCATTGGCTGTCAGGTATAACATGCTGGCCCGCAGGTTCGCACGGTGTACACGAGAGGTTAAAATAACACTGTTCAGGGCCTACTGCCAGTCGCTGTACACGTGCGCCCTGTGGGTCAGTTATACACAGGGCTCGTACAATGCTCTACGAGCCCAATATAATAACGCGTTCCGGGTAATGCTGGGGCTGCCGCGCTTCTGTAGCGCGTCGGTGATGTTCGCGGACGCACGCGTTCCGGATTTCGGCTCGCTGCTGCGTCTGCGAATGGCATCGCTGATGCGTCGGGTGCGCGACAGCCCCAACAGCCTCGTGGCTACTGTAGCCGGCAGGGTGGATGGAATAACAATATGTCACTGGATGGCGGCACACAGACCGTCAAACAGATATGTGATATAGTACGATAAACGTGTTTTAGTTAGTAAGTATCAACTTATTTTATTACCTAGTATTATTAGTATTAAACTTATGTTATGGATCTCTGGTCTGAAAATAAAGATTTATATTATATTATTATTATTTATACGTCTTTGACATTTCTCGGGACCCAGGGGTCCGGATCAGGTGCGGGTCATCCAGCGCAATCATATGCTGGACGACACTGCACTTGATTGCCTACGAGTTGAAATGCAGAGTAGCCATGTCGTTGCTCTCCCGTCGCAGACTGTTGTAGTAACACCACGGTCCAACACAAGCCAAGCTGACGAGGGGAGTGACGACAGGGCTACAATCGTAAGTACCCAATGCAATGAGGAATTGAGGAGTGCTTTGGAAGGTGCGATTCAGGAATATCGATATATGTCGCCCGAACTTAGGCCACGCTTACCTCGTTTGCCCATGCATAACAAAAATAGGGCGCTGGTGGCGGTTCTGGATTCGCAGTTATCAAACTATTTTGATGACTGAGAAGACCTCACTGATACTAACTCAATTTTGTACTGCGCGGCTGTAGCGGCATGTCGTGTAGCTCACGTCAAATTTGCTAATAGTTCTAGAGCTACACGACCAAAACCAGCCGTACCAGCTTGGCAGTGCAGAATTGAGCGCCATATTGGTGAGGCCAGAGCGCTCATCGGCAAACTAATCTGCTTCAGGGAGGGCAATACTCGCCCTAGAGTGATGCGCTTTGTGAGGCGGGCGTTCTCAGGGACTGATATCAGCCCTGAGGACTATATGTCCCGTGTCACAGAGCGAATTGACTTCCTGAAGCAGAAAGTGTATTCATGGGCAAACCGTATTCGTAGGTACAAGTGGCGAGTAGATCGATACACTCAGAATCGCACCTTCCAGAACGATGAAAGGTGGGTTTATGGGGCTTGGGAGCGACCGAACCAAGGTGTGGCTGACACGCATCTGCCAGATTATGATGCCATGTGCTCTTTCTGGCGCAGCATCTGGTCGGTGCCTGTCAGTCACACCGAAGGTGATTGGACTCGGGAAGTCGGTCGAGCCTGCGGTACAATACCAGAAATGGGGGCCATTACCATCTGCCCCCAAGATGTGGCTCAAGCAGTCCGTCCGTTGCCTAACTGGAAGTCTCCAGGGCCGGACGGGCTGCACAATTTCTGGATTAAATGGTTTGTAAGATCGCACGCTCGCTTGGCGGCTCAGTACCAGACTGCTTTAGAGTCTGGTTCGCTACCCCAGTTCCTAACGTTAGGTGTTACCCACCTGCTCCTTAAATCTGGTAGCACCGCGGAACCCAAAAATTATAGGCCGATCACGTGTTTACCGACGGTCTATAAAGTTCTTACATCCATTTTGAGAGCTAAAATCAACAAACATATAGACACCAACTCCATCATGTCTGTCTCTCAAAATGGATGTAGGAATGGGTCCCGCGGTACTAAGGAGCAACTCCTCATTGATATGGCCATTAGCCAACAAGTTCGCCGTTCCCGAAAGGATCTGTCAACATGCTGGATAGACTACAAGAAGGCCTATGACTCGGTGCCAGATACATGGCTCATGAGGGTGCTGGAGTTGTATAAGGTAGATACAACTCTGCGCACCTTCCTGATGTCGTGTATGAGGCAATGGAGGAAGGTCTTCCGCTATCCAGGATGTCGAAATATCCAGAGGAATAGTGAGCCGATAAGGATTGAGCGAGGTATATTCCAGGGAGACAGTTTGAATCCGCTCTGGTTCTGCTTAGCCCTGAATCCTCTAAGCACACTGCTGGAGGATTCAGGTCTTGGCTATCGGTTGAGGAGAGGTGGTCAGGTTATATCTCACCTCCTCTACATGGATGACCTAAAACTTTTTGCCCCCAACAATTTGCAACTGATGGAGCTACTGAAAGTAACTGAAACTTTCAGTAGCGCCATCAGGATGGAATTTGGTGTGGACAAATGTGCGGTCATGCATGTAAAGCGTGGGAAGATTGTGGAATCCGTGGGAACCCAACTCTCGGATTCCATAAACCTTAGAGCCCTCTCCGCATCCGAAACCTATAAGTATTTGGGTATGTCGGAAGCGTTGGGCATCAATGTTACTGACATGAAGCAATCGTTGAAGGAGCGCTTCTTTGGCCGCCTGAAGAAAGTATTTAACAGTCTTCTATCAGGCGGAAACAAGGTGCGCGCCTTCAACGGTTGGGTCATGCCGGTTTTGATGTACTCTTTCGGCATACTCAAATGGACTCAGACCGAACTAGACGCCCTGGATAGGAGGGTCCGTACGCTGCTGACTGCATATCGAATGCATCACCCACGGTCTTCGGTAATGAGACTGTATATCCCGCGAAAGTGTGGAGGTCGAAGCTTTTTAAACGCTAAGACCCTCCACAATCGCGGATGACCCGCACCTGATCCGATAGTCGTTGTGCCGAAACGTTGACAGCTGGCTCAAGCACCTGAAAAAGAGAGAGCATCCGAACACGGTACGCGGTCAGATTATTTCCCCCATCTGTAGCCCCATAGTATGAGCGCATGACGTTTTCATTGATGGAGCGTGTCCATCTCATGCGCTGCACACTTCCGCCGGGAGCTGGGACCCTATCAGAGGCCGGTGGGCCTCGAGGTCCTAAACCGTCCGGCGGCCGGCGTCCTCCTTGTCGACGAGCAGGTGGTGGCGTCGTGGGCGGAGAGAAATACTCGTCGCTCGAGCTCGACGCAACTACCGCGGCCGGTGTTGTCACAGCACTCCTAGTTGGGCTGGGTACCGGTGGCGGCGAGGCGGAGCTGAGCGACGAGTCCGGAGGTGGTGGGCGTGCTTTACGTGCGGCTGATCGTGTCAACATTTTTCTTTATTTCATTCGTTACATAATTTATCGGAGGTGACATGACAGCTAATGTCACCTCCTGTTCGGCAGTTTATGGTTCATTTCTGATTGTGTGTTTTGTTCTTTTTTGTAATAAATTCAGGTATCAGGTTCTTTTTTACACTTATAAATTGTTACACTGCTACAACTGCGTCGAAGGGTATTGATAATATTATTTATTGTGAAAAATCTGGGAATAAAATTTTAAGACGTTTGTTGACTTGGTGTTGCCAGCTGACCATAAAATTGTATTAAACTAATACATTTATACCATTCCCCCTCTAAAAAGCTTATTTTATTCACTGTAAACAGTGAATAAAAAGCACTTTTAATCACTATTTTGGTGTTTGAATTTAGAACACCAATATATTCGACCTCGATCTCAATGCTATACAACCTTTTTTGGAACGCAAGTTCTTCAACGCGGCTTCAACTTTCAGAAATCGTCACGCTAAAAAGTGTTAATATTTGTGACTGTCTTCTTCTAATTCAAAGAGAAAGAGAGAGAGAACGCTGGCAGAAAAAACAAAAGAAAAGAGTAAAGTGATTACTGTGTTGTGGATTAAAATTGTACACATCGGCCCGAGTACACTGTATACCGTACGAGTCTCGAGAGAGAGAGAAAGTTTGAATTAGATGTAATGTATGTTCGAAATGTAAATACAAGATGGCCGCTCAAAAATTTTTTTAATTTTTCATCATGGGTGTCGTTTTCATAGTTTTCGAGGGCGCTAACGCCGATATGAAGTCAAAATGTAAATGCAAGATGGCGACTGCAAAAACTTTATTTTTGTTTTAAATCATACGTGAGAAAGAACTTCGTTTCTGACGGGGACCGCACACGTTTTTCTTAATTAAATGTCTATTTTCGCTTAAATCTTTCTTTTTGTCCTAGTCATGGTATAAAGTATAGTATGCAACTCTTGAATAAAACGGATTTATATCGAGCGCCATGAATCACTCGCGTCGCTCAGGATTCTAACAATCGTTAGAATCCTTCACTTGCTCGTAATTCATCTATGGCCCTCGCTTTAAATCAGTCCTTTATTCACTAATTGCATAATATACTATTTTACCATTGCCACTCGAAAAAGAGCATTTTATTCACCGATAACAATGAATAAAACTCTCTTTTACTCATTGAGTGAATAAAACATTTTGAATTTGGAACAAGCACGAATTGTATGAATTATGTAGAAACGATAAATAAAACGTGCTGAAAGTACATACTGGCTATAGAGCCATACAATTAAATTAATAAATTTAAAAAAACCGCCAATTTTAGTTAGGTTCTTTTCAATCTGTTGTCGTGTTTGTTTTATGTTATTGGAAAATCTATTAACATTATTATAACAAAATGAGTTCTTTCAGTGACGAAAATGAAATACTGACTTCGGAATCATTTTGTTCTACAGCAGCAATTCAATCAATCTACCTAGCCTTTTCCCAACTATGTTGGGTTCGGCTTCCAGTCTAACTGGATGCAGCTGAATACCGCTATTTTACATGGAGCGACTGCCTGTTTGACTTCTACAACTCAGTAACTGGGTATTAGGATACCCCTTGGTAATACTGGTTGTCAGACTTTCGTGTTTCTGACGACCCGTAACAACTGTGAAAGATCCACGAATGACAGCCGGGACCAACGACTTAATGTACTTTCCGAGGCACGGAGGAGTCTCGGTATGTAAAGATGGTCACCCATCCACAGACCAACCCAGGCAAGCGTAGCTTAACCTGATGGATCGACCTGTGCGGCTGTTATTACTTAGCCACGAGTAAAGCAGTAATTATTGTAGATAATTTTGCTGAAATATAAATACTACTATTCATTTTCTCGCAGTCAATGGTAAAAAGTAGAGTACACAACTTGTGAAAAAAAAATTTTACTCGGTCCTTGTATCCCTCGCCCCGCTCAGGATTCTAATCTAGAATCCCTCGTTATGTTCAGAATTCTACTCTAGAATCCTTCGCTGCTCTCGGGATCTAACATAGACCCTCGAATTAAAATCTCTTTTTTTTTCACTTATTGTATAATCTACTATTCCAGTAAGAGCATCTTACTGGAAATGTAACGTTTCGAAAATATTGTAATAGTCTCTGACTATTTTATTCGTTGCAAAAAGTCTATTAAACATACATAATAAATAATATTGTAAAATTCATTACAATACACATAAAGATATCATTATTTCTTAAATGTCTGTAAACAATTGACAAAGGGTAATCGGACCTCTAAACGAATTGCAATAAAGTAACATCGTAATAGCAAATTAATATTTTATTCGCTGGACGGCGGTGTTTAAGTATTTCTACATTTATTTATGAATAAGGACATATCGAATTTTATATAATTTAAGAACACTGTGTAAGCTAGCTGAAAGTTTCCCGAATATAATAAAATATACCTAAATGTGTCCACAATTTGATAGAATCGGTACTTGTTTAGTGTTCTCAATACTTAAAAAAACGTAATGAATATCAAAGCTAAATAGAAAGGGATGTAAAGTTTAAATCATCATTATCAATATTGGCAGAAGAAATAAGTTCTCAATCTAGCACCGAACTACCTAAGAAACGCAACCTAAAAATAATGTTTTACCCGACTGCGGTAGAAAATAAGGGTTATGAATCGCACTGGTTTCAGTATTTATACCCCATCGCGTTTGTTCCTCACCGTAGTATAAACGTGCATCCGAGCGCCGGTTTATGAGACATAAACATATTAAATTCAGCACATTATCTTTTATTTACCTACAGGTACATAATATATAATTTATTGTAGGAACACAACATAAAAATTCTAAGTTATAGTCAACAAGCAATGTGCGGTACTATCACACACAATATGCGTGTGAACATTATTCATAATATTTACAACAAACAAAATATAATATGCGAATTCTTTACTCAACTCGGTTGTGTCTACAAAGATAGGAAATGCGAAATAATTGGCTTGCTGACAGATTTACGAGTTACGCAAGCTTTTATCATAATTTATTTCCAGTTTTTAACATTAATTAACACCTTTTTGCGAAGAGTATCGCAATTAATTTAGTTACCAAAGTTTGCCAGTGATGACGATGTGACTCATGACAAACCTTTGTCGACAGTTGTTAGAGTTGGTATGGAGCACCCAGAGCACAGATAAAGATGAAAACTTCGCTAAGACATTTTTGGTGACAGCGGACACCGGCCAATAAGTAGAATTGACCTTGCTCCATAAATCTGAAGATTCAGTATTCTCAGAGAAGAATTATATCGAATTATCGAACCATGTGATGAACACAAAACGCCACACAAAATAGCATTTTCCGATTCTCACCCGGCGGCACCACGATCACAGCTAGTTCAAAACAGTCGAGGACAGACAGTTTTTAATTAGCTCATAAATATTAAACGACACGCTTTTGTTTTATGATAAGATCACGATTTTCGTTGAGACGATAAACTCTGTTAGCTATCTTCCAACTGGGCTTGTATAAATATTTTTTAAATTGCTTCTCTCTCGTACGCACGTTTCTGTATTCACTGCCCGTTGTATAATACTAGCATTAATTAGGTACCACCAAAAACACAGGTGTGTTTATGAAAAACAATAACGTGCCTGAGTGCCTGCGATCACCGATCACTAAACAAAAAAACATCACTCCTGAACATATTTTAACTCTCGATAATAGAACGCCTAACAATACCAGGAAAATATTTTACCTTTCTGTCAATACCCCATTAGTATAAATCATCTTTACATACAAATAACGAGTATTTGTTTGTCCGTCGAGCCAATAGGTATGTACCTACTGTTCGGGTAAGAGATCAATAAGCTGTTCCGGAGATTTATTTGACATAGCAAATATGAAATACGAGGAAAGCCGCGCCCGCCTCACGACACACGTGAACTCGACTCTACGAGTTATTACTGATACCAGTTGATAGTGAATTGTTTATTGAGGCTTTGAATAGGTTTTCTGGGTTAAGATGTATTACGATTTTTATATTTTATTTGTATGTACATATTATATAAAGTTTATCTAAAATCTATGTAGATGTAACAAAGAAGAAGCAGAATTCCGCAATTTTTTTAAATGTCTCTTTAACGAAAATGAGATGACTGTTCAACAGGGCGAGGTGGGAAGTAGGGTGACTTTGATTTTTTATAAAATAAAACCCGTTGACAGGGAGTTATTAATGACTGCTGTCATATCGCGGGGTACCAGACGGGGACAAAAGGGGCAAAACGCACACAGCATCAGAACCAAAGAGTTCGCGATGATAATCACGATTATTTTGTTTAAAACAACATAAAGCTTGATCTCAGCATGACGTAGGGACACATCATATTTTAGTAGGGCTGCCCAACTCGCTAGGTCACCCATAGAAATATATCTATGAGGTCACCTCGACGGATCACCCTCTCGAATCGGAAAACATGTGACAAAATCTGTATATAAGTAGAGATAAAGAAAGTTTTAATCTTATAGCCGTCTGTTTGTACCCTGTATGTGTATATCCTACACAGTCTGAGAGTAGACCTTTTATGTATCTCTGTGGTGTGATAGGTAGTGGTAGTGCACGTGTCGCGGCGGAAGTTGTGAGGGAAATTCCAATTGACGTCATACACCGGTCCTTTCCGGTGCAAATGCATGTGTTGCGCTACGTACACCTACTATTTAATGACTCTAGCGTTTGGCTAGGTATTCTCGTAACAAAACTTGGGTATATCTAGATTTTTTGACTAATCGTAATTGATATCTCATGTTATATTTGCCAAGATGTGATATCATGCGCCCCCTGAGCGCGTCATAGTACGAGAGTCCACGACCAAAACCGATTCGCATCGATTACGGCCAAAACCGTATAAATAGTTTAGATGATTCTGAACCCGACTCGGTGTGTAGTACCGGTCAGAAATGCCAGTTTTATAGGGGCTCATTTTTGTCAAAAATAATTGACAGACATCTTTATCACATTACGTCTCGCCTGAGCGCATTTTTGAAAATGCCAACAAATTTAACCGACCTGTCTCACAGTAACCTAGTATTTTTTTAATCTTTTTTATGGCTTAACAAAAACTTGTTTTCAGACATTTTAAATGTTACCTATAATTTCAAAGACGAAAAGAACGTTTCGAAGTTGCCGGCGAACAAACGCGAGGTGCTTGTTATACTCCTACCCCACAACAATGATGGTGAGACCGGCAATTATTAAAAACGATGATATTTTTTCAATAGTAAACAGCATTTTTCAAACTTTATCCCAGTTTCCTTTTGTCCAATTTATTAAAAAAAGTCCTTCAATATCAGTTAGATGGTTTCGGGCAAGGTCTTTATTAATCGTACGTAAATACGCCGCACTACGATTTTTTTTTAATATTTTCTGACTATAAAAAACTTGTCTGATGTAACGTGATACACTAAATTTGCCTGATATAATGTTTTTCCACATCTGAGCAACTTTTTTCATCATGCCCAATAGTTTTCTAACAGAATGCTAATGTTACCGACAAGTAAAATTTTCAACACATTCAAAATGGATTCAACACTTAAAATGCTCACACTTTCTTCTGAAAAATGATTTATTCGCAGCAACTGAGCAATTTTCACTTGAAAGCAAGTTTTTCACACAGTTTACTTTGGGATTTTTTTGTGCCTCAATTTAAATTTTCTCAATTGGCCTCCCGAGTACGTGCGACGCTACAGGTGTCTGAAAATTTCTGAAATTAGGTTTTTGGATTAACCAAATCTATCGATTTTATACGGTTTTGGTCGTAAAACGATCAGGCAAACATTTTGGTCCTCAGCTCTCGTATTATCATGAGGCGACAAAAATTATTCATCAAAATTCCGAAACTGCTTTTATTTTCGTGAAAATACTTGGAAACATTTTTGTTAAAGTTATGACTTTATTATTTCGATACAACGACTCGAATATTTCCTTTTAATAAAAATAGCCGCCGGGAAACACTCATATTATATTCACAGAATAATCTATATTTCGTATTCAAATCAGTGTAGAATCTAGTTGACTGATTCGTGATTTTACAAACGACTGAATAGGTTTATCATGCGAAGAGTGTTTCATGTATAACAAAAAAATAAGTACCTCCTACAAGCTCTTAAAACAGACTAGAGGTATTTGTTCAGTGTTCGGTAGATATTTTGTAAAATCAAATATCCTCGTTTGCCCCCAATCAAAGAATAGCTTCACTGAACATTTAGATAGAGGATAACTATTTTTATTTTTTTGTATAATTACCTCATGTTTGTGTCATCCATCACTGTTAGCAAGTAATACAATTAACGAGTTACTCCACTCTTATCACTGTGTTCACTTTTAACGTTTAGTTTGGCGACATTTCGAAAGTAAACTGGAGCAAATTGTAGTTGAACACCTTTATAAGTGCAGCTCTTTGTGATCCAACCCAGATGACACTCTCCAATCTATGGCGAACAATGTGCGACCTCCGGCGAGCTCTGAAACTAGGCTGAGACCTTCAAGTGATGGTAACTTCTTTTATAGGACATATATAAACTCGTAGACTTGCACACAATATGATATGGCTTTAATAGGCTATTAAATCTAGAGACTGAAGCTAACACACTGAACAGTAACAATTTTCTAACTTTGCCAAGAGGACGGTCGTTAGGATCCTAAAACAACTAAATTATCTACTAAATTAACCGGTAGGTAACTTTGCGGCCCAGGGCGCACTCAGTGTTAACATCGTCACATTACTAAGCCCGAAGTCTGCCGAGCCCTACAACGTTTTTTGAAAGTTTAGAAAATTTTATATATTATGATCAGAAGATGCCCACGCGGCCGCGGCCACGCTATGTCTGTATCTAACAGGGTTACACATCTTTTAACAGATACAGAGAACAAGGAAAAATTAAATCAAGGTAAAGTAAATTATATTTCTAGTAGCACTGTACCTGAGACGCGAGTCCGACGGGCCCTTGGCCGGCTTTTATGAACAACTAGCTTCTGCCCGCGACTTTGTTCGCGTGGAAATTGTGAGCACAAAGCTTTGAAGCCAATCCGATTATTCCCTAAGAAGACCCAAGTGCTGGAGCGTGCTCTGCAGGCCTAATGCAACAACTCTAGCGCCATTTTGGGCACAATTTTATGCAACTCACAATTCCATTTCAACTGCACAACAGTGGCACAAAAGGTTCCTTGAGAGCTGCAACGAATAACACTTATAATATTTTGTGAACGCGAATGGACGAATGAATGCTTTATGAGATTCCAGTTCAGTATTTTGAATGTGATCGTAATATAAAATGGTAAATGTCAAGCGTTTTTATTCATCATCATTAAAATATTATATTACTATGTAAAGTTTAAATGACATGCATTATTGTACGTCAGCGGATAAGAACGCTTCCAAGTTTACTGCGCATATATGTAAGTATATGACGTTCTTCGAGTAATTTTGAAGCACTTATAGGATAACATCAAAATGTGAAAAGGTATGTAATAAATTTCATATATTTTTCTAGTGAAATAATGTTTTTTACGGTTCCATACCTCGAAAGGAAAAACCGGAATCCTTATAGGATCACTCGTGTAGCTGTCTGTCCGTTTGTCACAGCCAATTTGCTCCGAATCTAATATACCGATTAAGTTGAAATTTAGTACGTACCTAATATCAATTTCGAAAATAACGAAAACGAAAAAAAAATTAAAATGTTGTCACTTTCCGGGGCCAAAATGTTTTTTTTTTTAAGTTTTGCGAATTGTACTGTGTGACATACTTAACAAATGAAAGGACTTGTTGTGAGGATCACAATGTTTTTTTTACTAACTTGAAACGTTATTATATAGGTCATTACTGCCTGTAAATGGTACTGAAGTTTCATTAGTATCCTATACGTAATTAAAAATGTATGATGAAACATCAATTTGTTCCGGCCACGGCGCGCAGCTGAGTTATTTGACGACCGATTAACCGAGTTTCCTGTAGTAGTGGTAACTGAATCTTACATCAATAATTAGATATACAGTTCAATTACATACCTATCAAATTTCAGACTTGTACACTAATTAATTAACGAGATAATCGAAAAAAAATATTTATGCGTGGTAACCTGACAAAATCTAGAATATTATAAAAAAGCGGCCGTGCAATACATTATACCAACCTTCTAAAACTTACCGGATAATACGTGAGAATAATACGTGTTTGATACAGACGGGTACACAAGTGGTAAAGTAAAACATAGTTATAATTAAATATTTTTGTCTACAGATAGAATATTCGTTTCAAAAATAATAATGTTTAGGTAATAAAAAAATATGGAGTACCTACCTATGTAGATGACGATGTTCATATTATATATTATACAGATATTAACTACAAAAAAAATCACAGATATTTTTAATGGACTAATATGCAACGTCGCTTGCTTATCTGAAATTAAAATTAAGAACTGATTAACACCTTCACTATTTTCATTGTGTTGTGCTTAGCGTTCCGAATAAGTTAAAGTAAAATAGTTGTAGCCATATTTAAAATTAAGTTTTATTGTAAAAAATCACAGTTCAACAATAACAATTTAAATAAATAAAATGTAATAATAACTAACTAGCTAACATACAGCAACAATATTATACAGTAGGTAGGTAGATTCTACTGTTTTTCTAATCTGATTTAAAAAATCACAAATGTCTTACGTTAAGATAGCCGTATTCTTAAATTAAGTTTTACTGTATAAAATCAAAAATCTACAATAGTAAAAATAAAAGACAACAATGCAGTCAACTTCTTAGAATACGTACTTTTAAAAACTTAACTTAAAAACTAATTAGGCGCAATTTGTACCTCTTAAATTGCTAAGTAAGTAGGTACTTACCTACCTCATCGATAGAATGGTTAAACGTAGGTAGGTAGATATATGAAGAATGGCATAGTGGATACTTACTTTGATTAATTTAAAGTTTATTTAAACATTTAGTATGGTAAGTTTAATTTTCCAATCAAACTAATTTGATTCGTAACTGTACCAACTTTTAATGACAGTTATGGTAATAAATTTAAAAGGTTGGTATAATGTATTGCGCGGCCACTTTTTTAAACATTCTAGATTTGGTCGGGTTACCAAGTATGCATTTTTTTTTTCGATTATTTCGGTAATAAATTAGTGTACAAGTCTGAAATTTCACAGGTATATAATTGAACTGTATACGAGTATCGTATCTAATTATTCATATAAGATTCAGTTACCATTACTACAGGAAACTCGGTTAATCGGTCGTCAAATAACTCAGCTGCGCGCCGTGGCCGGAACAAATTAAAGTTTCATCATAACTTTTTAATTACGTATAGGATACTAATGGAACTTCAGTACCATTTACAGGCAGTCATTATCTATATAATAACGTTTCAAGTTAGTCTTTGGAACGCTTATTGGAAATGCTAGGAAAAGCATATTTCTATATACTAAAATAACTTCAAAACGATGCATTATTGTGGATTCTTTTTGCGTAACAAATTATAACGAATTAGCCAGATGTCCTGTATAAAAATTATAATCATCCGTTTAGTCAATGCAGAGATGCAGCAATCGTGCAAACGTTACTGCAGCAGGATTTTAAATATCTTTGTAACCATAGCAAATACAAATTAAGTTGTAACATTTATTTCAAAATTATATCTAATTATTTAGATAACATTTACTTCAACATACCCGTTAGAAAACAAAAGATCTGGCTGCGGTAACGTTACTCCAGCCGGAGCGGTTTTTATCAAATAATTAAAAAACTATCAGCTTACCAAATTAAAAAATCTGCTTACCAATTACAGAATTTGTATATCTAATTATCTATTGCACTTAGATGACGAGTTCCAACATTTTCTGCTGGATGGGGTAACGCACTCACAATCACAACCTATGATGACTTAAAATAAGAGTAAATTATAATAAGAAAGTCCTTTGCACACGTACAATTTGCACTGTTTTTACTCGACTCCATTTTTTTTGTTTTGATTAGCAGTGACGCGCTTGGTAAGAAATATAGAACGAAATAGGTACTTATTTTTTTTTTTAAACGGCGTTTGAATGTCCATCAATGTTTTGGCTTATTAGTGACAACGCTATTTACATTTTGCCTTCGGCATTTTACATAAAGGCTCGTGCAGACCAGCGCGATATCGCGGGCGCGACAAGGGTCGTGCTGCCATGCCTGTCGCGCCCGCGATATCGCGCTGGTCTGCACAAACCTTAAGGGGGAAACGTCAGGGTAGCCCACGAAATTCAAATTTTCTTACGTTTTTTGCATTTCGCAGGTCAGTATCAGATTTTATGTTGATTAAAATATGATTCGCGGTCGTAACAAATATAGCTTTACTCAATTATAATCATTATTAATCAGCAATACAACTCCATAAATTAGCAAAGGTATCAAATGTGTTGTTTTCATGAAATCATGACATTTAACACCTTTATCTTCTTCTTAATCACTATTACTGATTGTAATGATTATAATTGAGTAAAGCCATATTTTTTACGGCCGCGAATCATATTTTAATCAACATAAAACCTGACATTGACCTGCGAAATGCAAAAAACGTAAGAAAATTTGAATTTCGCGGGCTACCCTGACGCTTCTCCCTTAACTGCGAGCGTTTGTACACGAACGGCGCCGTTTGTATAAGGACGAATCATACAATTTGCCTGCGAGAGACATAACAATTTGGTAGTAACAATGAACTCAGTCATCATAGTCGCTTCATAAATATACATCTTCATAAATACATAATTCTTCGTTTGGTTAAAAGCTCATCATAGCGGCTGACGAACCCATGGGGCGTTATTCCACCGACCCTCTTTAGAATCAAATAAATGCTCTGGAAGAATTCTGTGAAGGAAAACGAATGAATTACGAATGTTTAAGTGAATTAATGAACGTCGTAATGAAGTCATTTTTTTCTTTATTGGAAAATACGCTATTGGTTCTTTTGTAATACGCTGGCCTATATGTAATATACTTACCTAGTCGACAAATAACAAAAGTATAATAAATTACAAGTTTGTTTTACTTATACATTTTTATATTGGTCTATGTATCTAACTACTACTTACCTATGCTTTAGGATCCGTTAGACAAAAGACGTGCTACCAACCTTGAACCCAATTCTGATAAATAAATTGTGATCAATGTTAGCTAAATCCTTATAGGTAGGTAATAAATGTAATAATATACTTAATCAAAGGAAACGCGTGTGTATGTGGGAGCGTGGAGTCACAAAACAACCAAATAACATGCTGAATATAGTACCTACATGAAAGTAAACCTTAAACAATATTATTTACATATCAGCAATCGACACATTTCATGAATAATACATGTTCAGAAAACACAAATCCAATAAAGTTCTGCTGAGAAACGCGGCCGGCACAGATTCTTGACACAGTACACAACACACAGAACATAGCACACACAGTAGGTACCTACACAGAACTCCGTACACAGTAACAAACAAGTAAGTATTTAACAAAGCGGCAATAAAAAGCTTTGTATAGGAACAAACTGTTCGCAATATTTGCGAAAATATTCTGTGGAGTAATTTACTTTAGCCGGGACGGTGAGCACGGTGAGCACGGTGAGCACGGCCTTTCCAGTGAGCAACATAACGAGGATTACAAGTCCTTTCACGCTGAGATTTATTCGTCTTTACGTCAACAAGAACATTATTAAAAGAAATGTCTTTGACATCAAAGACTTAGAACAATGTATGAAAAGAAAGAAATATTTTTGGAAGCTGTTAATTTTTGTGGGAGATTTATTTCAGCTTCAGACGCTAAAGTGTTGTACAAAGTAGGCACATAAGAGATAAATAAAATAACAACATATAGATACTATGTAGGTACCACGTCTTCATTACCTTGACCTCCACAACCCAGTTACTGGGTAGCACGATACGTACCCCTTGGTAAGACTGATTGTCAGAATTTCGAGCTTCTGACTACCCGTAACGACTGTCAAAGATCTACGAATGACAGCGGGGACCAACGCACAGTAGGCTAAAAATGGAAAAAAATCTCGCACGGACACAAATTTAACTATAACCCATAAATTTTTGTTTTGAACTACTCAGGATAACCTACTTTAACAATGGAACTGCGACCAGACTGTAAAATAAAAAAAGGTTTACTTGGCACTATGTTAACAGCAACAACCACCTCAGCTTAGCCACTACCCCAAAAGGGGTAATGGGTTAATGGTTGAAGGTTTCAGTTTAGGTTTCATGGGTTAAGGGTTTGTGTGTTTGGGATATGTGGGTTTAAAACTTGTGTAATTGTGGTAATTGTGGTTTTTCACTTTTTGGGTAATTAAGCTTAACGTTGTTGCTGTTAACATAGTGCGAAGTAAAAAAAAATTTTTTTCACTTTCTGCTCGCAGTTCCGCTATTAAAGTAGGTTATCCTGAGTAGTTCAAAACAAAAATTAATGGGTTACAATTAAATTTGTGTCCGTGCGAGATATTTGTCCATTTTTACCCACTGTGCAACGGCTCCCTCTCACAGAGAGGAGGCCTGTGTCCCAGCAGTGGGAACATTTATAGGCTGATGATGATGATGATGATGATGCAACGGCTTGGTGCTTTCTGAGGCACGGAGGGATCTCGATAATATGTAATGGATGGTCACCCATCCACGAACCGACCGCGGCAAGCGTAACTTACCTAACCGTCGATCGACTCGTGCGGCTGTTATCATTTTAGCCACGAAACCCGTTGGACTTTGAAGTTGTGTAGGTAGTGCTATTTACCGCCATCACAAAGGCAACTTTGTTTTCAATATTGAACCAACGCTGCCTGTGCCAACTTTCCCACCCAGTGAGTAAGATCAATTCGGTTACAGAGTACGTCCTAACGACATGCGGTGTATAATATCCCACTCGGTTAAAACACAGTTCAAAGCCGCAGCACTGTATGTCTCCAATTTGCATACAAATTGCATAGACAGGATCTGCGAAATATTGCACGGACACGTGACAACTTCCAATTTGTCAACTCAGGACCGCTCTTTAAAGCGTGTTTTTTATAGCTTCACCCAACTCTAGGTTGTTTGCCCTATCGTGTACCACTAATAATCATATGGATCAAGGTCTGAAATAAAGTATTTTTATTTTATTTTTATTTTATTTTATTTTTATTTTATTTTTATTTTTATTTTTATTTTTATTTTTTATTTTATTTTTATTTTATTTTTATTTTTATTTTTATTTTTATTTTTATTTTATTTTATTTTTATTATATTTTTATTTTTATTTTATTTTTATTTGTATTTACAGGTCTATATTTCTATACCCTACCCGTGCGAAATAGGTAGTAAACATTCCCTGAAAAACTTAAATCCGATTCATGACGTGGCGACAAGTACCGTGTAATGTACGTGGGGTATAATAACAGGGCTACTTACTTGTGCTGTCCAATATCTAAATGTAATTATTATCGCGCTCTGCCAGCGAAATAATTACACGCACCTTTACGTAAAGACAATTCAATAGATAAAGGACCGGAATTACAAGTCCTGTCCATTACCGGCTTAAAGGGGCACAGTCGACTTTATACCTTTACAAAACCTGCTATGGAAACAATAATTGAATTCGGTCGTTTTTTCAATTACGGGGGTGGGATGGAGGATGGATTAATTGCGAGAGGATACGGTGAGCTGAGGGGCGAGCTGAGCGGCTCCACTGAACATTGTGTCAGAGAGTTATTTGCCTATTGTCGTTCGGAAGTCGCACAAAGAGAAGCCGTAACTCTGTGGACGTTTGAAATCGCTGATAGCTTTTTGAATGTATAGTTACGATTGGTATTCGCTTTGTGTTGGTGACGATATGATGTAGCGAATGTCTTTTCTCTATACCTTTATTACTAGGTACCTAGTTTCGAACGTGTTGGCTATCTACAACATTCATAGCGGGGTTGACTCGGCAGAGGTTATTTATACCTTCCAGTAAAGTCACTCACAGTCTTACAGAGGTTCTTAAATACATCTAAAGATAGGCGATACAATACCTCCTTCAAATATCAAGTTAGTAGAACAGTATTATTTTCGCACATAAGTTTTCCCATCGGATTTTCCAAACATTGACCTAAACATTATAATTATGATTTCTTGTTCATCGCAACAGACTCGTGCAAGGACACAATAATTAGTAAGCAGCCTCAAGTAACTTATAATTAACGAGCTTCTAATTATAATGAGTGAATCGCAACAAAAGCGCTTTCATTTTAATGCTCACAAAACAAATTATTTTCCGGGTCACGGGATAAGTTAAAATGGAACAATTTAATAGCTACCTCATTTACAGCTTTTGTACAATTATTTAGTTAAGTGTTGTATTTTTATAGTCGCTAAGGAAAATAAAAATACTTTCTTATTTTAGGGTCCCCTTCAATATAAAGGCTACTCGACTACCAAAATAAACAGCATAGATGAGTGAACCTGTAATGAGTAGGTACTGTCGGCGCTGGAGGAGCGCTGACGGTACCTATACCCGGGCAAATAAAACGTTTCTTTGTGGTAAAACATGAATATTTATTTGGATCTTAGAATTCATTGATACTTTTTTTTATTTATCTTCTAATAGCCGCTTGTCAGCCCGCTGAGCTGACAGCTGGCGTACCTACCTCAAAAGGAAAAAAAACGGAACCCTTATAGGATCACTAGTGCGTCACTCTGTCTGTCTGGCATGACGGCATAGCAGAGGCCATTATCAGATACGGCATTATTTTTTGGGGATTCTCTACGGATAAAGATATCGCATTTAAAGCCCAAAAAAAATGCCTTAGATCCATATTTAAATTAAAAATGACTGATAGCTGCAAGCCGTTTTTCATAAGCCACAACATCTTGACTTTGCCTTCAATTTGTATTTTGGAAATCGCGATATTTGTTAAATCAAATCCTAAGCTATTTCCCCGCATGGCAGACCGGTTTCCTAGAAATAGACGTGATAACAGTCAACTCTGTCAACATAGGTCTCGAACTGCACTGATGGGCAGAAGTGTTTTTTGTATGGCTCCCATTATTTACAATAAGTTTCCCAATGGTTGGAAAGAGCTAAGCGTAGAAGCATTTAAAAGGAAAGTAAAATTTTTTTTAGCTAGTAAAGCATATTATGATGTGAATGAATTTTTAAAGGAATCATTTTAAATTGACATGCTGTTCTATATATTATTTTAATCTATAATGTATGTAGTGTAATAATGATTTTTTGTATTGAATATTTTGTACCTGTGTTAATATTGTATTATTTTATATTATTGTGTAAAGTTTTTTATTTTGATAATTGAATATTTGACAAATTTTTTATGTAACTCCTGTTTCTACATGAATCAATTATGTAATCAGTCAATTCAATTTTTTTACTTATGTCAGTATTGTCAGTGTTAATGAATGTTGTTACATTATTATTATCTTAAATTCTATACTTGTATTTTAATATTTGCACACCATGACAATATGGTAAACATGTTAGCACAACTCCATGTACTTATAACACCTTGCATGCATTTTATCGTATGTACACACATGTTTGAACAAATAAAGTTATCTGAATCTGGCTGGCTGGCTGTCCGTCTTCAGTCACTTTGTACCGATCTACTGGCCCAATCTAGTTGAAATTCATTTGTTTGGGTTACAAAAATTCATGTGTAGCCCCCTGAAGTTGGCGCCTGGGGCACGGGCCCCGGCTTGCCCCCCTAGATCCGGGGCTGATGCACAGTGGAGTGGCCTAAGTATAAGTACCGACACTTCTACCAAAATAAGTGACTTCACTAACTCTAGGACTGAGGTAATCCACTCTGTGCCTAAGGTAGGGACATTCTAGAGACGGGTTTGCAACCTGTTGCTACTTACGCACAATTAGGTACCTACCTAAGTATTAGTGGAATATCGACTGACACGCCCAAAATCTTGGCGTAGGATGAGTACCTAAAGTAAAAAATCATTACCATTAATTATGGTATTTTTCGTACCTACTAAGTATGCGGATAGGCAGCGATCGCTAAGCGATAGAAAAGAAAATTGACGGCACCAGGTCGCTCCGTGACTGAGCAATCGACATTTGCTCTACGGGTGGGTCCGATTCGAGCACGAAATAAATATTTTATACTTAGCTCTAAGCATCGGTAAATAAGAAGTTTTTTTATGAGTTTTTTAGTTTTTCACTAATTACAGACAAATAAAACTCATTGACTTCTAATACATCTGTACAAACACAATAACCACAACATCGCTGCGTCCCTGGACTGCTAAATAAGAAGTGTAAGTAAACAGAATCATCTCGTCGGTACCCGAGGCACGTGCTGGGCGGATTAGCGACGGCCACAAACGTCGCGGTCGCCTTGGCCCATATTACTCTTTGTTCCCCAAGTGGGTAGGTACTTCTCATGGCACGGGTAATTAGGAACGGTAACGTGAACCGTAAAATTCGAACACAATAACAAATCATGTTTTTCTTTAGAAGCAAACAAGAATGAACTAAGTACATGTTACTTTGGTAGGTATTTACTTGTTTCTTCATTCGTAGATCAATAATTATTATTTTGGGACAAATGTAAGACGTTGCGCCATCTATATTCGCTGCAGAGCAGTAATAATGTGACATTTAGCGCCACCTATCGGCAGTATATTTTTAAGGGTGGCGTTGTTTTTACGCGAATGCAACCAGTTGTTCGCTTTCGCTGCACCACTTTCGAGGCATTTGATAGAGGGCGTTGTTTATGCACGAGAGGTGAAACTGAAATGTATACTTGTGAAGTACTTTTGGTGTAGTTTGTTTTGATTAAGATGTGACTTTGATCTTGAAAAACAATGTCTTGTCTTCAGATGTCTACGAGCAAACTTGTATTTTTGTCTCCCCTTTTGCGTCTGCCTTAGTTCCTAAAGAGGCCAACCACAGATCATTAGGGATAATGAAATAAAACCTGCTATATATTTCTACATTTATTATATGTTACAACATACAAAACATATAGTAACAACAATATACGATCATATCATTACGCCGATGCTAGACGGGGCAGCGCGGAACTATTAGTTTCATTAATTTATTGTAAACTTCCTAGTTTGGACACGATTTCAAGAGACTAGACCAAAGAATAACAACAATAAAGCAATATAAAATATATCTTAGTAAAGTTAATTAATTAATACTAATAGAATTTGTGAGAATATTGTTAAAGATTTGTTCATAAAAATAAAGATATTTTTTGTTGGAAGTCAGTGACAAATAGAAATAATATACATTATGGCCTGTTTCACCACCTCCGGATAAGTAACAGTTAATTTGATTGTCAAATAATTCCATACAATTTCCACAAAATTCCATGCAAATCCTTTTCCCGATCTTCTACCTGTCCGGACACAGGTGAAGCAGGCCTTTATTATATGTATAAGAATGGCAACACGATAAAATTGAATACTTTTTTAAGATGGCAACATACTATTCCCAAAATTTGCCATTCCCACACAAAAATTAAAACAAATATAAACAAGTACATAACAGTTATTTTATACGATGTATAATATAGTATACATAATGGTGGAGAGATGTAGGAAGCTCTGAGACTATGCTACGTTAAGTTAAAGCTACAGTACGTTGCGTGCGACTCCGAGGGGTTGTCAGTTTCATTGTATAGTCCAATAATACGACGGAAATATCTACAGACCGACACACTAACGCATGCGGCTAATTAATAGAGAAACCTATTAAACTTGACAGGTTTTAACATCTTCTCTTGACAAGCAGCGTAGTCAATATATTCACAATGATGTTTATCTGACCATTAATGGATAACACGTTTTAGAAGATCAGACGTAAGGGCAAGGCTACCCAGAATTCGATTTTAAGCAAACACTTCTTAATTACATTGCCAATGTAGGTTTACTTTACCAGCTATCCCATATTGGAACTAACAGCATTATCACTTTATTGAGGATAAGTATTACTAGCTATAGCTCTGAAGGAAACACACTGCTTATAATAAATATGTCCTCTTGACAGCTAAACCTAAAAATGTCCACACACATTTCCGTCGCATTACACCCTTAATATTATTCATTTAAACAAGAATTTAGGATAAACATGTGAAGAATTGGCGCAGCGCCATCTATTGGTGGTTATAGTTAAACAATTAGTTTGAGGGGTTACAAACACGTGACTTAAGAGTAAGCTAGGGTAGTTTCGAGCACAGAAGTCTAACCAATAAAGTAGATGCTACATTACCGGGACAATTTTATCAGATTTAATAATAATAAAGGTTCACAATTTGCCTCTAGGCCCTAAAAAATATTATGATAATTACATTGAGTTTGTAAGTCAAGACATAAATATTTACGATCAAATAAACCGTTTTCTTCATCTTCTCTGGGACTTAAGAATTGATCTTTTATCAGTTCGAAATGACCTGTCCTATAAATGTCTGTCGTCTGTGCTACAAATGTTATAGAAACGTGTATATCTATCGTAGCCTAACATTAATATTGGAACACTTATACTCGAGTTCAATTCCTTCTTAGTGTCTTAGCGATACGTGTACTTACGTCTAGAGTCGCGTTGTCTTATTGAATATCGGTGTTGAACTAAACGGTACCCGATATTGACGCGAGATTGATGTTAACTTGTATAGTGCGGTCACACTTCGCAACAAATGCTTCGAAGACTCCCAAGTAATAAAACTTATTGAATAATAGTTTTTGGTGTTATAACCTGTAAAACATTAAAGTTTATAGAATATTTAGTAAACTAATCGAGCTGTTTTTGAGCTACGTTCAAGTTCAAAACTAGTCGACAATCACGAAAATAATACACAAAAATATTTTCCTTTTTAGAGATGTCTTGGGGCATTTTAGGCTTAATGTCTGTATCTTGTTTAATTACTTGTATGAAGATTACATTTTGAAGAGGATTGACTAGATTAGCAGGTACAAGCCGACTATTAGCGCGAAAATTCCAATACAATTCAATAGAAAACGTTCTTTGAATTTTAAGTATTGAAAGTTAAATCAAAAGCGTAGTGAGACCGCAGCTTACAATTGAAAATAAACCCTATACATAGTTATTATAACGTTTGAAATAATTCAGCCTTAGTGTTATGTAAGGTCAGCGTCAGCAATGTCTGAAGATCAATCGCTAGCCGCTTACTTGTGCACTTCACAACTAATTACATAACGTGACTATGTCTGTGCTAATATAAACAGTACTAACACTTTGGTTTCAAATTCATGTGATTTCGGAAAAGCAAGTTTAACACTTAGATATAAAGTTTAGTTTCCACTACAACTTTCAATGTTTTCACCGCTTCAATACTACGACACATTCTGAAATCAACTTTATTTACACAACAATAAAGTTGTTATTTGTGAGTGGAAATAACATGTATTGGAAACAAAGATTTTAATACTTTGCAGTTTCCCTTAGCTGTAGGGTCGCTACATACCAGGTATTGTTGAAAGAATTATCCTGTGATAGAGTTTACCAGTTAAGCTAAGCTGTTTCAAGAACTCACACAGACATTGTCACAATAATCTTACACAAAAACCTTTAAACATTGAAATATAGTCCTTACATTTATAAAATAAAAGCTACAATGTAGTTATAGAGAATCTCTTTGGTGCCGGTGTAACAAATGCATTGTTCACAACTCTTCTACTTGACGATACTTTGGTGTGCATAGTAAAGGTTGTGCACATTATACCGGGCCGCTAATAATAAGCTCAAGAAACATTTATTACTTTTTTAAATAAACTACCTACAAAGTAAATTAGAACATACTAAAAAGTCTTGCAAGCTATGCAACTCAGTACATATCGCCGATAGATGATATTTAATAAATACTGGACAAAAGGTAGTAAATAGATGGACAAATATAGTCTCTACTCTCTCTCTATGCGGCCCGATTTAATACGCGCATACCTTTCAAACAGTCTAATAAGTCGATTTATTACAGAAAAATAAATTGCTCTATTGGTCACGATAGTTCCTTACGCTATGGACACTTACTGAGCTAAAATAAATGCTACGCATTGGTACATGTTGCATAATACGAAACAAACATTTTTTTTAAATAAATAATACATCGTCATCCAGACGTCAAAGTAATATTTAAGTCTACGACGACTATTAGCGCATTAGTATATTCTTGCAAAGCTTACAAAACCCAAGGATCCTAAGTATGAAGAAAAATAATATTCACAGTCCAGATTTCATTTTATGTCATGCGAAGTGTCGCTTTAAGAATTAGATATTATTGCAGGATACGTTCTAGTCAGCATTAACCTTTAAAGCTTTTTCAAATGCACATTTGTGTATTCAACTTTATAATTTGTGCAACGCAAGAATATTTATGTCATCGTGTCATTATAATAAATATTATGCGTTTAGAACCGCATACAAGCTATGCTATCAATAATCGTATGTGTGCAAATAACATGCTAATTTGATCTCTATTAACAACATTTACATTGTGCAACAATTCATGCTTTTTCATTGATTTTACACAAAGTTACATTTAACAAACAGTTCTTGCTGTTACACAAAAGTTTTTACAGCTTTTTATAATGTCTTATTTAAACACTTGGTTGATACATAAAATACATTTTTCTGTAACATTCGTGATCGGTATATAAAGCTAAGCACATCCCTTGCTTTTCGACATTTTATGTGCCAAATACAAAAGACTACAAGAATTTATTATTAGACCATGTCTATGGTCACTTGACATAAAATTTTATACTGACATCCTATACAATCTATGGTGCAGTGTAATTTGTGCTTCGACAGTTACTCGACGACATTACAATAATATAATCGTACGATAACTTATACTTTGGAGCAAAGCATATTACATTATGTCGAACGGGCACAGAGTAACAAATCTGATGCATGGCGGTTCTTGCGGTGCCACAGAGTAGCGACAACAGTCCAGTGTCGCGTAGTGGTGTGCAGTGCGACCATCGCACGCGCGTGTGTGGCGGTAGGCTGTGGCAGCTCACAAGAGCGCGCACTTGCCGAACTTGCGCCGACGACGTTGCTTCTCCTCCTGCTGCGGGTGGTTGCGGATAATGCGCACCAACTAGAAGTGAATTGTAAGATGATGTTAGAATTAGGGAAGTTAGTTATTCGTATGCGGTAGTAAATAAGGAGAAGCCACCTTAGAATAAGGACTAGCAACCCTAACAATGAGTGCGCGCCAGCTCGCACTCATACTCGCTTTACAATCCGATCTATTTAGCTCCCTCACTTCCACGCTAGGATCTAACTCGTTCACACAATGATTTTCAGGCTCACGGGCTTTCTCAGTCACAATTTGCCCAGTTATCTCTCACTACGATGTTAGTCCGTCACACACGCGTGCACTCACCTCGTGGAAGGCGGCGTCGATGTTCAGCGGAGGTTCTTTAGCGCTGGTCTCGATGTAGGGCGCCCCCAGCTGGCGCGCCAGCTCGCGGCCCGCCTCCTCGCTCACGGCGCGCACGTGCACCAGGTCCACCTTGTTGGCGGCCAGGAGCATCGGGTACGTTTCCCTGTAGAACAATGTATGAAAGAAAACTGTGTCACAATTATTATTTTTTTCATTACTTTGTTCAGCAATATAAGCATTGGGGCTGGCACAATCACCGCGATTATCATATTTTGTAATGAATTGATAGACTTACATACTTCTCATTCTGCTAGAAAAACAATTGAAAAACGGCGTGTGACTTTAACTATGAAATACAGTAGTTTCCAATTTTATTTATGATTTTGACCTATTGAAATACCAACACATAAAAAAGATGCTTGTAATTTTATTTATGTAAGTGATGTACTTCAGTTATTTTATTTTAGTTTTAATAATATTATTGTGGTGTGCATTTGAATCTTTCGTTACTAACATAATAAGGTATACTAACAAAAATATGGATCACTGTGTCTGAAGTAAATACACAAATTAAATATAAAGTTTACCAATACAATAATATTGTTATGTAATTTTCCTAAGTACGTACTTACTAGTCATTATGAAATCAACTTAATTTATGCTGCGTAAAATTGGTATATTTTTATAATAGAAAAATAACGTTAATTTGACTGCACCAGCCCGTCAATTGGAAACAAGGATTTGATTAGACTTCCAGCATAGGGCACAGCACGACCGTACTGAAGAGTGTCTGTCATAACCAAGATTCTGACCTGTCTTTGACCCTGAGGATCTGCGTGTGGAAGTGGCGGATGTTCTCGTAGCTCTGCTTGTCCGTGACGGAGTACACCAGCAGGAAGCCGTCGCCCTTGCGCATGTACTGCTCGCGCATGGCGCTGAACTCCTCCTGCCCCGCCGTGTCCAGCACTAGAAGCGAGTGAACACTTTTAGAAGATTCAATTAATAATATTAAAGATGCGATTCGGCATAGTTTCTTGCGCAGATTTTTGCCATGAGTCTTAAAGTCAAAAGTGCAAAGAAGGCAAATCGAACATCGTTGACCGCATCATCGTTTAAGATCATAAAGGCGGGTCCACACCTGCGCACGCGCACTGAGCGTTCACGCTAGGCGCCTCGAATGGCTATGGACGCGTCATATTCTACACGCGCGCGCATGTTGCGAACGGTTCGCAATTAAAGCTCACGCGCACAAACCGTACACACTAAAGTCCCCGTCACGAGAAGCTATAAATTTTGTAAACACACATTCAGGGGTTTGCAATCTTTGGGTAAAATAAAATAAAAACAGTTTTGTACTATTTTTTTTTAGAGATATAATAATATTACCACACACATCTAATTACAAACAAACAATATAACCTAATCCGCGAAAACACCACAAACAAACACGCATTCGAAACTCGAAAGACAGCAGAGACAACGTCAGCGTGAACTTACTTCAAAATCGTGGCCCAAATGTTTACGTTCCATGAATCAGATGCGTTCCAGTACCACAAAACCTTAGACGACAGCGCTTTATATCGCTAAAATATAACCCGATCAAGTGAAATTGCTCATTAGTTTCGTATAACACGTACGTTACTTTGGCCGCATTCCGAGTTACGCTAAAAGTGTTTTTACCGCGTATCCGGCCAAATTTAATAGTCACAAAATATAAGGTTTATTGAGTAATAATTGTGACTTTGGACTTTGGTCGGATTCGCGATATTATCACTTTTATCGTAAGACGGAATGCGGCCTTTAACTTCATTGAATTTGGGATTATTTGTTGTTGATTAAATTGTCGCTACGTAACTTGGTAGAAGTTCTTTATTTACAAAAATTATAGCTTCTCGTGACGGGGACTTTACGTGCCTCGAACGGTCTCAAACTACCGAGCACATCCGAAGCAGGATAGGTACACGGCATGCACGCGATGTGTTCGCTAACGAGTGTTTTGACTGTCTCTTGCACGAGAACAATTCGCTAACCGCTTGCGAACATGTCCAAAGGTGTCCATACTATGTTCCTAAGATGCATGCGAACCGCACTATACGCGCGCATGCGCAGGTATGTGGACCCGCCTTAAGAGGTAATGCTCAAACACGAACCTATCCACTAGACAAAACAAGCTTTTTAGTTTTATTAACATATATATTTGGAATTGACTCATTACTAGCTTTTATTTGATACCAATATTGTTGCTATTTATTTTTAGAAAACCTTCCCTTCCTTTTTTTTGTATCTACCGATGCAATATATAAACACAGCACTCCCACAATTAAGATGAATCTAACGACACCTCATATTATGTTAAAATCCATCAAGCCGTTTTAAGACATACATAATTTCGAAAAACATTACCCTCCTTTTGGGGCAGTCTGGTAAAAATAATGGTACATTTCTGGGGAAAGGTGGGATACCTTTCCCCAAAAATGTCAGTCCCATAAAAAAATCTCCTGACGCCTATCTTCGGTCTACCAGTCTAAACAAGTACTCACCGTCCAGGATGCACCATTGTCCATCCACCTCCGTGTGCTGGATGTACGAGTCCTCGATGGTGGGGTCGTAGTCTGTCACGAACAGCTTCTGGAAGAACTGGATGGTGATGGCGCTCTTGCCCACGCCGCCATCTCCTACCACTACCAACTTGATCTGCAGGTGGTGAATAATAGTTAACAATAATGAATATTGAAGGAAGGACGGGGGGGTTGGGGGTTAATAAGAGAAACAGAAAGACTCAAGAGTCAAAGTTGAGCTACTAAGGTGACGACAGGGTAGCATGTCGCATTGACATACAAATACATTGAGGGATGAAGACTGAAGAGTAGAGAACGATGATTCCCAAAGGTAATATTTATGGATTTCTGGATTTTTGGGAAGCTAACATTTAAGATTTCACAGCAATAGGTAATTATTGTTCTGACACATCACTAAACTGGGCTAAAGAAGAATGTTTTTCTGGCAACATTTTCACAAAATCACAATCTTGAAATCAGTTTGAACTACATAATGAGGCAAATAAAAATAAGGAGTGTTTACTTATCTAAACTGGACAAAAATGTGTGAACCAAAAAATTAGGCCAAAAACAATAAAATTAAAATAGCAACACACTAACACTGTCACTGTTTTTGAACAACGACATACTTCAAACGCATCTACCAGCCGCACTGCAAACAAAGTCACAATCAACTTAACTGCACACATTAGAACATAACTTTGAACAACTCGGCACTTTGAAGTACTGCGGGGAGGTATCACACTCAATTGATTTCAATTGCCTCATATTGAATTTGATAGAGCGTAAAAATTACTGTAGACTTAGCCAATTAAAATTTAGTATTTGTGTAAATATACTTTTGGCATTATATGTAGCAGAAAACCTAGGAGTTGTGATATAGAGTGACACTCTCACAACAAGTTTCACTCAGAATTAATAAAAAAAAATCACTGCACAGATGTTTACATCAAATTCTATTCCATTATTGAAAATAAGATAAATAACTTATTTCCCTACTGTTGCAATTTGCACTTCATTAAATAATGTGGTGTGGAGTGTGGATAAATTAAAATCCTAAATTTAAACAACCATTAATATTATTGTTGTTTATAAATTAATGACACAAAAATATAGTTTTTAGTTGGGAGTCATACATTTGGGATTCATTAGACTATTTTAACAAGTTACAAATAATAATAGCTCCACTGCATTCTTATTAGAACAGCTCACACTTGTACCACAAACACTGCCCACAGGAAGGAGGAACATGAAAATATTATACTCCATATTCTACCCCTGACACTATGGAAATGTAACAAGAAAGTATATTACATGTACTGTAAACAAAATACCTATCACACTAATCTCTGTATTAGAAGAATATTTTTATTGATTAGGTCTTGTTAGAATGCTGGTATATCATGTACTATTGGTTAGACACCAGTACTAGATGTCTACCATCCTATTTCTATGTGGGTGTTCCTAAAACAAACAATCAATGACTTCCATACAAAACGCACTAAATCATTATGATAATTGTAATTGTTTGAGCCAAGCACTGGCTAGACTAGAGGGCAGTGACTGTCCATTGTACACTGCCGAATTAGGGAGCAAACAATTAAACATGGGCAATGATAACAACTAGTTAGTGGACATGACACAGGCCACTAATAATTTATATTTAGTGTTCCTATTTTCTCACAGAGAGCTCTACAAATTATTTTGTTTTGCATTTGACACAAGACTACTTGCACTGCTTAGCTTCTTTTTATTCAAAAAGACATGTACAATGTACATAGTTCAATTACACATCCACAGCAAATGTTTTAATGTACTGTTGAGATTTGCATGATAAGTCCGTCGTTATCTTGTTTGCTACCATTGATAAGCAAGATAGTACACAACCATAATAAATCTAAGCACTTATTGATTATTATCACAAAATGTACATTATTATTTATTATTTGTAACTGTTATTTTATTTTTTAACTTCACTATTCACATTATTGTTTGACAATTGATTCTTGTCACTCATAACATTGCACAAATATCACAAAATACCCAACATTAGTTTCCTGTCATTTAGATAAGGATGTTAATTCATGCTCATTTGTGATGAATCCTTTCAGGAAATCATCATGATAAAACAAATTAAATCATAACAGGAAGCAGTGAATTTACATAGACAATAGCAAAAACAGTAAATGCCCTGATTAGATCAGAAAAGTATTACACAACTTCTTGTTTTTATTAAAATAACAAACAATGCACATTCAACTTATAGGACATAAGGCGTCATGGTATCATTCAAGATAAGTAAAGTTTTATTAAAGTGTTTATGCAGTATCTATGTATGATGTTATTGATTGTATTGTGTAGAGTGATACTTTGTTATTAGTGTGCTATGGCTACTTGAACAACTGAACTCTTTGCCTGTGCCCGGCTCACTGATCAGAGTTAGATAAATTCACATGCTCCCGATCATTGCCTTCACAGACAATTTAAATTATGAACAAGAAAGCTAATCTACTCTATTATTATAACAAAAAGAGTATTCCTTTTGATCTTGAGATAAGTAAAATAGACAAATAAATAGCCAGGCAGAACTCTTTCCTAAAAACCATTTATTTATATATCAGCTACACTACTTACATTAATGTAAACAATCTAGATTCATTAGGGCTGTCTTAGGCTAAGAGTTCATACAGAAAATATTGTTAGAGAAGTAAAAGACCAACCCAATTAATTATAAAAGATTTGTCCTTCCTGCCAGAGCACTTTTGTTACTCAACAATTGATAAATGGTAAAAGTGATCACATCACGTACCGTGGGCAGGTTCTCATTGGGAGGTCCCGGGCGCGTCATGTCGCTGCAGCGCCGCTGCGCCGCGCCACCTTCTTATGACCGCTGGATAGACGCTCATGGGATATTATCTGCGGAATTACCACCGGAGCCCATCAACACTGTTTTTTGTCGCTCATTATTTGCATGTTGGCAATGGCACTCAGTGCTCCCACGCCCGTCAACCGAATTACAACAATACTCACATCATTGTTAGTATTTATCAGTGCCTGGACGGAATGTTTGCTGATCCGTTAGATAAATAGTGAAACTTAACACAAACATGAAACCAAAACTTGCAATCGTTGTTCGATTGAGAAAGAAATCTGTGTAAAATTTTCTGTGACGTTTGTAGTGATGTACCAAGTGTGATAATTTTTGACGATGCTTGAAATTGAGAATCAAGGAACTAGTGGTAAGTTATTTTTCACACAGTTTTTTCAAAATGATTGTTGAAGAATTATTTTTTATTAAAATTTTACATCGACTTATTCAGTATTAATTCAACTCTTTGTCGCATTTAACTAATAAAACATAAGGTATTATGAAAAGAATGAATTGCTGTAGTTTTTTACAAAACAACAAACAGCCGTTCGTCATACATTATTAATATACTAATGTATTTTTCAGTTCATTATCATTCATTTTAAAAACTCATTATCGATAACAAATTGGTAGGTTTTCTACGCATTCCCTAGCACACAGAGCATGTAACTTCCATAGCAAATGTCAATTTTCAAGTTGGCCAACCTTCTGTCAAGTTACGATGCGTTCAAATCTAATAGATTTTTTTAAAATTATCTTTCGGTTGTTGCATTGGAATAATGGCCTATTCTGAAAAAAATAGGAACCAGGGTTGCGTGCACGATACCTACATCTTATGAATAGTATTTTATTTTATTTTAGAATTATGTTATTCTTATTTACTGGTTCTTCGATTAGTTCGTCCGATTAGATTAAACGAAAAAACCCGTTTAAAACCGAAATAAACAATTTTTTTCGATTTAAAACGGTTGATGTTGATGACTATGTTTTTCTTAATTACAATTATATTTTCTTGGTTTTACCGAGGTAGGGATATAACGGAGTACCTAAAAACTCTCGTGTCGGTAATATTTTTATTTTTCATTGTTTTCACACGATATAAATAATCAATTTGATTCGGCCATAAAAAAAGAATGTCAGTAGCTTTTTACCAGACTGCGGCGAAGCCAAAAAAGAAGGGTTATGTGTTTGACCTGTCTGTATGTCCGTATCTATAGATAGATAGATAGAATATTCTTTATTATGTACAGACGCCAGCACATCAAGCTACTACAATCTGTCAAATTTATTTAATAGATTTTCAACTTTATCGCTGAAATTTAAGGTTCAAAGTTGATTGGGAAAATTTGACAGTTTCGGGTAGCTTGATGTGCTGGCGTCTGTACACCATAAAAATGCATGTAAAATGCATGTATGTTTCCTCGTAACTACTAAACGGATGAACCGATTTTGAAAAACCGGCCAAGTGCGTGTCGGACCACGCACAATGAAGGGTTCCGTAGTTGGGATGAATTTATCCCAAAAACAAACTTAACTTTGTAGTTAAAAATATGTTCTCCCATACGGAATGTATGTGAAAACATGTTTTTGCAACTGCAAAGTTAAGTTGGTCGATTATTACTCGTTAATCTGTAGAGCCTACTTAGCTGTGATAGTTTTCCTTTTAATTTCGTTATATAAGCTACTGTTGTGATTTTTTTCACACACCCAAAACCAACCATTTAGCCGGCAGGGGGGGGGACACTTGACTCTAACAAAAATTAGCACTTTAAAGCTTAATATTTCGCAAACGAATCCCTGAATCCAAAAATGGTTTTCACAAACGCACAATATTTTTGAAAGACCTTTCCAATGATATCCCTCACTATGGAGTAAAAAAATAAAAAAATAAACATTACCACTTTACGTGTATAAGAGGTACCCTAAAAAAAATGTTTTTCATAATTTTGTTTTACCACTTTGTCGGCGTAATTAATATGTATACCTATGCCAAATTACAACTTTCTAGTACTAAGGGTCTCGGAGCTAGACCGCGGACAGACAGACAGACAGACAGACGGACATGACGAAACTATAAGGGTTCCTTGTTTACTACGGAACCCTAAAAATGATATTCGTCTTTATTGCGCGAGTGTCACTGGGTATATTAAAATATATAGAAATCAAAATGGTGGATTTGTGACGCCTAAACGTATATGTTTAAAAAAATAACTCCCTCGAGTTAAGTATCAAAATGAAGGGTTTTAAAAGATAATTACAAACATAAAACAACATAAATGTTTAAATGTAATTTGGAATGATAATGATAAAAAACTAAAAACCTGACAGTAAAAAAAAAAAAAAACAACCGACCTCCAAAAAAAACACTACAAAGTGAAAAATAACTTTAATTTCGGAAGTCGGTGTCTTGGGTTTTGTATTTTCGTTTTTTGCCACCGACTTCCGAAATTAAAGTTATTTTTCACTTTGTAGTGTTTTTTTTGGAGGTCGGTTGTTTTTTTTTTTTGTAAAAAGTTTTTATTTTTCACTTTTTAGTTGTGGTACCTACCCCACACATTCAAATACCACTACCTGCTACCAGTGACAGAAACTTATCATATCATCTACATATTAAGTGGGAATAAAATACGTATTTTGTAGCTAACTCAAAAACTATACAAGCAAAGTTAATAAAATTTATATGGGACCAATTCCAGAGCACACCCATTCAAACAAAAAAAGAATTATCAAAATCGGTCCACAATTGACGGAGAAATCGGTGGACATACATAAAAAAAAAAAAAAAAAAAACATACGCGACGAACATATAACCTCCTCCTTTTTGGAAGTCGGTTAAAAAGTAAGAATAACATGCATTATAATTTATAATCTATAGAATTTTGGTATCACAAACAAAAGTTAAGTACACCATATTTCAGGTTATTATAGGTTTGTCCCCGCCTGTAATACCAAAATTCTATAGATTACCTTACTTTCTTTTTTCAGTTAAGTATGTGTTTTTACAGTCGGGATTTTTAGTTTCTAAAAAATAAATTAATGATCTAGGTTCTGATTACATGATTAAGTTTACAGTCTGGGGGCCTACCACCAGCTCAAAAGCAGTATTATTTTAATATTACTTCAGTGGGAGAAAGACATGGAGCTATACGTCCTGTAGTGCTTCATCTCTTTCCCACACTGAAGTAATATTAAAATTATACTGCTTTATGAGCTTGTGGTAGGCCCACTGTTCAGTTAGCCGATAGACTGTTGTGCATAAACAAAGTTTGTCTAGGGAATGCATTAAGCCGAGATTGGCAATTGGAGATCTCTTGCGATAACCCTGTGGTCGAGATTGGCCATTCGAAATCTCGCCAAACAAACTGGCATGATCTCGATTAATCTCGACAATATCAATTATATTTGCATGCCTATTTAAAAAATAAATGTAGTTTTTTAATAAAAAAAACCGGCCAAGTGCGTGTCGGACCACGCACAATGAAGGGTTCCGTAGTTGGGATGAATTGATCCCAAAAACAAACTTAACTTTGTAGTTGAAAAATATGTTCTCCCATACGGAATGTATGGGAAAACATGTTTTTGCAACTGCAAAGGTAAGTTGGTCAATTATTACTCGTTAACTTGTAGAGTCTACTTAGCTATGATAGTTTTCCTTTTAATTTCGTTATATAAACTACTGTTGTGATTTTTTTCACACACCCAAAACCAACCATTTAGCCGGCAGGGGGGGGGACACTTGACTCTAACAAAAATTAGCACTTTAAAGCTTAATATTTCGCAAACGGATCCCTGAATCCAAAAATAGTTTTCACAAACTCACAATGTTTTTAAAGGACCTTTCTAATGATATCCCTCACTATGGGTTAAAAAAAGAAAAAAATAACATCACCACTTTACGTGTATGAGAGGTACCCTAAAAAAAATGTTTTTCATAATTTTATTTTACCACTTTGTCGACCTAATTAAAATATATACCTATGCCAAATTACAGTTTTCTAGTACTAAGGGTCTCGGAGCTAGACCGCGGACAGACAGACAGACAGACGGACATGACAAAACTATAAGGGTTCCTTGTTTACTACGGAACCCTAAAAATGGTTAGGCACCTTCAATGAAAACTACCTACTTATGGTATTGCTGTTATATTTTGCAAATAAAACTCAACTTGAATTATTTATTTATTAAAAAAAAAAAATCATCTGCTCTGCCTGCACCACGCAACAAATCAGCACATAACGCACCGCACACCGGCACACCGCAGTAAATTATTTAAGGTAAGTGGGGGCAAGATGAAAAACGGGGTAACACAAAAAGTCGTCCATAACGCCAGATTTAGTGCAGTTTTAGCAGTGATGGCAACATTGTTATGACCGCTATTTAGTTACGTCGCACACCTCAGTCACACACACACACACACCTCAGTGAGTGGTTTGTGTGAAAAATGCAAATGTCAGCGCAGCGACTTTTACGCAAGTTAAGGCTTGTGCAGACCAGCGCGATATCGCGGGCGCGACACTGGTAGCGCTGCCTGTCGCGCCCGCGATATCGCGCTGGTCTGCACAAGCCTTTAATCGAGTTTTTTAATCTTACCTCGTGTCCTGTAACTTTAATTACGTGGTAGGTAAAAGTGTTTTATTGGAATATCTACTTATTATTTGTAATTCTTAGTTGTGTTATTACATCGAAATATGGTTATTTTTAGTATTTTAGGATTTATTACAATTTTCCGTCTTTACCCATCAATATTTGACGGGGTAAGATGAACATTTAAAAGACTAAGATGAAAGAAAGATGCGAAATTTTGTTTTGTAATATCTCGATAGTAGGATAAAGTAAAGGGTAAAGGGTTTATTTGATTGATAGTGATGTTTTATTGTCAGTATAACTTTATACAACTAAAGTGGAAAGTTTGAGAACCTTTACTTTCAATGTTCCCCCGGTGGGGTAAGATTGATATACATATTTTTTTTATCGTTTTATCTTTGTTAACTAAAGGTATTCGGACACTACAGACAGTTGAGAGTTTTAAGGGCACTTCAAACTTTAGACTAGTAAACATCAACAACATCTTATAACCATTTGAACAATTTTAGAAACTATTTCGATCTTTCCCCATCACCCTTTCATCTTCCCCCTGTTTAATTCTCGTGATAAAACAATTTATTTAATAATTTTTTCTGCTTTGGAATAGATTTAACAGGATGTTATCAATGTTATAGAAAAATACACTCTTTGATCTTTACTCACTAGAATTTTTTTTTTTGCATAAACTAATATATACTGTTCTACAAGACTTCAAATACAACACTGCCCCGTTCGATCTTGCCCCCACTCACCTTATTTTGCATATAACTTCGTAGGAAGCATAAGGTACCTACTTAGGGTGTTGTCGGCCAAACGGCACCTAATATCTGTTGCCAGATAACCTGCGGCTTGCTGCTCATCAACACGAATAATTCGCACGCGCTCTCTCTTGAAAGCTCTAATTTAATCTAGTGGACTCTCTCGTTCTTAAAATCTCATCTCTCATCGAGATTGCATTCCTTAATCGTGTCCTCATTATCATATTCGAGGACAGGGACCTAAGAAAAAAAAACAATATCACACTGAAGTGTTGGCCGTAAACCCGGTCCCCGGTAGACATAAATCAGGTGTACTTACGCGGGGGCACGCGCACCTTCAGAACGCGGGAACAAGCCATAAATACACTTTGTACAACCCTACGGCAGGGATGGTCAACCTGTGGCACGTGTCAGACCATTTTTATAACACGCAACTAAACAAATTAGGATCACCTTTCTGCAGTAACTAGAAGGAAACCGATCTATATGGCTATCTTATGGACTAAGAAAGGCGGTTTGTTGCAGTGTTTAAGAGGAATTCCTTTCCCTGAAGAATTCGATATGAAAACTTTGAAAAATGTGGCATTACGTACTTATGTAACAAGTAAAAAGTTCGCCATCCCTGTGTTACGTGATACACACCCGATGTGTTTCATCCCGCCTCATCTGTAACGCCTTATCGAGCTATTATTTATCTTGGAAAATGTATGAAAATAACTCTTTTGAAGCGGACGGCTTTTTTCAGCCAGTGAAGACGTTTGAAAGTTTTATCACGACGTTGCAACATGTCTTGAAGGGATAGATGTCTAATATTAAAAACCGTCAACACTACAATATAAATAATGTACTCTGAAAGCTTTTCGTTGCAATCTCAGCTCTCCAAAGATCCGCAAAACATGTTTGTTAGTACTTACCGCCTGCACTATTCGGAAAGGTTCGTCGGCTAGATAAACAACTTCTCTTACCTTTTAATTTTACTAACCACATCTCTCTAGAAACATTGTTTTTAGAAAAATCACGATAAGACTTGACGTGAGTGTGATTTATTTATATGATGCACGTTTTATAATAGTTGTGTCAATTCCTCTCAATCACTTAGTAAACTACCAGCATGTTAAGTACCTGAATAAAATATCAGTTCTGTCCGAGTGGTGTGGTATCGGAAACAATATGACGACTGCGACTGGCGGGAGAGCTCGCCAGACATTGTATCCACTGTTATTGATGGTCCGCTGCACCACATCAAAGGTAACTAAAGAGCACTGTACAAGTAGGTGTTATATAATTCGCGCTTCGTGCCTGGAATCTAATCAACTGTTCAGCCGAGCAATTTTATAGCCTGGTATAGGTATCGGTAGACATGGTGAGGCGAACTATCGTTCGTAATATTTTGAATCTTCAGACAGTATTTTAGTATTTTTAGCTACCAAACCAATACAACTATGAAATAAATAAGGGCTTTATTCGGAATTGAAAGTCCATTCGAGCTCAATCATCAGTAACGAATCATCTATTGTATTCCAAACATTTTACACTGGCAGACGGCTGCCAGCCAGTCTAACTATACATGGCTGAGATTCGAGGTTAATTGGATCCTGTTAAGCATAATAGATCCAGCTAACAATTTTTATGAAATTGAGTTACATACATGACGAGAATCTACACATCGAGTTTTATATTTGCACAAAAGATCCTGGCGGTCTGATGACATTGTCCTAACAAAAACTACCAAATGATTATAACTTGGCCTGATATTTTGTTTACACTTCTAAACTCCAAGTCGCGTTTACTCAAAACTAACAAAATGTTGGTTGGATCTATTCTGCTTAACAGGGTCCAATTATGCTTTGTCATATAAGTAGGTCGGTAATATTCTTCGATAATTTTAGTCCAAAAATGAAAAAGCGTCCCCCACCTGCTCCTCCATGCATTTTAATGAGGCGGCATTACAAGGGCTCATAAAGAGTGTTAGTTCTGAGCGGAACGATCCCGCCGTGGGTACGCATGATCAGGCGCGCCTGTGGGTCCCCGTGTGACCCACTTTGGCTCCCCACGGCCCACCGGCGGCCAGGCCAGCGCGGATAAGTAGCCACAGATTAGTATTTTACGTCTGGATTTAGAATACGCGAGCAGTGACTGCGATAAAATATGTAAAGCGATGTATCTGGGTCTCTAGGACAAAGTCATACTTCCGACATTCATCATGATTTCGTGAGTCCTGACATGGCTGACTGACATAAGTGCGAACACGTACGACCCATTGCCCCGCAATCTACTCGAAATATTAGTAGACACACTTAAGAACGCAGCGACGCATGAATTGTCCATACAAACGTAATACCTAAATCATTTGCAATTAGGGCATACTTCTACCATATTATGTTGTTATTCGGATTAAGAAAGTGTTTATCTAGGCTCCTACATCTTCTTTTTTTCAAAAGACTTTTCTAAAATGAAGTTTAAACGAATTTAATTTCGCACATTATACAGCGTAAATGACATGTCTTCATATTGTTTTTTCTGTATTATAAACAACAATATTTATAATATTGTTTCTGCAGAAGCATAGCTTATATTATCGAGTTACAAATTATTGAAAATCAATTAAGGAAAAATACCAAGTTTTCATTCATCATTTTTGGTATTACGGAACACATCCAAATTTATCACAAAATTTCGAAAGCTAGTAGTGCTATCGCGTCAAGCAATAATTGTCAATGTGTGCGTAGTATTGCTCACTGTAGGTGTATATCACTTCGACAAGCACACACTAGCGCAACGTGCTTGGAACTGAATTTTAAGACCAAAGAAAAGATGGATGGATTGTGTGAGGAATGATATGAAAGAGAAGGGAGTGAATGATAGTGTGACGGTTGACAGGGGAGAGTGGAAAAAGAAAACGTGTTGCGCCGACCACACGTAACATGGGACAAGGGCAGGAAGATGATGATGATCTCGATTTGTAGTTACGAGCCGTGTTCGCAGGCCTCTTAAACGATCACTTACTTGGTCTATCTATATCATAAGGCGCGAGCAGTTCATAAAAGCAACTAAGCACTGCCTACCTCTTTAGATTTTGGTTCCGAAGTTAATGGCGCATATTTTTGCGCTGAAATATCGTAATAAATGCATAGTAACTGTTATTCATGAAAACATTTTAAGTACCGTGTAGGTATCTGTTTTCGACGGTAAAAACTCAGCTAAATTCAACATAAAAAAAATTAAACACGAATACAGGAACTGCCATCATTTGCTTTTACTCCACTTTGGTGCGTTACATACTAGAATGCAGATCAATCTTATTTGATACTAGCTTCTGCCCGCGACTTCGTCCGTAAGCCTCCTCAAGAATTGGGCTATCTAACGCGAAAATAATTTTTCAAATCCGACTGGTAGTTCCGAAGATTACCCCTTACATACAAACAAATTTTACCTCTTTATAATATTAGTATGGATTTGTATATTCGTATAGATTATAGTATACATGAAATAAAGACTGAAATGAAGTAACTCACGAGATGTTTTTTCACAACTCTTGATGCTTGTTTTTAGCTAGTCTTTTTTCACCATGTTAGAGATCAACAGATAATTTTTGTTTGGAAAAACAAGTATCTCTAATTAATTGCTTAAAAAAAGAAGTCCCGTTTATAAAACATTGCAGAAAGCATTTATTAGATTCACAGTGAAAATCGCTTCAGTTCTTCTGAAAAAAAGTGAAGGAGCGAAAAAATGAGTCATTTCAAAACAAAACTGTACCATTACATTTTATTAATTACCTATATTATAGTTTCAGAACACAGACACACAAGTGATCCTGTATGGGTTCCGTTTTACGGATCAAACAAAAAACTCTCCTGTAAAATGTACAATGATCGAATTACTGTTTTCAAGCTGGAGCAGCAGAGTTGATCGTAGTCAATAACAGCCGTAGCTCGTAGCTTGAGCCCGTAGCACGTAGCGCGTGCCTGCCGGGGGTTCGAAGAAAACCGATCGGGAAATGCCTGCCGGGGGTTCGAAGAAAACCGATCGGGAAATCGTGGCCCCCGGCAACAGGGCAACCGAAGGAACACGGGTGGGTTTTAGTCAGTAAGAGTCTGACACGCCCTCCCGCTCCGCCCAGAGCGGGAGAAGTTATTTGATAATTTCCCACCCAAAAAAAAAAAAAAAAAAAGCACGTAGCGCGTAGCATGGAAACCGTAGCATGTAGCACGTATTCATGGAGCTCGTAGCATGTAGGTCGTAGCGCGTATCTCGTAGTCTGTATCTCGTAACGTGTTGTATGTAGCTCGTAGCGCGTAGCATGTAGCGCGTAACCTGTAGCGCGTAGCATAGGGCCCGTAGCGCTTAGCGCGTAGCTTGTCCATTAGGCATAACTTTAATTTAGCCGTCTTCGATCATCCCTGAAAACTTAAATGAAATAAAATACTAAAACCTTTATTGGCCAAAAAGAAAAGGTGATGAGTGTGATGATAGACAGCATAATTATTAAGTTTGTACATCACAGTGTTTTGGTTTAACCGCTAACCCCCAATCTAAGTAAGACTTCAAGTATCTTTGGGGATAATATTATATTATTATGTTGCTGTCCGCCTTTCCCAGGCAAAAAATATTCATGAAAATGGTGCATTAGTTACATTTTGGCGCTTCGGCTAAATAATTTTTCTTTAGTGGTGTTACATTTTCTACAAAAATAAAAAATCTCTTACATTCCGTAATAGCGTACCTGTAGCATAGCATTTCCCGGTACAACCTGCGTCAACAGTCGCTCATGTCAAAAGGCCGCGCTTGCACTTTGCGTGACAGCTCGCTATTTACTCGCCGGTCGATTCAAAGGGCTCTTTGTGTGTGCCCTACTTACGACATTCATTATGTTCCACGAGCTTGACTTCTTGTTTCAGGAAGAAAGGAACGGAGACTGATGTTATTGCAGGTTGTTGAACGTGCGAGAGACATTATAGCTTACGATCTCCGACCCTATTCATCCATTTCTCAGCCCTTTGACCGAGATGTGAATTCATTTTACAGTTAATTATCTAAGATCTCTGGAACAGACAATTTTTTTTTTTTGCTTTAAATTAATTTCCTATTCCATGATAATTTCACTGCTACTCAACATTCTACATAACGAGTAAATAAATTAAATTCTGTTGATACAACCACTTAAATAAATCAAAAGGAATCCCCAGTTCCTTTTAACAGGACATAAATAAATCGCGAAGCACCCTCTCATTAGAATTCCCCCAGACTGAAGTTCCACCTTTGCGCCAATCTCCCCGAGAGCCTTACGTACTGCCGCATGCCGGGGCCCTACACGCTAAAGCGGGCTACAGGTGTGCACGGCCCTCGCTCATGACTCCTGGTGCACATAAATATTCGCTAAGTAGAAGACGTCAGGGCTACCATATCATCTTAAGAAATAGCCTTTTTTTCTTTCTATACTTATATAATCGTAATGGAAGGTCTTTAATTTTCGCGAGAAGTCTTTATTTGAGAGATAACAGGTTTTAGTATTTTTCTATTGCTGTGTGATATTCAGACAGAACAGTGTGTAGTTTTGCATTGATCATGCCTATGCGGAAGTCTGTGCTAAAGCAGACGGACTTCTGCACACGAGTGATGTCGTAACAATTTACATAATTAGGCACTTACGCTTTACAAATATTCGCTCGCGCGAATCTATAAATAAATGTCTTGCATAATTATGTTATTTGAACAGCAGTCGTCCGAAGGACATTGGCTAGTTGGGCACTCAGTCTAACTGTCGAAAAGGAACGATAACATGTAAAGGTACGTTTGCTCGTATGTGAGTAAGGAAATATTAATTACTTTATGTCTTTTTAGTTTCATATGAAATGACTGAAACTCATGTCAAAACTGAAATAAATAGATACTCAGGTACCTTAGTACCTATAGTCTATTGAATTTACCATTAGACTAATAACGGCTAAATAACGACAGTTAATGTGTTATATTGTTGTAACTGTTGTCACTTTAGAGTTATTTTTTAACGTAAGTAAATGATAAACAGATTACATTGCTTTGTAATTTATTTCGAAATAACGAAAGGGTGATTACCATTATTTGTCTAATGTTATAATAAATGGAGTATATCTGCTTGTACTTTTGCAGAAAATGTTGCGGCCATTACGTTTCAGTGAACTGCTGTAGTCAGGAGCGGTGGGGCTCTTTGCTTCAGGGACGTTGAATGGGGTCCGAGACGTTACGCTTGTTGACGACAGACGACACGAGGCTCGGGGGAGCGATACGGAATATTTGATCGTTGCTTTAATGGTGGATTGTCGATTTTACTTATGAAGTTTATGAATGTGTAAGAGAAAACCTGAAGTAGAAGCGACTTCAACTTCTTTTGGTTCCTTAGATGAGGTAGGTATAAGTCAAGCAGTTATAGATAAAATCCTTTTATGTTTTTCAGGACAGTTGCTGTTACACGCTGTTGCCTAGATAGGTACTAATTTTCTCTAGATAGAGCTTGTAAACAGAAAACTCATTAGTAGAGCCTGCCTCATACATAGACAGTACAAAGCTACACAAATCAATCGAACCACACGATCTCATTTTACCAACACCATCTGTATCTCTGGCTCCGTCTGGTTGCCATGGCGACGACAAAATGGCGCGCTGCAAGGCTTCCCGCGCTTTCCTCGCGTTCCCGCCGCCGCCGCCATATTGATCCGGAATGCGGACGCGTTCTAAAACCCTTTCCACTATATGTTTCATTGTTAAAAATTTCATGAAATACGAGAGTTTGTAATTACTGGAATGTTGGGGATTTTTAAACGAATTACAGGAAGCCTTTCATTGATGTAGCAAGGGTTTGGTTTAAAGGCTTTTTGGAATTCCCTGTAAAGGATTTTGTGGACTTTTTGACAATGGAATTTTATGTAGCGTGAATTGTATTTTGTACTATGAATAGACCTTACTCCTTAACACCTGTAAAAAAGCTTAAATTCTATTAAAACCAACCAGCTGACGTACCTACAAAATCTTCTTCAATCAATTTTGGAAACTTAAGTCAGATACCTACTATTCTCAAACTCTGAGCAATCCAATAAGACACAGCAGTCTCCTGGGAACAGGTTCACTGGCCGGCTCGGCCTTGGCACGGTTGCGTAACACACCGCAAGTACAATGCTGCGATTGTTCGTTAGTTCACGCTCAAGTATCGGAATTAGAGAGACAACCCTTTTGGGTATAATTTAATTGTCTAACAGTCCTATTGCTGTTTCAGTATTTCCTTATTTAAATTGCTAAATTTTTGGCCTATCCGGATAATTTAATGGCCACGAATAATTTATTAATTAAGGTGGCTTTGCGGATGTCCGTTTTTAAAAGTATACCGTTTGGGGAAAGAACCCCTCTCTTTACTGGCCCCTAACGAGACCGTTGAGCGACAATTAAATGCCCCGATCGTTGGACTTCCTGCACACCTCGTCATTCCCTGTTGGAACAAGATTGCACATAAAATATTAAGCCTCCTGTGAACATAGTTGTCATTGGTAAGTGCCTGTTAGGTTAAAGTCTACGTCCAGTGATAAGGGATTGAGGTAGGCTATGTTTAAAGCCATTCGCCTGAAACTGCCTGAAAGGTCAGGCGGCTCTATATGCATGATCGGATTAGAATATATTATCCGAATTTTCCGGTTTTATCTGCGGTCACAATCTATGAATAGCTCGTTATCTATTGAGGTATTAAAGTCAGCAATGAGGCGGTATTTAGTCGCCTTTAGAATTCAGATTCCATTATTCATAATGTTTTTTTAGATTATTTATTCGGCAATGGTGACGCGACGTGGTGTCATAATAAACCATGCAATCACGTCGCAGCTTCGTCCGGCGCCGACGCCGATGAGCGACAATTAAGGGACTCTGTCCGTAGCGTCCGGTATGCTTAAAGTGACCATTTATTTTTTGACTCAAAACGGGACATCGGTTTATTTATCTCAATTAGCAGGGCCGATACATAAAGGAAACTCAATTTTGAGCATAGGTACCAGCCTAGATTCTCCGTGCAATAAAAAACACCTTTATTTTTTATCATCAAAATTATTTAAGTAAGTAAGTACCTACTTATGTGTTACAAATTTAAAAAGTTATGCAAGATTAATTTTGAGTAATATTTGTCAGCAGAACAAAGTTTTAATACAGCTAATGATGATTTTATGTAAGAATAAAATTCTTACTCTTTCTATTGGTACATTTGTGCCGGGCATACATAGAATATATTCAATTAAAGTACAAAAGCTGTCATGCTTAAGGTTATTGGTGTGAAAATGTTTGAACACTTCCACCCAACGCATTATTGTCCCGTTTTGAAAATTTTGCGTCTTTAGGCTTTTGTCGGGGACACCGGGACGAAGAACCGAAAAACGGGACGGTCCCGTTCAAAACGGGACGTCTGGTCACTTTAGGTATGCTGAACGCACCCTCGCACCCCTACACGCGACGGGGTTGCAAAGTGGGAAGTTACCCCAAAAGGCGGGAGACACGAGTCCCATTGCGGGACAAATATGTGCTGAAAAAGGTTTCATATTAAATGATTGCAAGTTTGAGATGAAAAATAAATTATACTTGGTGGATAATTTATTTTTGGGATGCATTATTAGGTAGTATACGTATGGTAATAATAAAACGTAAGCCATATGAAAGGTTACATCTAGTAGATCAAACGTAGGTGCCTATATGTATATTCACTGTTTATTCAGTTGAATCAACATCTAAGAAGACGCAGCATGATTTCACTGCAGGTCTCCTTCACATTAACCTACATAGTACATCAGCATGTACTTTTGTTTTTTTTACACAAGGGTCTGTTTTCAGGAGCGAAAGGCAGGAACGCTTAACACAAAACCCGGGATTCTAAAAAGCCACCCTTGCAACACTGACAAAACTCGTCAGTGCGTCGCGCACCTCCGTCGCGGTCGCGCGTGTGTGTCGGTCTGTGTCGCTCTGTGTCGCCGTTTAGTGCAGTGTTTACTGTTTTGTTTGGATGATGCCCTGATGCCGAGCCCTCGGTAAGTAACAGCAGGCGCGTGCCGCGGTTGCCTACATCTGTACTTTAATTGGGATAAAAAGAAGGGAGCCTGTTTATAGGGTGCGAATTGGGGTTCTACTCATCTTTGTTTGTAAATTGTATCGACAGGTATTTATCATATTTGCAGATGGTATTGACGTCGTAGATCTGTGTTTCGTGTCTATTGGATGATGTGAGGTGTGTTATTGAACTGTTTCTGTGAAAGATGAGCACTTTCTTTCAGGAAGTAAAGATTACGAAACATCGTCCCTGAAAACAGATTTTCAGTTGTTTCTTTTCTAAAAATGATATGTATTTCTTACGATTTGAATAATTAATTGTAAATGACACAATGCAAAGAAAAGTAGCAATATATAAAACATGAAAGAACATTCAGTCACTGAAAGGCTGAACAAGTACGATATTCAACAATGGCCTTGTGACCCGGTTCTCTACAAAGGTTAGTTTCATTGACCTCACGTTATTCATTTACTTTTTAATTAAAAACTTGGTCTTTCATTTCCGATTCCGCAGAATAGGTGTATTGGCGCCCGACACGGGGCCATCGAAAGTACATTAATATTGATGAAATCGTTGTCAATCAGGGAGTACAACATCTCGATAATAGTTATAAGATAAATTTAGTCCAAATAGCGTAATCAAATGATATAATCTAGAATATCCTGTTGCTATTATTCTTATAACTGCCATAACCTCGGGATTGTTCAGTGAACCATAACTGTGCGTCATAAAATATTATAAAGCAGGTAGTAAACGAAGGATATAAACCGAGTTATCTATCTATGTACAATGTTCGGTTAACGAGGTATTTAAACAGTCCAGTTTGGTGGTCGTACTTCCTTTTGTTCAAATAAGGATAGCGGTGAAAGTTAGACCTTCCGCTCGCCATCGCCATACCAGCGCCATACCAGCGCCATACCAGCGCTATAATCGCTTAATTTTATTACTTTGAAATTGGAACACCTAATAAAACTGTACTGCTTCTGAATCTAAGCTACCATTATTAGCCAGTAAACAAATTAGTCTTATTATTGTTCCTACTTAAACTTTTAAATCAATTCAATTTAACAAAGATTTGAACTGAAACTATTTAGGTACCTACGAGTATTCGTAAGTACCTAAATAGTTTCAGTTCATACATTAGCAGATTAGCACTTAGAGTGCTAATCTGGTTAAAATCTAATTAAAGAATACTTTTATTGCCTCCCACATCGTTCATTGCTCTCACATTGTTTCATATCGTGGGAACGGGAACAGATTGCTATTGTAATAATTTTCTCAGTTTAATAAGAGCAAGAGCAAGAGCTCTTATTAAACTGAGAAAATATGTCCAATATGTAAAATGTCTTCATAACGGCTCTGTTTACTACAATACATACCTACTTATTGCCAGCCGGTATTACCTACTGAAGTTTCGATGAAAATATCAAAACCACCTGCGACTGACTAATGTTAGCTTGCGTTCAGTTACAAACTTTTTGTACTATTTCTCCAGCTCAACCCTATCTTATTATTGTAATTATAACAGATTTAATTAAAAGTATTTTTTTGAAATCAAGAGTCAATTAACAACTGTTTACTTTTTTTTGGGTGCTTCTCCCGCTCTGGGTGGAGCAGGAGGGCATGTCAGACTCTTACTGACTAAAACCCACCCGTGTTCCTTCAGTTGCCATGTTGCCGGAGGGCCACGATGTCTCTTTCGGCCTTATTCGCAACCCCGGCAGGCATCGGCCCTAGCGGACCCCGTCAATTCCGCTGACATCTCCTTGAGGCGCGCGTGGAACACAACGCGCCGTCGACCCGGGCCTGGTTCCTATCGAACGGCGAGCTACTCATTGCTCACCGTCCGCAAGCCCGCGCCTACGGTGGCCGGAAATCTGCCTGTGATTCCCGACGCCCAGGGCATCTCCTCCTGCGGCGGTTAGGGGCGCGAGGACGCGAAATTTGCCTCTCCCTCACGCGTTCCGCCTGCTCCTTCGCGAGCATTACTACTTCGCAGAAGGAGGTGACGGATACCCATTTCCTCTCGCTCCGTGCCATGGCTCGAACCAGTGCCGGACCTGAGAGATCACCGCCGCCGATCGCCTCCACGAGGACACGACGATGCTCCGCCCAAACCGGGCAGACCTCCACCGTATGCTCCACCGTGTCCTCCGGGCGATCCACACAATGGCGACACCCGGGCGTTTCCTCCCCGCTTTGTCCTGAACAGGAACCTCCCGAAACAAACAACTGGTTACCTTACCTACAATATAGTAAATTGTTAAATACTATAAGTAGGTACTTTTTTAGCAAGTTTACTATCTAGAAGAATGGGTTTTCTTCGCCGGAAGAACCAATTTATTACGATAACGAAATTACCCCAAAACGGTTATCAATTTCGTATCAGCTACCTACGACCATAAATGGCCTAAAATAAGACAGTAATAAAACTAAACGAAGTAATGATTAGGAGGCGAGAGAAACATAATCATACAGGATGCAGCAAGATCCGTCATATTGACGTTATCTACGCATTCTGTACCCACATCAAACTAAGTAACATTCAGCAAAAAATATTGCTGGGAAATAAGTTTTATTTTTGGTGTGAAAAATCGCTATTTACGGCAGCGCGCAATGTAACGCACGCAAAACATTGTGCTTAAGCCATGCAACGGTACAGGAGTTGTGTGGGTATTTAAAGTAAAGTTTCAATATAAAATAAAAAAATCGTTTTCGTGAAAAATATTGGAACTTTGACCTTCGATATCTCACCAGAAGGTTCCCAGGTATGGTTCAGTACAAACAAATATCACAATGACAGGGAATACAAGTGACTCAGTACCCGACGGCCCGCCTACCCTCAGCTACGGTGGCGGTCAAGGTTTTTGGGGGACGCCTACGTCCAGCAGTGAACGTCTTTCGGCTCAAATGATGATGATGATGACAAGTGACTCTTGTGCGTCTTTTTACACCCGTTATGTATAGCCTTGGTTCAGCTATGAACCGTATTAATGAGTTACTGGTAATTACAGGATTATGAGGGACCACGTCCTCTTTGGACGTGGTCCATAATATTCTTTAGATATCCCAGCGCCCTACGTGATCGAATCAGAAATGAAGAGATCCGCAGGAGAACCAAGGTAACCGACATAGCCCGAAGAATTGCCAATCTTAAGTGGCAATGGGCAGGGCACATTGCTCGCAGAACGGATGGCCGATGGGGTCGAAAGGTTCTGGAGTGGCGACCGCGTACCGGAAGACGTAGCGTTGGAAGGCCTCCCACAAGATGGACCGATGACCTTGTGAAGGCCGCAGGAATCCGCTGGATGCGGAAAGCACAGAATCGGTCGAAGTGGCGGTGCTTGGGGGAAGCCTATGTCCAGCAGTGGACGTCTTTCGGCTGAAATCAATGAATCCCAGCGCCCGTGTGCTCCAAACTCTATCTGTGACATTATATTATGTTAAAAATTAACCAGTTATGTGACTTATGTGGGTAGTTCAACAAAATTTCCTCTTAGGTAAGGACAACCATAGCTACCTTCGTTACGTTATACGCAAAAAAACGGCATCGCTACTGAGGAGAGTGAGGGACAGTCAAAACAGCATCCTGAAAACTGTAGCCGAGAGCTTTGGCTCTCCGATTGTCCAGCAGTTTGTGCGGAGGTTGATTTTTACTAACACTAGGCAATAAGTTATTTTTGTATGTTACTAACACTATATGGATATTTTGTGTCTGAATTAAAACAATTTGAATTTGTTACTAGGTAGGTATACATTATTTGTTTAATACCGTCAGTGATATTACCACATTCGTCCTCAATAAGGTGTAAAAAGCAAGTAATGATAGAATAGATAGATAGAATATTATTTAATGGCGAGTACTCATTGAATGTGAAGCACTATCGACGCGAAAGTAATCGGATTCCCGCAATCGCGATCAGTTTAAACCTTTCAATTGTGATTGCCTTCCACTGATTCATATCCTGCAGCGGTATTTCATATTCTGCACTACCCTCCATCATTGCACGACATGACAGACAGACGGACATTGCATAACGGGGGTGGCGGTCGTTCACCCGTTCGCCCACCAAACGGTAAATAACTTTAAAACTACCCCCACACGGCACTTATTCCTACGAAACTTGATTCGACACTTGCTAAGGGACTCGTTGAACACGTGTTTATGTTAAACAGACCTTATTTTGAATAGTATGAAGTTGATAATCGGTTGCTGAAGTGTTTAGAATTTTTTAGTTGTTCGAGAATGAACTTTGATATTACTGAATAGACTAGTTTTTGTAATGTCGTGTTTTTTTAATTTAAAAGACATTGGTGCCGATTCCCTTGTTCACAAACTAAACTAAATTTAAGTTCAGTGCATCTTTTTCTTTCTATTTCATTAAGAAAAGGACAGAAGATGAATTTTAGTTTAGTCCTGTCAAATTAATCAGCGCTTGACGTAAATTGACGTAATTTTAGTTGGCAAGTTTTTAATCACGTCTAAACTTGTATGGAGACTGACAGGCGCTGATTAATTTGACAGGACTAAACTAAAATTTATCTTCTGTCCTTTTCTTAATGAAATAGAAAGAAAAAGATGCACTGAACTTAAATTTAGTTTAGTTTGTGAACAAGGGAATCGGCACCAGTGTTTTGTAATTCAGGTTAGGAGTTTGTCGTTGATTGAACAACAGGGGTTTTAACTTTGGTATTGCTTCATTATTTTCAAGGGTTTGTAAATTATGATTGTGGTGATGGATTTACATTAACATAGAAATTCCTTAACGATTCGTGAGCTATCAAATCTTTTTAACTAAGCCTACAAAAACAGATCCTCCGTCGTCGAAACCGCCCTGACAACTCATTCTCTCAGCTCAGCAAACAATTTTCCTATCTCTCATGCCCCCGTACCCTTGACCGTCTACGAGCGCGTTCAGGCGTAAATAACGAGTCTACCAGTCGGCAGCAAAGCTCCGGAGATACCTACACCTTCCCATCTGAAAATAAGGAGTACTGAACAGAAGTTCCACGGATGACAAAAGCTGGAGATAACATGACAAACAGTAGCGTTTAAGATGAGTGTAGAGTCTTCGAAGAGGTTATTGAAATCTGGAAGCTTTCTAGTTTCTACTATTATGCCATATTGGTCTCTATATAATCGCTTAGTTATCTACAGCCGTCTAACGCAATTTCTTGCTTCTTAGTTGTGAGCATTCCTATACGAAAGGATAGAATGAAGAGAAGATAAGAGCAAGTCAGTGGCATCGCTGACTGAAAAGTTATGTGGAAATCGATAATCATGGTATGGGCATGTGATGCCGAAAAATGAGGAAAATGTCGTGAGGAGAGTTTTGAGTATGAATGTGGATAGCTATAAGGGTAAGGGAAGACCAAAGAAACGATGGATGAGCTGTGTGAAAGATGATATAGCTAGAAAGGGGCTGACTACCGACATGACGACGGATAGAGAAGTGTAGAGGAAAATGTCATGTTGTCATGCGCCAAACACAAATAAATTGAGAGGTTGATGAAGATGAGTTGTGAGCATTCCTCTCGATAAATAAAGGTGAAAAGAATCAAACACACCGCTGGACAACTGAGACTGAAGTTAACCATAGAGTTAGTTTTCTTGCACATTTTTTAATCTCCTCGGAAAATATGACTTGTAGTGAAAACACTCACTGCGGGTACTATTTTCCGAGGATATTAATAACGTCACAAGCCCTGCTTTGCTCTATAATTATACTACGAACCTTCTGTTTTATGTATTCCTAGTTGTAGTGCAATATAGCGCTGTGTTACGAGCCAGCCTCATCGTAAACCGTTATGATTATGCTCACTCAGTGAGTCAGTGCTCAGCTGCTTCAAGGACAGATTCTATGAATTTTGCAGCAGACTACCGAGAATAAAGACTCTGTTAGATATTCTGCTAGTTTTTCCTATTCTTCACACATAATACTGGTAGCAGTGGACCTCGTAATTGCTGTATCGCACTAAGGTTGAATATCACTTGCTCTTGCAGTATTTGTCTCTTTGTCAGTTCGATAGTTTCTACCTTAGTGACGTTTTAATTTACTGGGAATTGTTGGGAAAATTGATAAAATAATTACGAAGTCGACTATACAATAGGTAGGTAACTTGCGTATAGTTGTTCTAAAGCAAGAGCCAGCTGAAGCATACGATCATTAGCACTGCAATCTTGCTGGCTCACAGTACTGGCTAGACAGTTTTAAACGAGAATCGATATCGTCTTAGAGAAATCCTAATTACACAGAGAGCCATGGAGCGTTCATGCTTGGCATAAAGCGTATAGACTGAGTACAAAACGTCGATATCCGCAGACGTACGAATGTTTTCAATATCGGAAAACGAGTTATGGAACTCAAATAGAGGTGTGCAGGACACCTAGCAAGGCGCAGTGATGACAGGTGGAGTAAGGCAGTCACCGAGCGGCGTCCAAGGAAAGGACTGGAACACGAAGTGTCGGTCGTCCGGCGGCGAGATGGGCGGACAACATTTTTACTATCGCAGATAGAACCTGGATGAGGCTGGCACATCAACATGGGTGACACATGAAAAAGAAGCCTATGCTCAGCAGTGGGAGAAGTCAGGCTGTTGATGTTGTTGTTGTTAAAACCCTTAATGATCGACAGTATCCTTGCTTCTGGGGCTTTGATTTCTACACCGGCAACGGTAATATATAAGAAGCTTTTTATTAATATTATGATCTTAATGTACCATGTACTGAGAAATAAATTGTATATTATCTTATCTTTGATAACATATTAGCTTGTTAGTGTAGCTAAATCTCTAGCTCTGAACATAGGCCTCCTATAGGCAGATCAACCAAATATACTTTTACTAATATTGCCAAAATCAAAACAGCGAAATAATTGACATCTATTTGCGACGTTGCCCACTTTCAGAATGCACACTCTTAATTATTAAGTCGCGGGCGTTTAAGCCTGTAAAAGAGAGAGAGCGAGGGTTCCAAATTAGAAGTGTTTCCCATTACGAAGAATACAAAATGAGGATTTTATTAACCTTCTTCAGAAAAGATGTAAACGGCCACAGTTTTAATAGTTTGGAGCTACAGAATCTGCTCAATCATCTCCATTCAATATTTCGGGATGGTAATAATCCTGTAGGTCAGTAGTGCAAGCGCGCACTTGCCCGGAACGGCCCGCTCCGTCCATTAGCGACGATATTTTCTTATTTCCGTATAACATGCTCCAGTTGGAGGCTGTCGGGTGGCGGTTGTCAGTTGTCGGACACTGAGTAATGGGAGGATTGCTTCGCTCGTTATCAGCTCATTCGCTCCACTTGCGCTCAACGCTCAATTTTATCCGTAAATATTAGAAAGCGAAGATTAAGTTTTTATAAGAAATATTGGACTAGTGCAAATAATCTCAGGGCTGCCTGGATAGTGTCGGTGTCAGGCCTAGGTATATTCAGGTAGTTATCTTTATATATATAATTCTTCTGTGAGTGTGTATGTCACTGAACTTCTCTCAAACGACTGGACCGATTTTGATGAAATTTTTTGTGTGTGTTCAAGGGGATCTGGGAATGGTTTAGATTCACAATCGGACCCGATAGGTGGCGGTATTCGGGCAGGACAACGTCTGTCAGGTCCGCTAGTATAGTATATAATCCATGGCATTAAAATTTAATCAGTACTGAAAAATAATGATGGCTTCCTAACACCTAGGGGAGTCGTTTCCTCTTAATTTTTGCATATAACGTAATGCTATGGCAACATTATGTACCTTTATGGAGGCACCGAAACACACCAAGCTTAGCGAGTTAAGTTAATAACTGTAGTGCGGCTAATAACTAACATGTGTACTGAACCAATGCTCCACATAGGGACAATTTGCGATTACCCGCGCAACGGAGTGCGTAGGAAATCCACTCAGCTTTGCTGCTAAATTATGCGGCAAAATCCTAGCTGCTACCCACTGAAACATTTCTACAATCTCTTGTATCATCGTTCAATTCTGAAATAAGTAAGAATCATTTCCGTACAAATTGGCTCCGGGGCAACTGCCTATAACTGCTAAATCCCGTTTATCCCAATTTGTCTAAATGGAAATCATAACATCCCGCACCAGGGTGGTCCTAGACACGGCCGGCGGCTACGGGGTCGGAGGTCGGGGGGCATGACAGGGAGACGATCAGTTATAAGTTTATAACACAACGATCAAACTTTAACTGTGACAGCCAGCTTGGTAACGAGTTTCCGTAACTAGATCTTTCTCGGTGATTTGTAAAAATAAATTGGGCCGTTTGTTTGATTGCGTAACACGGAGGACTTTTGCATTGTTGTTAGTACATACTTACAAGTATTTTGATGAACCTTGAGATTAAAATAAAATTACTGTCAAACCCAACATTGTCACCATTGGTTTACCAGGCCGGTAACATTTCCAGCGACAGCTACGTCTTGATTATTACGTGCGCTATCTTCAATCAGAGCTACAATGTCACCCCGTATCGGCTCATCTGGTCGGGCCATTGTGGCCTGCTCGTCAACAGCCAGGCCGCCTTTTGTGGTCTGTTCATCTATAGCCAGGCAATCTATTGTGGCCAACTCATCAGTGGCCTATTGTGGACACACGACAATGGCTTACTACTCCGAGACAGACTGGCTGAGCGACTCTACTGTTTATCCTAATTTATGTGTCTCTATTTCAAATCCACATAGACCGAGTTAAACATGTAAATAAGTATAATGTATGTACGTATGTATGTAACAACGGGTATCTTTGACTAATCATAGGCGGCGATCCTCATCCATCTTAATTTGCGTGGGGTGAGGGTCGGCTATTTGGATAGTAGGTATTTGGCCTACATAAATGTGAAGTTTTGTAAGTATAAAGATGAAACTTGCTAAGTTATCTTCGCGGTAAAAAGCACGCTCAATCTCCTGCCATTAAGTAGCTAACTCCAACTTTTGCACGTTTGCAAACTAAGCAAAGTTTCTTTAATGAAAGCAGTATATAACTAGCTCAGAAGCAAGTTTAAGAGACATACAAGTTTATAAGCAGAAATATTTTATTTCACATAAACCTACATGGGCACTTATGAATGTTCAAACGTCAAAAGTTATGTGCACGGTTCAGACCGAATAAAAACCAAGACATAGCGCTGTCAACAGTGACGTGAGGCCGCTTTCGTAAACATGTGTGTACTTAGTAAGATGAGTTTGATTGTAAATGGTTGTAAATGCGTGCGAGTGAGCGTGTATGCACAGAGCGCAGGTGTAGTTTTGGAATGCTTCACCGTATTGTTCGCAGCGCTGTCTTGGATTTTTATTTGGTCTGAGGTGCACGGTTCTAATTTATTTGTCGTTTCCAATGGTAAAACATAAAGACAACCCTTGATTAGCAACCGTTGCGCGTTATATAGTTTGACTGATACCTACTTGAATCACTGACAAACTTGAATACTTATCTGAATGAATATAATGTCAAAAACGTTCAAAATAAAACACCACAGACGTGCTATTAGATGAAACAGCATTTCAAGGAGGTAAACTGTTCACAATAGCATCCAACTCCCTCCGTTCTCATGCAGCGACAACATAATCCCTGATGCAATGTAACTATGCACAGACAGAGATCCGGCCACTGAACAGCATTTGTTACGTAACGGAACGATGCCGGTAATCCGGAGCAGACGGGAGTATAGCATATAGGAGGTGCATGTGCTGTCTGCTGGGGGTACTACGGTAACCAAGCGACTGCTAAGTTGCGGGAAAATCGAAACTCATCCTAGCCTAGCTAAGAAAACACAAAGAACTTATTAAAACCATACCTTGACTGGGATTGTTAAAAATTATATTCAAAATGACATGATTACTTTGTAAAGTATTATATTATTTTAATTATTTTGAATGTGAGGACTATGTGGATATTATTATAATTTTGATTTCTCAGCTAGTTTTAATGATGGTCTGGCAGTATGAGTAGTTTATGCGGCCTACCCAAATGGCCTTTCTTTGGTATTGTTCGTCAAGTTGAGCTCCACGATTACTGACAAATGCTTGCACTGACTGGACAGGTCCACTCAAATCTGTGTGGTTCTTTCCTCAAAAGACCATTTCAGACACTAATCTACATGGTACTCATATGGCCTGACCAAGATTATGTCTGAAATTTAAAAGAGACTGCGAGTTTGAGTTTGTTTCGGCCTTTCTTCTCGGAGTAGTCAGATAGAAAACGCCGAACTCATCTAGCTTATTTTGAATATGACGTGTAAAAGTAATTCCGATATCCTATTTACAATGAAAAATTAAAATTAAAATGTTATAATTTGTAAGTTAAAATGTTTTCACATCTATCGGCACTCCGAGCAACAAACACAACACATCATACTCATAGCTATGTCGGTGACGCAAACCCATAAGATTTTCCTCTACTAAAAATCGCGACTAAACAAGGTTTCACTTCAAAAAAACGTGTGCAGTCGGGGGACCCGCGTCAGGAACGAAGTTCCTTCTCACGTATGATTTATAACAAATACTCACAGACACCATCCTGGATTTACATTTTAACCTCACTATCGGCTTTAACACCCTCGAAAACTATGAAAACGACAAATTTAAAAAAAAATTGCAGCAGCCATCTTAGATTTACTTTTTACCCTCACTATCGGTTTTAGCGCTCTCGAAAAGTATGAAAACAACACCCATGACGAAAAATGTGAAGCTTTTCTTCTTGGATGTTCATTTTAACCAAATTCACATTCTCTCTTCGGTCGTTGACATCCCCATAAAAAACATCGAAACTTTTTATATTTTATTTTATATTATTAAGATATCCATACCCATCGCATCTGCGGAGTATAGCAGGCCAATTTAAAATAATCCTGTTAGTTACCTAGCCATGTTCAAAATAAGGATTCCAAGCGACCAGACTGCTCAGTTCTCCCTCCGATTGTTCAAAGCCTGGCGACACCTCTCGCACTAGGCGTACGTAACAATTGCGCGCCAAATCCAATTTGCTACCCCTGGCTACCTCCCCCCCTGTGCTTCGCACTTCACACCCCCTGGCCTGGCTGCCTGTCTGCCACCCTTCGACACTGTCGATATAATATCATCCACTGTTGATAACGTTTTGATAAGAACACAATGTACTTGGGTCTGAGGTGTATTCGCGATAGGTGAAAGGGTTAAGTATTGGAAGTGATTTTCTGCTCATCTCCTAATTCATCTGTTTAAAATAAAATAAAAACCCGATTGCAAAAACTATTTAGTTTTTTAATAACTTTTTTTATTTTCAGTTTTTTTGTTTTTATCATTTCTCATTCAATTTACATTAAAAAAAAAAACATATTAATTTGTTAATATTTTTGTAATCGCCATTTAAAACCCTTCATTGTGATACCCATTCGATACGTTTGGAAGTTTTTTTTAAACACACATATTTTTAGCGCCGAAAATTCGCCGCATTGTTTTTTTTTTTAATTTTAATATACCCAGTGACATTTGCGCAATTAAGACTAATCTAACGACATATCATTCATCAAAATCGGCTCATCCGTTTAGTAGTTACGAGGGAACATAGAGTCGGACATACACACACACACTCATCCAAACAGGTCAAACACATAACCCTCCTTTTTTGGCTTCGCCGCAGTCGGATAAAAAAGCTTAGCGTATGATTATGTATGGGGGGGTTCTGTAGCCTTATTTTCGTTTAATTGTATTGTTCTGTATTCACAACTATGTTAAGTACCTAGGTACCTACACATAACAGTCAGCAATATTGAAAGTTTTATGAGTATAGCGTTTTACCTAATATTTGTACTACCTATGATATTTTTTCCTGTATTCGTACTCAATGTTACTATAATTATAACCTACCTTTAAATAAAATAGAAAAGCGCCTCTTTATTGCATGTAAACTTATCCAATGTAGTGATTTTAAAGTTACGATATGATAACCTACCTAAATGACCTAGAATTGACTGACTAGACAGTTGATTTGTAGTATAATTTACTACAAATCAACTATCTGTAGTAGGTACATAGGTACCTAAGTTATTTAAATTTTTCGTTTCTTATTTTTCCAATGAATGGAAAATGATTTAGTAAGATCTCGTATCGATCTACGTTTTCAAACTTTCTTATTGAAATGAAACAATTTTTACAAAATATTTCATCGTATGATTCATTTACATTTCCCAGCGGAGTCTCGGGGTCCCTCGGACTTCCGCACCCGAGAGGTGAAGAGCTCTCCAAGCCAGCAAATGTAAAAAGTTTAATAAACCGCGAAATTATTTCATATCTTCTATGAATATTTTCTTATTTTGAGAACCCCTCGCAAATCTGAATGCTATGTACATCGTTATTTTAGGTCGGTGTACCAAAGCGTTTACGTTATCTACCTCAGTGTCATTTCATCTTAAGCAAAGCTCTATTCTTTTAAATAAACTCTCAGAAGGCTTCTTGAACGATCCCCTGTAACCGGAGTATATTTTACCCGGGATTTACTTGCGACACACAAAGTATCTACTTATTTACATTTAAATCTCGTCATCTATTTCCTCGCTATATTTGGGTCAGCTTACTGTAAACAATTTACTTGAAACCACTAGGTTCTTACGTCCCAAGAAGATCATAATGTTTTACCACATTTTCCTGGAATTTAACTCTTCGTTAGTTCGTAGATATACGTATGCCACCAATTAGTTACTAGACTAAAATAGCGACTTTGCCGTTATCATTCTCCTCTGTTTTGATGCATGAGATGAGTAACTCACTATCAATCGACTTAAGGTTATCGTAGTCCACTACTGAACATTCTTTTTCAAAATTCAGCCCACATTCTGGAACCTTCCTGGCTCTGAAGGTTTTTGGAACGAAGTTCTTTAACGCGGCTTGTAAACTTTCAGAAATCGTCATGCTCAAAAGTGTTAATACTTGCGACTGTCTTCTTCTAATTCAAAGAGAAAGAAAGAGAGAGAGAGAGAACGCCGGCAGAAAAAATCAAAAGAAAATAGTAAAGTGATTACAGTGTCGTGAGATAAAATTGTAAACATCGTCGGCCCGAGTACACTACATGCCGAGAAAGAGAGAAAGTGTGAATTTGGTCAAAATCTAAATCCAAGATGGCGTCTCTGAAAATTTTAAAATTTTTCATCATGGGTATCGTTTTCATGGTTTTCGAGGGTGTTAAAGCCGATAGAACACAAGCAATTCCTTGCTTAAAAGGTGATCTCCAATATTATTGTGTCTAAATGCCTTTTATAATTGAAATAAACAATTTTATTTATTTTATAGTGGGTCGAAGTGTAAAATTTTTCGTCATGGATGTCGTTTTCATAGTTTTAGAAGCTGCTAAAGCCGATAGTGAGGTCAAAATACAAATCAAAGATAACGGCTGAGAAAATTTTCAACATTTTCATGATGGGTGTCGTTTTCATAGTTTTCGAGGGTGTTAAAGCCGATAGTGGGGTCTATCATACAAAAAGTATAGCTGAAAGAGGATAAAATAAAGTAAACACGCAAATTACCTCTCGATACAAGTAGCAACGATAACACGTGTAGTTTGAAAGTGTCGACAAGTGAGCATCGCGTGACAATCGCTCGCAGCTAACACCCTCCTGACACAACGTGACGTGTCTCTTAACCCCGGGATGAGGTCAAAGGTTAACGAGGCAGCTCTTACTATTCGCAGATACAATACACCTACTGTCATAACATTGTGGTAGAATGAGGAAAAGCAAAGTACCTACTTAGGTAATTAAGATTTAGTCAGCTCGCACCTACATAACCTGCTCTTATTGTTTTTAGTACCTATTTTATGCGCGTTTTCCTCTGCAGTTTTAAATGGAACAGGATAAATAATTTGACTACGAAAATCTAGTGATGACATTGGCAATGCGTAGACCCACGACACGAGAAGCATTATCTTTCGTGCCTCGTAGAGTAAGTACCTAGGCGTGCTCGCTGTGTAAGTCAATCCTAATAAATGTATAGTTCTGTCAGGATCACGTCAGATTAGCTGAGGTACCTATCCCGTCTTTGGCTGTCAGATTTTGTAACTCTTATGGTTGCCTGGTCTTTATATTTGCTGAAATAGTTGCAAGTTTATGTTTAGGTACCTTTAGTGGTAATTGGACCTTAAAAACTGTAGGTACTTAAATCAAGGCACCTACGACAAGTGTGTCAATGTATTTCCTCATGAGATATAAACAAGTGATCGGCAAAGCGACCCATTTTGGAGGTTATTGATCGGTATAAGGTGGATATGTCTCGAGATAACGACGCCACGACGTCACCGCGTCACGACGCTCTGAGTTCTGTTGATATCGTGATCTATGAACTGGGGAACGACTTGCGACGCGCACAAAGGACTTAGAAGATAAAAAATATAAAAGATGAAGTTCCTTTGCGTGCTGGAGAATGATTATAGAGCAAGTTATATGTTGGCGGTGTTTAACAGATCTTTTGGGAAGAAGTAAGGGGTTACCTACCTTATATACCTACTTATCAAGTCGGAGGATTGCTAACGAAGTTAAAAAATCTTTCAAGATTACGCCGATAAGGAACAGATGAATCTGACGATCAAAGTATTTGTTGTATTTTGCTGAGAGTTCTGTAATATGGTACGGCGTAGCTACTAAAAGTATTCTGACCAATCAAAGTTATTCTATTGAAACACGCACGAAGAAAATAAATATATTCTATCTCTCATGTACCTACTATTTATACCGGCAGACGACATTTTCAATTCACAAGACAATGTGAATTACAATGAAAAAGAAAACTTCTAAATTAATTGAAACCCTAGAACCGTCCACTGCATTTATGGGGATATTATGCAAGCGGAGTCGGGGCGATTTGTATTCACGGCGCGTTGGGGCAGAAAGCGCGGCCATCCTCGCTGATCGCAGCCTCATCAGGACTTATTGCTTCATAAACGACATCATCTTCAGCTTCTACTATATAAGATTTAGTAGAGTTTTGTAGTTATTGCATTGATTTTCCCTTTTTTTCTTCCTGTTTATCATGTTTTGTGATTGATCTAGTTTTTGGCTAAGATTATCAAATACATTCAGCAATATCGGTTTGCTAACCTTTCTTTGGGGTTTACAGAATGTTCATTTGATATTGTCGAACCAAACTTTGATTTGACCAGGGCCCACTTCCCTGCTCAACTACTCGCGCACATAAACATTCTGTCATATCTGTCTTGTTACATGAAACGTGATCCATCGCGATCCGCAAGCCTCCATTAGTCACGCTAAGTGGCAATCATTTGTTATGCTGAAACCACTTTCATCAATAAAGTATCAAGAAGCCAAGAGGTTCCCGCGTTGTAAGCCACTGAAGGATTACCAGAAGATCATCAAACAGCAGAAACATACCATTAGGTAATCCATTTATTCCAATCTAACTCATTTATAAGTTTGGTCGAAGGAGGTCGTAGATAGTGCTCGTTATTCTCTCATCCATACTGTTGCGGAAGTATCGAATGATTTATGAAGACGTGTTACGAAGTCACATTTATTATTTAAGGCAAATCACATCCCCTAAATGGTCCAGCAGATGAGATATGTCTGTATGGCTATGATAAGTCGAAACGACAGCGATACGAAGTTAGAACTGTGTGCTCCAGATTCCCGAAATTAAGTTACTCACAGCGAATCTTTCCACTGAAAAATAACTACATAGTCGTTTGAGTTGTCAGTCGAGTCTGTTTTATTTAAACTGCTATAACATAATGCAAAGATTTTCGTTTAAAATAATTTAATAAAATTGATTTATGCTAGAGATTACAATAAAAGATATTATTAGCCTTATGAATAAACATACGCCAAAAAGTAAGGTACGCTAAACTAACTTTGTAATTTCTACTAAACGCAAGCTCACCTATTTACACTATCCTCTAAAAACACACTTTACCTGAATCCCACCAATAGATTACGAAGCGTATCTATAAACACCTTGCGTCAGTCCCTTTTCCCGACATTAGCATCCTAATGAAAGTAAACAATAACAACATGGTCCTCGTACACACGACTCAGCTTTGTTTAAACGCTTTTCAAAGCTGTCGACGTGTGCCTTACCCACATCGTGCCAACGTGTGCCTCACATCGGGCTCGTTCTATTTCGCTGGCGAGGCACAAGCTCTCGATTAACCCGTTGAAGCCGCACTCGTTAGCTTGCGACACGAGGTAATGCCCTCTCGGGGTGCTCTCACCCCAACCTGACCTCACTGTTTACAGGCCATTGAAGAACAGAGCATAGAGGAATGTTTGTTATGGAATCGTCTCCGGATAAACTCTGATAACCTATTATAGGTTATAATAACAATAAGTCATTTATGAATAAGGAATGTTGAGATTCAACGAAAATAAATGTGATGGAAATCAGTGCCACTCCCCATACCAGATTCTCTGCAAACTTGTAAGATAAAATAAAATAGAAAGTTGTTACATAAAATATAAAATAATTTTCTAAAATTGTATACCTAATTGTAAATTGAAACAAACTGTGAGGCATTTAAAGTTATGGCAGTCCTAAAATTATCTCTTAAACTTCAACCATTCACATTGACCTTGGAAATATTGCCAACGGTACTAAACTTATTTTAATGTGGAAATAAGTGTCGTTAACAATCTTACCTTCATCCAGAGAGATATTGCTGTCTCTCTCATTTTCTATAGGTAAAAGTTTGTTTTAGCAAATAGGTATTACAGGAGTCGATAAGTCCGTCAAAGTCACTCCTGATTACACAAACGTGTACCGTCGTTGTCTCGTTCACCCTCGACTACTGTAGGGGGACCCTCCCGGTCTCCCCTATGTTTTTGTTTTTTACCTACAAGTGTACCAACTTGCCGACGTCCAGGGCTCTGAGCTGAATTGTCAAACAAGTCACGTGGTAAACAAAGGGTTGCTGTGGGACTAATTATAGGGTGATCGGACTAAATATTTGATGAGAAAAATAAACGAGCCTTTAGGAAAATGGACGGACATTTATGAAGCCGTAAGTCTTAATATAGAAAGGGTTGTGGCTTTGTCTCGTAAAAGGGTTTAATGTTATTGCTCTGAAGGATAATGATTTATCGAATACTGAGACCGGACTTATGATAGTACATATTATGCTGGTAATTCATTGTCTTTTCATTTCTATCCTCAGGGTTTATTGCATAAATCTTTTTCAAGATGAAACTTTTTGGTAAAAATCTCTTAGTTCTTCATAGATTCTCAGAATTTCGTGACAAAATGAGAAAACCGTTTTTTCTCTCTCCGGCACCGTCCCTCGACCATTCGTTATCCGTATATTGAACTTGCTACAGAATGCTTGGCTGCCGGCCAACTCAGGAAATTGTTAAGTTCTACAAAGTTTTAATCTATTTAATGCTGCGGTTGACTACAAAGATAGGCATAGTAGTGCATTCTACAATATTGTTAGGTCTTGTAAGTTATACAGAATGGAGTGGGTTACGCATTAATGACCTTGTTCGAATAATAGATTAACAAATCGCAACACAATGGCAATCATCATTTACCAATGTAACCTCCGACACACAAATAAAACCTCCTCGGTTCTAACTAATATTTACACATTGTAAACGATAACTCCTAAACATGTCCCTACACGGAACTAGAAGGGATTTATTCGCAATAAGCAATACTTAGAGACGTTGAAATGGAGGGTCCTAGCGAGGAGCCCTGGGGGACGCCGGCATTTCATCTACCCCACACGACGAGTAGTTGGTGATTTTTATGCACATAGAAGGGGAGTAATGCATTTTATTCGAAGGGACGCGACTTTGAAGTCGGAAACTTTCGATTACAGAGGAGGGAAAGACGCAATGTGGTTTACCTTGTCAAAAGCCTTGGTGCGTGCAATTTTATATTTCGTTTAAAAGCTGAATCGAATGGGTTTTTGCATTTGATGCTGTTAAAGCATGTGTTATACATATTTTATTTCCTATTTACGTAGATTTATTTTGCTACTGTTAATGTGAAAAGGTTTTACCTATTCAGCATGCAAAGAAAAGGCCAACCAAAGGGCCAGAAAATCTATTTACAAAATTAATACGGTCTACACATGTTCCCTATTTGATTCCTGTACATTTGCTAAGTAGTTTCAGTGGAGAGTAGACACGACTTGACTTCAATATGTTACCGGCTTGCTGGTTGTTATATTGTTAAAATCTTGGAATACTGTAATTATAATCTTCATATGAATATTTTAAAAATAATCTGTTTTTGTCAGATGAGATGTGGAGCTCGGTGGAGTGCGGCTGCAGCAACGGGCGTGCGGTGCCATGCGCGCGCGGCAAGCACTCGGCGACACTGCTTGGCGGGCATGTATACGTGCTCGGCGGGCGCGGAGCAGGGGGCGCGGTGCCGCTCAGGGACTTCTGGAGGTATAGCCTCGGTAAGTTGAATATGCCGCTGATCATTCTACAGTGTATGTACAGAATGGGCTGAACTTCAGCCAAATCTAAAGGAGGTCCTTATAATTTGTAACCCGGAGATTAGCAATCTCTTGCTCTGCCGTCAGAGCTAGCCGGGCTAAAGTAAATTTATAAGGTACACGACATTAGGGAAAGAACCAATTAAACAAATACCTCTTTACACATTACAAGATTTATTGTAATAAAACAAACATCAAAGGTATACAAACATAAAACGTGGCAAGCCACTAAACTTATAGATCTTTCCCAATATTTTAACCACTGGTTATCCTCTGGTTATCCAGTGGAAACTCAAGTATGAGACCAAATCGATACTGGAAATTTCAAATGTCATAAGAGACAGGGAATAGGTACAATGTCCCTTACGACATTAGAAATTCCCAGTATCGAAATACATCAAGCTCAGAGTCGCTTGTGAGGGTACGTGCGATGAACGCTTAATAACTTCTAGCTCAATCGAATTTCAAGTAACACAGTAGTAGCACAACCATAATAATGGTTGTGCTCATAAAAGGAATTTAACGTTTGCCAGAGACACAACCTAACACATTAAATCTATAACAACTGATCTTATTTCTTAGTTCTAAATGTTTAGTAAAACTATCACAATGGTATCACTCTCTCATAGAATATATAAAAGATCTGAGTGGATCTCAGATGAAATCTCAGCTGACCACAATTGTAATCTCAGCTGGCCTATCTCTCTCAGCTGGCGGAATCAAGTCAAAGAACACCAGGTAAAACCCTGGGTTCCCACGAACTAACGCGACCTACGGGCACAGTCCGTAGAAGATACGACGACGCTATCGTTACCTGGAGCGGCGAGACTTCCTCACACGAGGATTCGGATAGGTAAGGCCTTCCAATCCAAAGGGATGGTCAACACTGCCTGCACTCGTCGAGTTAAACCTCTAAAGCCCGGTTCAAGCAGCACATTGCCCGCACGCTTGTCGGACCTAACCTCGAATCTCCTAGAACTCGGGACTCGGGACTAACTTCTATTGCGCCAGACCACGGGACAGCACCAGGTCGTCACATCTTTACACGTTCGTATTAGTTCAGGCCAGTAAAACAGCCAGACAAGTTCCTTCCTGCTGAAACACAACATATCTCATGTAAAACCCATCGGGTCGTTGGACACAGTCTGATCATCACAGAACTGGTACCTCTCAAATAGTATACCTGTTAAATCTCCCATCAGCGCGTCAGGATATCACCAGAATCGGGAAGAACCCCTTCTCTTCACACACGCTGGACCAAAAGGCTTGCAGTCCAAGCCTTTTGGTCCAAATCTCTAATCGACCCACAAAAAAAAAAGAAAAGAAAAAAAAGAAAGAAAGTACTTTTTTATTGGAAACCAAAGGTAAGTATTGAATTCGTAACGTCAACTTAATACAAACATAAATCTACTCTCGAAAAGATAAACAAACACCTCGCTTCTCTTTCTAAATGTATACGTACAGACTAAACATGTGTATGAAAGAAAAAGAGGGTTAGGTTATGATGATGATTATCTACATCTTAATTTACCTAGCGTACAAATAATATCCTCAACCGAACTGTGTTCCTCGTGTGACGTCACCTGAATGCGGCACTCCATACCGATCATTCGAAGAGGTTGTCGTCAGCAATCACTGGAGGGTCCTCCACAAAAGCGTGCCTTTTCTTCCTGGGGACGTCTGCTGCAGCTTCCGACTGGCGTTATCTAATTAGGTCGAGCCTCACCGACCGACTCCAACGCTAATTACGATTCAGAACTTTTTGCTGCACAGATTGCGTACCTAATGAGTCTTTTGTTTTGTTCTGATTCGGATGTTGTAATGGAAATGTTTTCTTTTATTGTATTTCCTTTTGGTTCATAAGTTGAGTTTTATTAAGCCAAAAAATAAATGAGAAATGTGATGCTATGGTAACGCCGCTTATTTTCATTCTACTACTTAGTAAATGTCAGACATAATTTTATCCGACAAGTCCTTGACACAGATTTATAATTTAAAAAATCCTATGCACTTTCAGTTATAATTATCATCTACAATCTTCGTTGTAGACTTCGATCAACAATACCATTGTTGATCGAAGACTACAACTGTTAATTAATTAACTACCTAGTGGTTTATTTAACCTTTCGTCACGTGTCTAGGGCTGCGAAACATTAGGAACCAAATTATTTATTTATCCTTTCAACTGTCATTAACGAGACACAATAGAATTTTAATTGTTATCCACCTCAATGAGGCGTCGTAACAGATGATGAGTTATGGATGTCATTGTGACGTTCAAGTGCCTTCTATGTGGCTAATTGAAACATTTGACTTTGACTTTGATCCAAGAAAGTAAAAAGCTTCGTGATTCTACAGTATAATACTATCTATAATATTATATAGAGGTAAAACTTGTTTGTTTGCTTGTATGTTTGTTTGTTAGTAAGTTTGTATGTAGGGGCAGTCTCTGGAACTGCCAGTCAGATTTAAAAAAATCTTTTTGCATTGTATAGCCCAATTCTTGAGGAAGGTTATAGGCTCGCGGACGAAGTCGCGGGCAGAAGCTAGTAATGAATACATATTACACCTTAGGTAATAAATAACTTTAAGACATCATGAGGAAACCTAACGACTAACTCTGTAAAAATCTCAACATAAACACTTAAGTAACGTGTAAACTCACGTATTTTTCTGTTCCTTTTGTCTTGTCTGTGTATTATTTGTGTGTACATAAATGGTTAAATAAAAAATAAAAAAGTGTATTGTAGCTAGGGCTATTACCAGCTCACTTCACCTAATTGATGCTAGGGCTATTACCAGCTCACTTCACCTAAGTCTTCACCGTGAGATTTTTACAGAAAAGGTCAGCTGCGAATAAATGAGTCTGGAATCGCCAATCTGCCTTGAGCAAGCGTGGTGATTAATGTTCATGCCTTCTCCGTCTGAGAAGAGGTCTTTGCCCTGCAATGGGACAGTAAAAGACTGGTATTATTATTATTGATGTCCTTCCAGCTACTGGTAGATGGGAGAAGCTGGAGTGTCGAGGCGAGCCTCCGCCCTCGCTGCAGGAGCACAGCGCCACCGCGCACATGGCACAGCTCTACGTGTTCGGGGGCGAGGCCGGCGCGCTCTCCAACGAGACGCCACTCTGGATATACGATACAGAGGTAACACTATTTACCTGTTCTGTTAGCCCAACCGAATCCCTGGGTTTTTCCATCTGGAATTTCTTAGTAGCAGCCCAAAGTCTGGATTTGTGTCAGGTTGATAGAAATATCATCGCTGTCTATAATATGGAACTTAAACATAACTGGTGAAATGTGGGTGATGTACTACCTACCTACCTAGTACTACCTACAGGTGCTCCTCTGTAAATAAATACAGGCCTTATCCCAGCTTTACGGGTACAATATAAATCCCACATCATACAAACAGCAGGATCATCATCATCATTTCAGCCGAAAGACGTCCACTGCTGGACATAGGCCTCCCCCAAGCACCGCTACTTCGACCGATTCTGTGCTTTCCGCATCCAGCGGATTCCTGCGGCCTTCACAAGGTCATCGGTCCATCTTGTGGGAGGCCTTCCAACGCTACGTCTTGATGCATAACAGCAGGATGCAAGACAATTATCAGCAGGCCATACAAATATTCATTCCGGGCGAGAATTGAACCTACATCCCATAGCGCAGTACGGCAGTAGTCAATTGCTTAGCCCGTACCTACAGCAGAGCCAATTTAATGAACATTGCTGACAATGTTTGTATAAACTTTACACTGGATCTGACTCTTGACACTGCTTCCAGGTTCTGAACTAATATTACATAAGTACTAGCTGCGCCCCGCGGTTTCACCCGCATTAGTCTCAATCCCGTGGGAATATGGGGATAAAAAGTAGGTATCCTAAGTCCTAACCCAGGTCATACAAAATTTCATCCAAATATCTAGGTCAGCCGTTTTAGCGTGAAAGCGTAACAAACAGACTACTTTTGCATTTATAATATTAGTTAGGATTATATAGGATCGTCACCTGTGTCAACTTACTTTATCTGCTTTATTTATGCCCGCTACCTGCCTGAACCACTGTTTAGTTTATGAGAAGCTGTTGTAATTGGGGATGTTTTCGATCCTCATTCATTGGTTACTGTAGCCTAGTTTAGTATAGGTAGGTATCTACCCACAGAACAGATCTGCCCCCGTTGTCATAATTACAGTAAGTCGTGTTACTGTTGTTATGACTTTTTTACAGTACTGTGATCCTTATATCAAGTCCTTTATGGAGCATTTTTCATTTTCTTTTATATCTAAATTATTTAGATATAAAAAAAGAAAAATGCTCCATAAAGGACTTGATATAAGGATCACAGTACTGTAAAAAAAGTCATAACAACAGTAACACGACTTACTGTAATTATGACAACGGGGGCAGAGATTTTATCTGTACCTACCTGTGTTCCCGAGTGAATCTAGGACATATTTACAAAGCTTACTTCAGTTGAGCGTGTTTTAAAGTACTTTTCTACTTCATTGACTGTTAAAAGTGGATGCTAAAATAACCTGTAACTATAGTAGAACACATAGGAGCTTGTAGACGATTACTTAACAATCTGACAGAACGAAATTGTAAGCTTTAACCATTTTACTACGCTTTGTTACGAATCGTGAGTCCAGGCTGCTTCCGGTACTTATAAAATCCTTCAATATACCTACTCGCATAATTGACCCGAGGCTCGGTCGGCTCCACACAAACCCCGCTCGTCCTTGTAGTACCTACCTACTCACAATAACTTAGCATAAGCTCGCGTGCACAATATTGTCGCATTGCATTTATTGGGCCAAGACCAAAAACTCCGAGAGCACGCGATTAACTAGCTATCGGTCCTCATCATCTTTGTAGGTTGAATCTTGACAATAGGAAGTACCAAGAAATAACAAAGATCACTAAACATTCAAGTAGAAAACTCTAAAGAACTACATTGTAACTAGGGTGAACAGGTGTTCCGTATTTCAGGCACGAATTTTTAATTGTCCCGTAATTTGGATAAACCAATACGGGACAGTACATTGTCCCGTAATTTTATGATTCAATGGCATTTAATTAAAAAAATACCTATTCGAACAATATTTATTTTGTCACACACAGCGGTGAACACCGCGCGATCCGCGCGAACGCATATTCGATTGAATGACGTGGGTGAGAGTGAGTGAGTGTGATAGTGATACCACCACCACATTTTCTTATCCAACGAATTTACAAATTGTTGTATTTTAAAATATTTATTTTACTGTCTTTGTTTTTAAATATTTAATATTGTTTTTTTAAAGTATTTATTGTATAGGTTATTTAATTGAATTTGCCAAATTTTAGTAATAAAAAAATGTATGTTGATTTTTATTAAAAAAACGGCCTCTCCCGTATTTTCAATGCAGTTGTCCCGTGAAACCGGAAATCAGATCTGGTCACCCTAATTGTAACCGACAATTGGAAGGTCGCTTTAGCATCCTGCTGAGCCTGTGATTGCTCAGTTTTGACTTGCATGTGATGGGGTAAAATAGGAAGGATGGTACTTAGTCGCTTTGCGTAATATAGGCGCATCTAGAATGACAGCATAGACTAATATATATAAATTAGTGATGTGCTGGATATTCGTATCCGTATCTTTTTGGCGGATCTTGAACGGATCTTTTATATTAATACATTTCATTACGTATACGTAACAGTATTTCATTGCTACATATCTTTAAAATTTCATATATAAAATTTTAAAGATATGTAGCAATGAAATACTGTTAACTTCAAGTCAAATTAGTAAAAAAAAAAAGAAATTTGTTATAATTAAAGTAGAGTAAGTACCAGTAAATTAAGTTATACGGTAGTAATTAAACTATCTCTGTAGTGAGATCAAACCTCTAATATTTGTGCTATGCTAATTGAAATAATTATGTGAGTTAACACATCAATTAAAACTATGTTGTTTTCAAGAACTTAAAAAAATATAAGTCATAATTAATATTGAGTAATGGTAAATTGTATTTCAAAAAGAGTGACTTGGCAACTTTGTCCCCCAAAAGTCAGTTACGATGAGGATCATAAATAATTCCTGCTGAACGTGAAGAAAGTTGAGATCCGTATCACTCACAAGTCTATGAAGGTAGAGCTCATAGAAAGAGACAGGGGCGCATGTACCGTTTACGGTACACGGACGTGATAGACCCACGCGGCGTGTACCGACCTACTATTCGGTACACTGGACAGTTAACGTATTAAGGGCTAGGGCGCATGAGTAAAGACACGGGCTAGGGCTTACACAGTTACAGATGCAGCTCGTTTAAATCCAGCGCCAGCCCTGGGGTAGAGCGAGAGGAGCGGTCACTCTAGGCGTCAGATATGGCAAGGGGTGCCAAAATGCCAAATGCGAAAAATAATAAAATTTCAGCCGCTAAATAATATTTTAATGCCGCCTTTTAAGAGGCGCGGGAGCAGTGTTGCCAGATCAGATTTTTTTAAATCCGGTGATACTGAAAATCCGTAGATTGCCTCTAGATAAATTCGTAGATCTACAGACTTTTGTAAAAGCTATATTTGACTTTTTTTAAATCTAATTCTGAGTTTCTGACTGTTTGGAGCGGCTAGACTAGCCTTGAACCGAGTCCGTAAACAGCGTTATAATTACATGGGTTACTGGTCTTGTGTGCACAGCTGAAAGCAGGGCTTCATAACGTTAAGATAGATAGATAGAATATTCTTTATGATGTACACCATATAAATTACAGACATAAATATAGAAATTTTACATAAATAGCGGTTTATATGTTACATAAAGTTAAGCTTTCTTAATGTTAAAGAAGCAGGAGTATACTAATTATAGCTATGGTACCTACTTAATTTAATTTTAATTCAATAAGTGTTTATTTGGGAAATCCCATCGAACATAAATGGCTTGTGCATTTATATTTCCTTGTTTTAACATCAGCCTTGCATTATTTACCAGACAGAATTATGGCGCAAACTCCCGGGCCAATCAAACATCACGTCGACGCTACGACGTCGGGGCTCCCGCGAGCCGCGGGGCGCAGGTCTTGGCCCCCGCGGGCGACGCGGACACTCTGCGCACGCGCTGAAGGATTGCCTGCTCATATACGGAGGGTACAAGGATTTGAGGGGCTCCACGCATGAGCTCTGGGCGTTTCATTACGGTGAGTGATGAATAAAGCAAAAGCTGTCCAGGATATTAATTTTCCTTTGTAATTTTATACAAAACTAGCTGACTCCCCGACAGACGTTGACCTGTCCTTTCTCATACGAAAATCCCATAAAAAAACAACATTCAGTTTTCCCAGAATTTGAACATTTTCCGGGAAAGTTAAAATTTTTCTTCTCATAAAGACTTAGGTACCATCGGGGTAACGCATATCTAAGCATTTTGAAAACAAAATCCCGTGCACACGACCCTTTTTTAGGTTCCGCACCAAAATTATTATGTAAAATCATCAAATATAGGTACTAGTTTCATATACACATTGACATTGTTGAAAATTATATTCAAAATGACATGATAACTTTGTAAAGTATTATATTATTTTGAATGTGAGGACTATGTGGATATTATCATTATTTTTATTTCTCTGCTAATTTTAAAGATAGTCTGGCAGTTTGAGTAGTTTATACGGCCTACCCAAATGTCCTTTCTTTGGTATTGTTCGTCGAGTTGAGCTCCTTAAGTTCTGAGTTGAGCTCCACGATTACTGACAAATGCTTGCACTGACAGGACAGGTCTACTCTGTGTGGTTCTTTCCTCAAAAGACCATTTCAGACACTAATATCTACATGATCCTCATATGGCCTGACCAAGATCATGTCTGGACTTTAAAGGAGACTGCGACCTCCGAGTTTATTTCGGCCTTTCTTCTTAGAGTAGTCAGATAGGAAACGCCGAACTCATATATCTTATTTTTAATATTTTTTCCTTTTCAGGTACGGAACTCTAACAAAAAATTGCCAAATAGGTAGAGCCGTTCTCAAGTGATGCGCTTACCAACGAACATTATTTCATTTATATTTATATAGATCACCTACAGTAGACTTGAATGTTGTTGTTTTTGTAAGTTGCAAGCAAGCACCACTACTAAACGTTCCTGGGTATATTCTCTAGGTCAGGCAAAGTAACAGTATACCTAGGTATCGCTTATGGATATCTCAATCGCAGCCCAGAGTCTAGATTCGTGCCCGATTTATGACAAGAGAGTCTATACCTACCGACCCCTGCCCAGTCGTTATTTTTCGTAACAGCTATTAGTTTTCCGGTGGCTCAAGAGCTTAAGCCTTGTATTCCAGATTCGGAGTCGTGGCACCAGGTGCGCACGGCGTCGGCGGGCCCGGCGCGGCACCGGCACGCGGCCGCGCTGCACGACAACCGCCTGTACGTGCACGGCGGCCAGTGCGACCTGCGCGACTGCAGCGACCTCTGGTACTACGATACCAGTGAGTACCCCACGGTATTGTTGACATAAGTCTTGTAGGTTAGCTATGGTGCAAAAAAACCTACTTTTCCAGCAAACCTTTGGGTGATAGAAAAAGGTACAAAGAGGCCAGAGGACGATAGGGTCCAGTGTACAAGTGTGACCAGTGTGCTAAAGTCGTACCTAGGTACAGTCGTCGGCACGTAACTTGGCAAGGTTGTGGCGTATGAGTCTCCCAAGAGTAAGTTTGTGCATGACTTTAGTATTCTTAACAAGAAAATGGACACTTTTATTTCATTTCATTATTATTATTTAATTCCTTGGTTATTGCCATAAATTATTTGAACATGTATGTTAAGAAAAACAAGCGAAAACGAATTCTGCGCATCTACGATTCTTGCCAAGTTACGTGCCGGCAACTATACCTTGTGCGGTTTGCGAAGTGGGAAGCTGAATTTTAATAGCACCAGCCAAGTCTTTAACCAGTGGGCCATTTGCATAGTTACGAGTAACTTCTTCATCTTTCAACTGACGAATAATTATTGAATATTGTAAGCCCATACCTACCCTACTTCTCATATGTTTGTCTGTTGTTTCCAGTGTCTCGCGTGTGGAGCCAGGTGCGCACGCCCGCCAAGCTGTCGCCGAGCGCACGCAGCGGGCACGCGGGACTGCGCGCCGGCGCACATCTGTACATCTTCGGCGGAGAGACGCACGGCCACTCCACCAACGAGCTCTGGAGGTTTCACTTCGGTAACAGACTACTTTAGCGTAGCGCCTTGCATTCTCAAATAACCTGTCAAGGGATCCTTTGCCTAATATATCATTTTCTTTTAATTTTCAGCAACGGAAACCTGGGAGCGAATCATCCAGAGTCTGAAGTGGCCGTCCCCGCGCGTGGACAGCTGCGCGCTCCTGATCCCGGCGGCGCCGCCGCGCGTGCGCTCGGCGCCCGGCGCGCGCCAGTCGCTGCACGCGCGCCCCGAGCCGCCCGCCAGCCTGCTGAAGGAGATCTCCAAGCTGTCGTCGTTCCACATCCGGCGCGCGGCGCGCTGCTCCTACAGCGCGCTGGCGGGCGAGCGGGACTCCACCGAGAGCCTCGTGCGCCAGGAGGCCGCCGCGCTGTCCAAGTCTCACTCCGCTTACGTCATCGACAAGCGCCAGCCTGCAGATGGAGGCGAGAGCCCGAGAGAAGGTAACGTCATTGAATACAGATCGGAAATGTCTCGAGAACCGATCTCTGTCCCCGACTTTGCAGACATGATCCTCCCCACGCCGGTCCTGTCTCCGGTGGAAGCTACCAAGCTTGTATACCTCGACTCTGAAGAGGAAGAGGACATGAGGCGAGAAATAAACAGCATTAAGAAGAGAGATGGCATATCGTCAGTGAAACTTGACGGCAAAGTCACCGTGGTCACCATTCCGAAGTCAGCATCCGTTAGGTTCACCAAAGACACGATAATAACTGACGAGGAAGAAGCAGAACTGTCCACTTCTGACTACGCGAGCGCTGAGCGGGTCAACAGATTGTCTGGCAATTCGCTCGGTTTCAGCAATCCTCATTATTTAGGTCCTGACGTAAGGAATTTAGGAGCCGCTTTGACTCCAGATTCTGGCGTTGGCCCGGGAGACATCGAGCTCCAAGACTTGAGCGAGCGACGCGCGAGAAGTGTGCCAAGAAACGGCGAGACTCAGCTGCACCTGCTGCTGGTGGGCGGCAAGGAGCCGCCGCACCTGGCGCTGCTACAGAACCCGCTGTCCATGTGGACCTACCGGTTGCTGTAATTAGTATTATCTACTCGTTAGCTTAGATCTTCGTCCATTAGCGGAACTAGGGTCCTCCAGGACAACGTAGCCGTCAACTTGACGTTTTCAATTAGATTATTTTTGTGGCTCTAACATTTAAGAAAGTGATCTTTATAATAATCTGTAATTAAAGTTGAGAATCATGTGAACGTGCTTTTCGAATCGTTGACGTCCAAATTATTGATGTAAAGAAGATACTTATGAGACTTAGTTTAGGTAGGAAGTGTACGTTTTCGCATTTATTATGAAAGCAGGATGGGTAACGGTAACGCAGAATTCAGAATTACTATTAAGTACCTATTGTTTATAACATTGTTTTATGAATATGCTTCAATTTCAAATAAATCAAAGTGTTCAAAAACCAAGAGAAATCTTTTCGTGAACTTGTCTTGAACGAGGTATGTCATTATTGTAAGACCCATTTGAATGTATAATTTTGAAGTGTCTATCTTCCCCAGTGTACTGCGTTACTGATGCTATATTTCTCAGATATGTAGCTACTATGGGTACAAAGCGTGCCAACACATACAAGTATTCCTAGATGTAACCGATGATATTATTATTATGACTTAGCACAAATTATATGGATGCAGAAGCCCACTGCTTACAACGTGCAATAAAAATGCATTTTGATACTCGTTTTTATTTATTACTGGATTTCCGGATCTCTACAGTCTAATCGCATATTGTGTTTGTGTACAGTCTATTCAAATCCTTGTTTCCAATTATTGATGTTATTTCTACTTAAACGAATATCACCCTTATGAGAGTATAAATTAAATTGATTTCAGAATAAGTAGTACTAGGTTTTGAAAAATTTATAAAATGTTTGAAGTTGCAACGCAAAGTGAACTTTATGAGTGGGTATTAAAGTTCTTTTTCCGAAAACAATTTGCTTGCATGTTTGGAAACTAAATCTTGAACGTAGTGGTAGTAACCTACGGGTATTGACACTAGATCTTCTGTACTTCACATATTTGCAGAACGTTGTTGCACAATACTTAATTCGCTCGGCATCTATACTTATGTCACTATTTTATCGCGCATTGTTTAAGGGTACGTGTAAACCTTCTGCTGGTTTTTATTCTGTTGTAGTAGTCTCCTAATTCTTTTTAAGTTTGCCAATTACGTCTTCATGTTGCCGTGTTGTTGATTTATTTGTTGTATTAAGTTTTTTTATTGATAGTCGATGGTTTTATATTTTGTTGTTTTAGTATAATTACTAGTTTAAATACTTGCATTTTTACTGAAATTATGAAGAATGGATGATTCAAGCTTTCTTTGGTAGACATATTTGGTGATAATACCTATCACTACCTACCATGGATATTATGTACACGGACTCACTGAATTTTGTCCTGTTTTGGCTACGCCACGTCCAGGGTCCTCCAGGCCAACAAATAGTACCGACAAAGACACGTCTGCCGATGTCTCGTAACACTTAAAATTGAGAATTTTGTAATTGATATTGTAATTTTGGAAGTTATTGATCATTACACTATAAAGAAGACAATTTTTTTTGTATAGCTTTGTTAATGATAGTTCTGATTATAGAATATTGTGTGTACCTACTAAATGAATGTATACTGCATGTGCTATTTTTTATTTTATCATTACTCAACCATATCAACAAAGGAAGTGGGTGCAAAGTATATAGGTAACGTAAAAAAAATACCTACTAGACAAATGTTTTTTTTATTTGCGTAATGTCGGTTTATGACTGAGTTTGAATAATCAATAATAATAAAACAATAAAAACCGCCCGCGTCCGTAAGCCACTGCCAGTGGCCTGCCTTTAGCTTAGCCAGTACATCTACAGGACGTGCGTCTGAAGATTGTACGTCTGCGGGACGTGCGTGACAGTTGTGCGTAGCGTTTGCTAAGACTGAGTAGTGTGTAGCGGTTACATTGAGTACCTACTGTAGTCTTGTTTCTGTCGACTATTCTTTGTTTGTAATATTATGAGCCCGATCAGGTACATACCAAACATGTAGTTAAAGCAATGGCACGTAAAATTTAATCGGAGAGGCAACCGGATGGCGAGTGGTAATCTGGGTCTTGAAGTGAATTTGAACTTTGAATAATGTTAAATATGAAATGTGAAGATGCAACGGCCAAAAAAGAACTACCTATTTAAATAATGTACCATAACATTTTCAATTACTAAATTAATATAAAGTTAATTGATGTTCTGCTTTACAGCATTCCATGTAATATCGAAGTTTTTATTATTATCATTTTACATTTGTAGCGATCTTTTTTACATATTGTGCTCAATAATAATTATGATTAAATAAAGAACTGAAGTGTTAATCGACTTTCGATGCTGACTGTACTAAGAAGTACTCTACCATACATGTTACGAAGAGAAATGAAAATAACTTTTCAAGATTTTACCTAATATCTTTAGTTACTTAGAATGTAAATGTGATTATACATATTATGTTTTTAATTACATTGTGTTATAAAGACAATCCTTCCATTGTTATAAGTTTTGGTTGTTATGATTGTATTCACGTACCTACGTATCTGATCGGCACACGACGTGGTGTCGTCTTCCAGTTTTATATCAAACTCCTGATTATTGTGATGAGAGTTTCGATCAAGTACAATATTTGAAATGATATTACATGTAGTTATGTCCAGCAAAATCTTTTATTGACTCCCTTTTTATATCCTGCGTCAGAATGAAAATGAATCCTTAAAATCTGCGCTGGCCTTATTTCGCTCCCGGGTTTGGTGTGAACATAAAATAAAACAACACTCGTAATGGTTTCATTATAGTAATCACCATTTATTTCATAAGGCTACACATTGAATACATAGAACTACATCGAGAGATTTGATAACAATATAATCGAGCACGTAAATGTGCTCATCGTTAAATTGAAAATTAAACATGTATCATTAATAATTGCCTAGAGACTAATTAATTTGAAAAAAATTATGAAGCATGCATTTATTGCGAGGAACACGTGTAGCGTTCGATCAGTCTATGTACGCGGTGCTCGGCACATTCACGCGCTTTTAGATACGCTATCCGTGTTCAGTCGCACACACATACTTTTACTGCGAATACACTTACTTTTAAACATTGAATTAATTGGAACAACTTGCATATTATCACACCTATGTAGATAACATACATACATACACCCGGTTTCTAAATTGAGAATTTTAAGTCGAGAACTTGTCAAACTCTGCTGCATTACATAAGGTGACAGCTCACTAAATTCAAAATTTAGTGATACAAAACGTAAGAAACTTTGAATTTCGTGGGCTAGTAGTTTGACAAGTTACCGAATCCGGATGATAATCAAGAAAAAATATTAATTACATTAAATTCCACGGCTTCAAGGTCATATAAAAAATTGTTAATGCTGAGTGAAGATGTAAGTGGGCGTGACTGATATATTCGTTTCGATTGTAAGTAGAACCGCGCTGGAACTCGTTCGGGTCGTGTAACAGGAGAGGTGTATATCGGCGTAGGTAGCCGATTGGGCGTACGACCACGCGTAAGCTTAGAATGTCAGACGGGCGTACGATCACGTGTGGGCGGAAGATGCTGCGTATGCGTACGATGGCTCAAGCGCGGGGATGTAGGATGTGCGTGTGTGTAGATGTCCTCGCGTACGACGGCCGAGGGAGCGCGGCTACTGCGGCGGGGCGGGCGCGGGCTCGGCGGGCGCGAAGGCGACGGAGAACAGCGCCTGGCAGGCCGCCTTGGCCGCCAGCTTGCGCGCCTCCTTCTTGTTGGACGCTGCGATGAACACACAAAACAATCAGAAGGAACTTCGAAACTAGTTATACTACGCCTGTCACCGTACACACAAAAATCGCGTTCGGTCGCAAAAATTGCACTGTATTGATACAGTGGAATTTTTTGCGACCTACGATATTTTAGATAGTTGGCGTAGTACGATAAATGCGTAGCTGCAGTATAAAATACTGTAAAGTACTGTAGCCCAACTGTCAAAATCAAAATCCAAGGTGGCGGTAAAAAGAGACCAAAGTACCTTTTGAATTTTGTTTAGCAAAATGTTTCCGAGTTTAATATCAAAACTCAACTTATTCTGGTAAATGATATTAGATTTATTAGTATTTTCGCGAAATAATTGGGTAAAAATAAAGCTATTGGTCACGTGCATTTGACTTTGACTTTATTAATAATAATTATCTCATATGACAGTATGCAAATTATTTAGGTTTGGCACAAATTTTGACATATTTGGCCCTAAAGTTGTCAAAAACTAAAAGGCCCGTTTTGACATTTGTCATCGCAACGTAACTAGTGAAGTAACCATACGACTCGGTACTCGATACTCACGATAAATCGATTCAAGTTTGTATGAGTATTTGATCGATTTGATTGTGTACTGTAAAGTGCATTGGATTAAAGTTCTAATTAGAAAAATTTACTAATACTTTAATATTGTAGGCATTTTGAAATGATACAATGGTACGAAAGGTCAATTTGTCTTTAATTTAATATTTTTAGTTACAATTACATAAAAATATCAAACATAAACGAGCGCACAGTCAACTTCACAAGATGGCGAACGAAAGACTGCGCAGTGCGCGCGTGGACGCTAAGTCACGTGCCGCTTGCTCAGAGACCAGCCATTCTATAGAAACCAGTGTCGCCAATTCAAAATTTTATTATGGCTTTGAGCGCCAAGCTCATTCTTGTCAGGAAAGATCACTACACAATATTTAATTACTATTAAAATCGAATGAAGCTGGTGAAAGTCAAGTAAGTAATTGGTTACAACACTAGTATTAAAAAAAAGACTGAGAACGTAACTGTTTTTGAGACGTTTCGTAGTAATTAGAAATTGCATGCTACTTAAAGGCAGCGCGCGAAAAGAATATTCGCAATATATTCCAGCATATTAATTAACGAGCGAAAAAAAATGTATGTATTTTTTTAAAACACTTTTTGTAATTCATTATTATTTTATTGTTTATTTCAGTTTCGTTCCAAGTTACATTCTAGGGTCTTTCGCAAATGTCAAAACGGGCCTTTTATTTTTTGACAACTTTAGTCCTATCGAATGTATGGGCGATCCACTGTGCTTTTCGATAGCGGAGCGATTGTCCAGCAATACACACAAAACTGTTGCATCAATAATACTGCAATATCTGTTCAGAGTGCTCGTATCATATTAGAAATATTACTGACAATTTTTTGCAGTCACACATTGCAATATAACATAACTCAGTTAGAAGCGCTTTAAGTAAATAACTCAACATGAAACTAGAAAACTAAATGTGCCTCACATAATGTAGTCTTTGAGGCACTACCTTTGCTTACGTCTTCTGGAAGTAAGACTTGTTATTTTTTATGAAGAAATAGAACACAAAATACAAAACAAGGTCAAATTAAAACAGCTAGCGAAACTCCGCGGACGTGATAGATAGGTATCAACGTCAAATTTTTTTTTGCTGTCGACGACCCCCGTTAGTGTAATAAAACGAAGAAATTTTATTTTTTTGTTTATCTTGTTTACTTTTACGTAAAATTGTTATACTATGGACTCTGTCTGAAATAAAAATATTCTATTCTATTACTCATCGTCTTCGCAGTTTCGCCAACTAATTTAATCTGACCGTGTATATCAGGTTGTGGGTTCAAATCCGAGCAAGTACCTGTGACTGTAGTAACTGTGAATTTTTGAATTCATATGTTCTTTCTGATTTTATTTTGGAGATGAGTGAGTTTATACTGAGCGTATATTTAAAAGAAAAATGAGGTATATTAAAAAAAAAATGAGAACGATTGCTTTACACGCGGGCAAAGCTGCGGACGATGGGCTAGTAGTACCCGTGAAGCGCAAGCGCGGCGCGTGGACTCACCCTTCCCGATGTAGGTGGCGCCGTCCACGTCCACGCCCATGGTGAACAGCATGTTCTGCGGCCGGTCGCCCTCCACGCACAGCTCGCGGTACTCCAGGTGCGGCCGCATGTACGTCAGCAGCATGCACGGGTGCATCGCCGGCGCGTTGTTGGGCAGCTCCTTGCTCTTCTTGCTGGCCGGCTCCGTTGGGCTCTCTGATGTCTGTGGGAAGCATACCAATGGAGATTTCGTGTTCGAAAGGTAGGTATGAATAATTATATTTATACCATTCCCCCTCTAAAACGCTTATATAATTCACTGTAAACAGTGAATAAAAAGCACTTTTAATCACTATTTTGGTGTTTGAATTTAGAACACCAATATATTCGACCTCGATCTCAATGCTATACAACCTCCTTGCGATTAATTTAAGCTTCCTTTTTTAGAACGAAGTTCTTTAACGCGGCTTCAACTTTCAGAAATCGTCACGCTAAAAAGTGTTAATTTTTGTGACTGTCTTCTTTTAATTCAAAGAGAAAGAGAGAGAGAATGCTGGCAGAAAAACAAAAGAAAAGAGTAAAGTGATTACTGTGTTGTGGAATAAAATTGTACACATCGGCCCGAGTACACTGTATGCCGTACGAGTCTCGAGAGAGAGAGAGAAAGTGCGAATTAGGTCAAAATGAAAATCCAAGATGGCAGCTCTGATTAAAATTTTTCATCATGGGTATCGTTTTCATGGTTTTCAAGGGTGCAAAAGCCGATGGTCGAAATGTAAATCCAAGATGGCGGTTATGAATTTTTTTAAGTTTTTCATCATGGGTATCGTTTTCATAGTTTTCGAGGGCGCTAACGCCGATATGAGGTCAAAATGTAAAAGCAAAATGGCGACTGCAAAAACTTTATTTTTGTTTTAAATCATACGTGAAAAAGAACTTCGTTTCTGATGGGGGTCCCACGACCGCACACATTTTTCTTAATTAAATGTCAATTTTCGCTTAAATCTTTCTTTTTCTCGTAGTCATGGTATAAAGTATAGTTTGCAACTCTTGAATAAAACGGATTTATATCGAGGGCCATAAATCACTCGCTTCGCTCAGGATTCTAACACTTGAATCACTCGCTATGCTCGTGATTCAATCATCATGAATCACTCCCTACGGTCGTGATTCAATCGTTAGAATCCTTCACTTGCTCGTAATCCATCTATGGCCCTCGCTTTAAATCCGTCCTTTATTCACTAATTGCATAATATATTATTAAAGCCAGATACATACATACATACATAAACTCACGCCTTCTTCCCATGGGGGTAGGCAGAAACTACAGAACGCCACCTGCTACGATCCTTATATAGTCCTTTTGCCTCGTTTACGTTCATACATCTGGTCATACACGCACGCCGGTTGCGAGTACTACGCACCTGGCCTTTCTGAAGAACATCACCAATAAGGTCAGTATATGTCCTCCTAGGGCGTCCCCGCCCGGCCTTTCCCTTTACATCAGCCTTGTAAATACATTTTGTTAGTCGCCTTTCATTCATTCTCTCAACATGCCCAAACCATCTCAGCATACCCTTTTCAATTTTTGTCACTACATCTTCTTTTAAATCACACCGCTGTATTATCACTTCATTCCTCAGCCTATCATTCATAGTCAGGCCACACATGCTTCGGAAGGAACGCATTTCCACAGCATTTATTCTACTTTCATGTTGTTTTTGCCACACCCAACATTCACTACCAAAAATAAGCGTGGGCACCAGCACACCATTGTGAACAGCCAGTCGAGCCTTTTTAGACATCGACTGGTTGGTCACAATCGCATGTATAGCACCATTCACTTTGTTTCCCGCGTTTACTCTCTTTTCCACATCTCCATCAATCTTCCCATCCCTTGTAAACAGACTCCCCAAATATATAAACTCACTTACTTGCTCCACACTCTTATCATTTATTTTCACATCACACACCGATACATCCTCTCCTCTTTCAAACACCATGACCTTCGTCTTATTCACATTTATATTCATCCCTTTCCTCTTATATGCTTCACCCATCACAGTCACCATGTCTTGCAACTGTTCTGCTGATGATGCAAGTAGAACTTGATCATCTGCGTAGATAAGGCATTTGACAGGCAACTCATTCATCCTCAATCCGCACTCACCCTCTTTCAAATCTATCAGACAACTATCCATGTACAAGTTGAACAGCCACGGTGACGCTACACAACCCTGTCTAACACCCCTCGAGATGCAGAACCCTATCTTATCCTAACACAAGCACTGGAATCCTTGTATAAATATTTCAGTGCCCGTACCAAGCGCCAGTCCACACCGTACTTGGATAGTGTCGACCACAGTTCTTCCCTCCATACACTATCATAGGCCTTCTCCAAATCAATGAAAGCACAATAGACGTTCTTGTGCTTTGCTAGATGTTTTTCGGTTATGCACCTTAGGGAAAAGATCTGATCCATACAGCCCATTCCCTCTCTAAATCCTGCCTGTACATCCCATATTTTCTCATCTGTCACTTTTATCACTCTATTTATCAAAACCTTCGCATACAGTTTGCCGACAACGCTCAAAAGACTAATGCCGCGGTAGTTTTTACACTCCTGCTGAGAGCCTTTTCCCTTATATTGTGGTACGATTACAGCACCTTGCACCAATCATCCGGCACACGGCCATATCTCCAACACATATTAAAAATTCGGCACAACAGGCTTGCTACCACCCCATCACCGCCCTTCAGCATTTCAGCAGACACTCTGTCGTACCCTGCAGCTTTCCCAACTTTCATCCCTTTCAGCGCTCTTATAATCTCATCTATTTCTATCGCATTTTCGTCATCTACATCTGAGTTTGGGTCTTCAAAACTGGCGTCTGCCCAGTTACCCACTCCTTGCACACTATCCTGACAACTAAATAAACTTTCAAAGTATCCCTTCCAGCGTTCCAAGACCTTACATTCTTCGCTTAGTAAACATCCATCTTCTGCTCTTATAATATTCATACTCGATGTTTCTGTTACTCCGCGAGCCAATCTTACCTGTTTCCAGAACAGCTTAACATTGACCCTGAAGTTATCAGAGAACTTCCTGTTATACTTTTCTTCCTTTTCATCCTTCTTAATTTTTACCATCTCTTTCACTTTAATTTTCATTTCGGCGTATTTCTTCTTCACTCTTTCCAAATCATCTGACTCATCTGTTACATTCGTTGTCCCATTCATCCTATTTTGGGCCTTACAGGCTAAAACATTAAGCCAGGCCTCTTTTTTCTTCCTCACAATCTCTTTTACTTCACCATCTACCCAAGAATCATTCGTTCTACTACCACATTTTCTCTTCGCCAGACCACATACTTTTGTGGCTACATGCACCATACTACTTTTCACTATATCCCATACTTCTTCTAGACTGTAATCATTAGCATCATCAAATATTTTATCCGTCTTCACTTTCATCTTATAGTCTTTTACTTTCAATTCTTGCAGTCTTTCTACTTTTATTCTTTCTAGAGCAGTCACAGGAACTCGAACTAGGTGCCGCCATTGCCTGAACAGACCATCCATCCGACACATAACCAGATAATGATCAGTCCCTACATTAACACCCCGATATACTCTAGTATCTGTGACTTTACTCTTTAATCTTCCATCAACAATCACAAAGTCGATCATACTTCTACTGTCTTGCCTTTCCCACGTATACCTGTGAACCTTTCTATGATTAAACATAGTGTTCATAACAGACAGATTCCTCTCTACACATATCTCTAGCAAATTGATCCCATTCTCATTCACTCTTTCATCCCCAAATGCACCTAACACTTTTTCATACCCATTCCTCTTCACACCAACCCAACCATTAAAGTCTCCAAGCATAACAATCTTCTCGTTCGACCTACATCCATTCACTAAATCCCTTAAACTGCCCCAAAATTCGTCCCTCTCCGAAGGTGAGCTTCCCATATCGGGTGCATAAACGCACAAAATAAAAATAGAGTTTAGGCCCACCTTGGTTCTTACCCATAGAATCCTGGGACTCACACAAACATAATCTTTCACACATTTCATCATCCGCTCGGACAGGACCACCCCCACACCCTGACTGGCCCTATGTGTCTCTTGAACACCGGACCAAATTGCGGTCAGAGTACCGTGTTTGGATATGTCCACTCCTTTTCTTTTCGTCTCATTCACACATAACATATCTATCCTTTTATTCTTCACCAACTCACACACCTCATCCATCTTATCTTTTATACCTCCCTGCACATTCAGCGTAGCTAAGCGACATTCCGCCGCTCGCTTTTCGCCCCGTGGAAACAACTGACGTGGTGTGTGGCGAGCATCACCGCCGCCTCCGAGTTGATTATTATTTGAATTACTTATTTAGTTCCCACGAAAAGCAGAGGAAAAAATCTGTCAACACTCTACAGAGCCCCGCATGTAGAGGTAAGGCTTGTTAGTGCCTGGGGGCGCCCGGTCCCAGACAACAGGCACGCTCGCGACTAGGCTCCCCCCTAGCCATGCAGCTCTCGGCACGGCAACCTTAGCTTGGGTGTGTGTTGTTCCTACCACACAGCAGGGAACAATAAAATGCCCCAGCTGTTCCCTTAGTCGCTTTTTACGACATCCACGGGATGAGATGGAATGGTTCTATTCTACTGCCCGGAGACCACACGGGGTTGATTAAAGCCAGATGTGTTGGAAAAATCAGCCCTAAGTCTAAACAATCATCTTTATCATTTTGAAATTTTGAATTAGGAACAACTTTATTTCGCGGATAAAAGAGGGGCAATTCCCGTATTTTTTTAATTTTTTTTTCATTTTAATTTTGGTCTCGGTCTGCCAAAAATTACCATTTACCTACATTTATGTCAAGTTTTTGCCATTGATTGTCGCTAATTATGATTGAGACTTTAATTTCCACGTTTTTTTAGTACGAGAATTGGCCTTAAGATATCTGACGTTAAAAAAGTCAGCCTTTAGTAAAATAATTCAACCACGATATTCTCCTAACTCGTAAGTTGTTACGTTTGGAGTTCACATTTTCCTTTAGTGAGTAATTGTTATGGAATTTTAACAAGCAGGTTTGTTTAACGAATACGCACGAGTGCTGCCACGATCACTTCGAGTCCGTGTTTAAAAATACTTAAAAATTATAAATTGTGCTCTGTTTATAATTGATGTTATCTAAAAATGTGCTTAAACATCTAAAGCTCTAGTGACATTATTAGTGAGTGAACTGTGATACGTTAAATCATAATAAAACGCCTTGAAAAAAATCATCGTCAACTTCACTAATAAGTTGTCAAAAACTTAAAATTGTAAGTCAAAACAGTACATAAAGACAAGCAACGAACATAAAAGTGACCAGTGACAGTGACAAAACGACCATAATTAATTAAAACAAACAATACAAAAACAAAAGTGAAGTGTCATAGTGTGGCAAACATTTTTTCTTAATGAGTCACAGTAACGTACTTTATTGATTCAAATTTTGTATGAAGTAGTAAGCACTGGACAATTTCAACACTTGTATGTAACGACCAAGTGGCTAATTAGGTACGGTAAGGATACAATATCTGACACCGCCGTGCGACTCCGAGTTCAAACCCAAGCAAGGGCAAATATTTTTGGGAACTTTAAAATTTCTAATATGAATTTCTTAGATAACATCACCTTTCGTCGCAATCGCAACCGTACTAGGTCCGACACAAGCACTACTAGTATTGAGAATGAAAGTAAAACTTCAATTGAATCGCCTATAGATGGCACCACTACAAGTTTACCTGACATTTCTGATGACGAAGACAACCAAACTATTCAACTTAAAAAACAACTTGAACGATTAACAACAGAACTAAACAGCGCTCACAATAAAATAGAATCATTATCTCTAGAAAATACTAACCTCAAGCGTACTAATCAGGAGTTGCTTGAGCAAAATGAACATTATAAAGACATGACATGTAGTACCTCAAAATTAAAAACACCAGTAAATCAAGATCTAGACGAAAACGGCAAACCAATAGTTTTAAATGAACCAGTAACGAATACCGTAACTACAGTGCAAAAAAAATCAGAGCAAACAAAATAAAGTTTGTATCATCAGCACCAACAAATCTAATAAAGTATTATCGATTGCAGAAGAAAAAATAGACAGTTATAATATCTATCATTACCTAAAAACAAGCTGCGGAATCCAACAACTACTCAAAGGAATAAAAAACATGCTTAAAGACTACACTAAGGAAGATTTTTGTATAATATTAATTGGAGAAGACGACTTCAAAACAACAAATGACTATTTTGACTTAATCTATGACATAAGAAACACCTTGAAAGAAATTGACAATACAAATATTATCCTATGCCTACCTACCTTTAAGTTTAATAGCAGCTCTAATTTGTTCAACTGGCGAGTACAAAACTTTGCCAACTTACTGTATCTGGATATAATGACACATTTACATGCATACCTATTGGACTCTAACCTACATCTTATGTATGACAGTAGAATGTTTAGCAATTTGACAGGAAGACTGAATAACAATGGAATGCGCACCATATTTGACGATATAAAATGGCAAATGGAAGATATAATTGCTGTAAACCTTATGACAAGCGATAACTGCGATCTCGAACAAGAGAGTCAATCAAAGACAAAAGGAAAACTAAGTGACGGCTCTCAGTTTTTTCTCTAACAACGAATTCCATCAACGTAACAGAGTACCAGGAAACAAAATAGGTCAACTGACTAAGTTTACACTAATTTTCCAGAATATCCAAAGCATCGGGAACAAATTAGAATTAATAGAACAATTACTTTTAGAGTCTGAAATTGATTTTATCTCACTATCCGAATTGTGGAAAAATGAAAATTATTGTCAATCAATCTTGCCCCAGGGATTTAAAATAGCGTCCATTTTTTGTCGCAAAACCCGCGAAGGCGGAGGCGTTTGTATTATTGTTAAAGACTCATTAGATTTTATTGAACGAATAGACATTGTAAATCACTCAAAGGAGTATGTTATAGAATTTAGTGCTATTGATGTTCCCAAACTAAACTGTACTTTTATAGGACTTTATAGAGCAGATCGTTATATTGATATATTTCTTGAACAATTGGGAAAAGTTTTACATAAATTAAATATTAAAAAATCACATAAACACTTAATAATAGGAGGAGACTTTAACATAAACGTGTACAATAAAAATATAAACAGACTCTGGAGTTTTTAAACTTTATGAAAACATATAACCTGCAACAAATAATCCGCGAACCAACACGAGTAACCAAGACAACATCCACTTGCATTGACCTACTTTTTACAAACTACCCACCGCTCATAAACAAAGCAACTGTCAAAGATTATGGACTATCGGACCATAAGGCAATAAATGTTCAGTTAAATGTAGACTATTTATCAAATAACAATAGTAAAACTTGGTATACCAAAAAAAGATTATTTACAAAAAATAACGTCGAATGTTTTAAAAATTCACTGAAATAAAAAAATTGGGAAATTATACTAAATAAAAATAACAATGTACACACAAATTACGAATCCTTCATTACAATAATAAAACATAATCTAAATAAATATATTCCATTGCAAAAAATTAGAATAAAATGCAAACCAAAAAAAGGATGGCTTACTAAAGGTCTCAAAAAATCATGCGAACATAAAAGAGTGTTAAGAACTATCTTAAATGAAACCAAAAGTAGTGTTATAAAAAAACACTATAAATTATTTAGTAAAATATTAAAATTGACTATAAGAAAATCTAAAAAACTAACACATATTAAACAAATGCAAAATTCTGACAATAAGGTAAAGACAATGTGGAATATCATTAACACAAAAACAGGGAAGACAAAAATAAATAGACGCGAAAATATATCACTGAAGATAAACAATGAAGAAGTAAAATGCCCGTTAAATGTATCCAACAGATTTAACGAATTCTTTGCAACGGTAGGGCAAAATCAAGCAACTAACTCGACCAACAACATTGGAAAACCCGTGGTCAACCCCTCTACTTGTTCAATGTATGTACGTCCGGTAGACCAAAAAGAAATAGTGAATATTATAAGGTCAACTAAAAATAAACATAGCTGCGGTATCGATGACATTCCACCAATTTTATTAAAGCAATGCGCAATAGAACTTTCCATTCCTCTAATGTTTTTAATCAATCAAAGCTTCCAAGATGGCCAATTTCCAGACGCACTTAAAGTAGCTTTAGTAAAACCAGTACATAAAAAAAAGCGGCCAAGTGCGAGTCGTACTCGCCCATGAAGGGTTCCGTAGCAGCAAGTAACATTGAATGAAAGGTAAATTGCGGTTTACGATTTATGACGTATTAAAAAAAACTACTTGCTAGATCTCGTTCAAACCAATTTTCGGTGGAAGTTTACATGGTAATGTACATCATATATTTTTTTTAGTTTTATCATTCTCTTATTTTAGAAGTTACAGGGGGGGGGACACACATTTTACCACTTTGGAAGTGTCTCTCGCGCAAACTATTCAGTTTAGAGAAAAATGATATTAGAAACCTCAATATCATTTTTGAAGACCTATCCATAGATACCCCACACGTATGGGAATGATGAAAAAAAAATTTTTGGGTTTCAGTTCTAAGTATGGGGAACTCCAAAATTATTTGTTTTTTTTCTATTTTTGTGTTAAAATCTTAATGCGGTTCACAGAATACATCTACTTACCAAGTTTCAACAGCATAGCTCTTATAGTTTCGGAAAAAAATGGCTGTGACATACGGACGGACAGACAGACAGACAGACAGACAGACAGATAGACAGACAGACAGACAGACAGACAGACAGACAGACAGACAGACAGACAGACATGACGAATCTATAAGGGTTCCGTTTTTTGCCATTTGGCAACGGAACCCTAAAAAGGTGACAAACATATCCCAAGCAATTATAGACCCATAGCACTGCTACCAACCTTTTCCAAAATATTTGAAAAAGCTATGTGCAATCAGCTTTATATGTTCTTAGAAAAGTTTAATATTCTTGACGATGCACAAAATGGATTTCGAAAATGTAGATCAGTTGCGCGCGGGCGCTTGTCAACGTTAGACGCGCATACTGTGTGACTTCGAACCGGTGTCGACTCACATCGTTCGACCGTGCGTATGAGTCATCTTTTAAAAATGCTAATCACTAATGGATAGCAGCGAACGCGAATACGACCAATCAATTGAGACAGTTGATGTGAATAATGGCATAGAATATTGTGCGGAGATTATTAGTAACAGTAATAGTGAGAATATGGAGTTAACAGAAGAAGTTATAAAAAATAGTGGGGAAAGCGACGCAGTGAAATCGAGTAAAAGAAATAGACAGATAGACCAAGATGAATTGTGGACAAGAATTACGAGAGGGGGTAAACGTTTTGCCAGAACTAGTCATGTTCATGATGAGATAAGAATACCTGAAGATAAAATATAAATTAGCATAACGTCTAAAGAAAAGTTACCAAAACAGTTTGGATTAGCAAAATTATTAAAAACGGAAAATATTCCGGACATAACAAGGGTAAAATATATTAATGCATTTAAGGTTCTTATCCAGTTTACTAACGATGAGAGTGCGAATAAATTAATTGACTCAAAATGCTTGAAAGAAAAAGGAATTAGATGTCAGAAAACACTGGAGATTAGAGAAACTTACGGCGTTATTAAAGATATAGACATAGAATCATCTGAGGAAGAAATACTGGAGTGTTTGAGCTGTGATACAGAGATCATAGGCATTAAAAGATTAAAACGGCGCAACACAAATAGTGGACAATGGGAACCCGGAGAAACAGTCAGAGTAACCTTTAAAGGATCTTCCCTACCTTCTTACGTATACATATTTGATACCAGGGTAAAAGTGAATCCCTACCAATTCCCCGTAACGCAATGCTCACGCTGTTGGAGATATGGGCACACAGTAAGAGTATGTTCATCAATCAAAGGTATATGCCCAAAATGTAGTAAGTTCCACCCTAATTGTGACACTACGGCCTTTAAATGTAATAACTGCTCCGGAAAACATATGGCGTTATCTCGGACTTGCCCAATGTATTTAAAAGAAAGAAGGCTAAGAGAATTGATGGCAGAGTTTAACTGCACATACAAAAGAGCTTTAACACTGTACGTGCCGCCAGAATCAAATTATGAGGAGAATTCCGAAGAAAAAGAACAGCAAACGGAAAAAGAACATCACCAAGTGTTAAGTCAAGAAACAAATACAGAAATGGGACCTATAATACAACCCCAAGATACATATGCTAATACAGTAAATAAGGCGGCAAGTTTAAATTCTAAAGCAAAGAAAAATTCTACAGTAAAACAACAAGACAGTAATAAAAAGGGTGGGGTCAACTCGAAGAATAAACAAAAAACAGATACCGTGATTAATTGGGCGGCACTTTCTGACAGTGACTCGGAAATACATCATATAGAAACAGAAAAAACTGATAATTCAAACAGAAAGAAGAAGAAAAGTTGGAAATGGTTATGGAAGAAATTAAAAGAAAAAATTTGGGATAGCGAGACCAATCTGGAAAATAAAGTGTTAGATTGCGCAAAAGTGATCTTTGACTGGTTTACATCATTCATGATGGATTACATAACGGAGTTGCCTTTCTTATCTAACATAAAACAATGGATTACAACAATAGACACAGACAATTAAAAATCAATATTCTACAATGGAATGCACAGAGTTTACGACCGAAAATGACGGAATTTGAAGCTTTACTGAATCAGGAGAAAATTCACATAGCAATACTCAGTGAAACTTGGTTTGACCCAGAGAGTATAGTCAGACTCAGCGGATACAATATATTCAGGGCAGATCGTGACGATGGGTATGGAGGTACAGCTGTTTTTACCCACCATTCTATCAAGGCTACACAATGTAACGTAAATATTTCAAATACACACATTCAAATTGTACACATAAAATTACTCAACTGCGCTCATCTGGAGAATATCATTTCTATCTATTGCCCCTCGTCGGTGCACACATGCAGAAGCGATTGGGATGAAGTTTTTTCAATAACACAACACAAAGCTCTCGTTGCAGGAGATTTGAACGGTCACCATTCAAACTGGTCTTCCAGAACTGATACGAGGGGTAATCAGATTTTTGATTCTGTCATGGACTACAACCTATGTACACTTAACGACAACACACATACACGTTTGAAATTGGTCAATGGGGCTTTACAAAAATCTTCCCCAGATGTAACTATTGTTTCAACAGATTTGGTTTTAAAATTAAAATGGTGGGTCATGAATGAAAACCTGGGAAGTGACCATATGATAATTAAGACTTGCTTAGAAAACAATAATTCAAATATGTTTAAAAAACGGAGGAACTTTAGGAAAGCAGATTGGCAAGGTTACACTCGGAAAATAGAATCGGATTTAACAAACTTAGAACTACCTTTAGATCATCAATCTGCATATAATACATTTATAGATATTGTAAACTCTGCAGCTGATCAATATATACCTACGATTAGAGTGAGCGAGAATCCTCTTCAATCAGACAAATTCATACCAAAACCATATTGGGATCAAAATTTATCACATATTGTTGCGCAGAGACGCCTTGCACTGGCAGCTTTTAGAGGCAACCCCAACCCACAAAATCTTGAAGCTTTACAGAGAAAAGTGAGTGAGGCGCAAAGGCTAATACGACAAGCCAGGAATAAATCCTTTCAGGGATTTTGCAATGACATAGATGGTGTAACTTCTTCAGGAGAAATGTGGAAGCGCATGAGATGGATCAAAGGGTACAAACCAGCTACATCTGTTGTTGACCAAGGTAAAGCCGAAGGATTGTTACGAAGTCTGGCCCCAGATTACGTATCTCCACCAACTCCTACATTTTCTTCTTGTAACATGCAATTGACCAACCCGGTTTCGGTACAGGAAGTAATTAACTCAATTAAAAAAAATAGATTCAGCTCCAGGTCATGATAATATTTCATATTCTATGATAAAACATTTACCCCATATTGCTAAAATTATGTTGACTTCCATTTACAATAAGTGTATGTTATCCGGATTCGTACCAGAGCAATGGAAAAAAGTTAAAATTATTCCTATACCGAAGCCGGGAAGTGATCCAGGCTCAAGTGCGGATGTTAGACCTATTGCGCTTATATCTTGCTTTTGTAAGATACTTCATACCATCATAACACGCAGGCTTGAATGGTTTTTAGAGAAAAATAATTTATTATCCCATGACACCACGGGCTTCCGAAGATTTAAGTCGTGTTATGATGGTCTATCTAAGTTAGTTACACGGGTTGCAACTGGTTTCTCTAAGAGTGTGCCAGCTGTTGGCTGTTTCATAGACATTGAAAGTGCCTACAATAACATAAACTTGACATCTCTTTTAGGTATTTTGGATAACTTGGGGGTGGGCTCTGTCCTTTGTAATTATCTTTGGCAGTATCTTCATCAGAGACATTTATTCATTGAACTACGGGATAACAGTCTAATATGTCGAATTGCTGGTATGGGCATTGCTCAAGGAGACCCTTTATCCCCTTTACTATTTAATGCGGCCACAATTAATATTTGTAGAAGCATAACTAATGTGTACATTTCGCAATATGCTGATGACTTCATTTTATATGATATACAGAAGAGATTATCCGATTCAGTATCCCATATACAAAACGCGTTACATATTTTTCAAAGTTTGATGACGGATTTAGGACGAGTATTTCCCATAAGAAAACAAAGGTGTGCCTTTTTAGTAGAGGGAGAAGAAGGAATAGTATCCATCTAACTGTTAATAACAGCCTTATTGAACAAGTCTATTATGTCAAATACCTTGGAATGTGGTTGGATAGTTCCTTAAAGTGGGGTAAACATGTAAATGAAATTCGTGAAAAAGTTTGTCGTTTTTTAAATCTATTTAAAATATTAGCTGGTACTAAATGGGGTGTACATCCCTTACATCTTCGAAGACTATACATAGCTATAATTCGAAGTAGGATGGATTATGGTTGCTTTTTGTACGGAAACTGTGCCAACTGTCATCTTCTTAAGCTTGACAAAGTGCAAAATCAAGCAATGAGAATCATAGGAGGATTCATTAGAAGCACGCCTATACATGCGATGGAAAGTGAGCTGTGCCTCCAACCGTTATTTGTTCGAAGACTGTTTCTAGCAAGTAAATTTTATTTAAGATCAAAATCGGTTTGTAATAGTAGTCTTATAGGTACCTTGGGGGAGCTGTCTCACCAATGCCAAGGTGTATACTGGAGAAACAAAAAACTGCCATTATTAGTGGATGTCCACAGAGTTTATGCAGAAATGCCCTTGTACTCTAGCCCGATACTAGATATTTATTCTTTGGAAACTTGGGTGACCAATATAGATTTATCTAATGTTATATGTGATACAATTATGGGTATAAATTCGGCAAAAAGACTGATTAATGTAACGGATCTTAACAATACGTGTGTAAAAATGATAGATGATAAGTTTAGCCGACACTATAAAATATTTACGGACGGGTCCAAGGATGGTTCAGACTTGGGAGCTGCTTTTATTGATCCTCAACTTAATACTAAAGCTAAATTCAAAATTAATGCCAATATTTCTATTATGTATTGTGAACTCATAGCTATATCTGAAGCCCTGTTGTATTTGCTGAGTATAGATCAAGAAAACTTTGTCATATTTTCGGATTCAAAAAGCAGCCTCCAACATTTGGCTCGAGTACCCTCGAGTCTTCGAGGGATCCCGATAGCCATAATTATTTTAGACTCAATCTGTAAGATGCAGTCTATCAATAAAACCGTCACCATTCAATGGATTCCCTCACACATTGGAATCATGGGTAACGAGGAAGCAGACTTAGCAGCCCAACAAGCATCATATGAGGGTATTAATTACACATGCACACCGTTATACTCAGATTGGCTTGGTCATGTCAAAGATCTATGCAGACAAAGATGGCACGAATATTTTGATGAACGATCAAAGTTAAAGGGAATCTGGTATAAAACCATCCAGTCTGAACCGCTTCGTTACCCATGGTTTGATGGAGTGGACATAAATAGGAAATATGTAGTAGCTATGTTGAGGATGCGTTCCGGCCATATCCCATCGAATAAGTTTAAATATTTAATGGGTAAAAGTACCTCACCAAACTGCGAAGTGTGTGGGGTGATTGAGGATATTTACCACGTGCTGATGGAATGTGACCGGAACATATACGACAGACAATGTTCGCTCGTGGGTTTTGAAGTGGGGGCATGTAACAGCATCCTAGCGTCCCCTTTGTCGGAGGAGGCTAGGATGTTGTGTAGACTGTTGTTGGTTATTTACCAAAACGAATATGTAAGTAGGTAGGTCATAATTATAATAATTTCTGTTTATTATCCATTGTTTAGTTTTAAGTTGTTGAATGTTTTCTGTTACGGGGGTGACATTATCACTAAGTGATAAAACCCTTTCAAATGAATAAAGATTAAAAAAAAAAAAAAAAAAAAAAAAAGAAAATGTAGATCAACAACATTAGCAGTTTATACATATGTTCAACAAGCGCTACAACATATAAATGACAAACAGTATGTAATTGGGCTACTACTAGACATGACAAAAGCATACGACAAGGTCCGTTATGACATCTTACTCACTAAATTATATGGTTGCGGCGTACGAGGACCGGCTTATTCGTGGTTCAAATCGTATTTACATAATAGGACACAATTAGTACAAATTGAAAATTACGACCATGATAAAAATGAAATCAAAAACATTAGATAACAAGAAAAACAAATTACTTGCTCAATCCCACAAGGAAGTGTGTTAGGATGCCCACTATTTTTAATCTATATTAATGACCTGCCCAAAACATTAGATAAAGAAAACGCTTTACCAGTATTATTTGCAGACGATATTTCCATATTAATTAAGTGTGGAAATGTAAGTAACCCTAGTCTACAAATACAAGATACCCTCCAAACTGTAGATACTTGGCTCCAGACCCACAACTTGGAAATTAATAGTAATAACACCAAAATAATACAATTTAGATCATACAAAAAACCACCTCTCAATCTAAAAACAACATTTAGAAACACGCAAATAGAAGAAGTTAATACATTTAACCTACTTGGCATAAATATTGACACACACATTAATTGGAAGTCACACATAGAACATATAAAAACAAAACTCTCCAAATTCTCTTATGCTCTTTTTCAAATTAAACAAAGCACTAACACACAAACAGCTATGGCTGCTTACTACGCATACGCATACTCATGGCTGCAATATGGTGTCATGCTATGGGGAAATAGTGTTAACGTAGATGAACTATTCATAATGCAAAAGAAGTGTATAAGAATTCTAGCCCAAATAGATAATACGGAGAGCTGCAAACCTTACTACATAAAATATCAGATTCTAACTCTGCCGTCAATATACATACTTGAAATTTGCATGTTTGTTTTTAAAAATATCGACAAGTTCACTAAAGTAGAAGATACGCACAACGTGAACACTCGCCATAAAAAGAGATTATGCGCTCCATTCTCAAGAATTAAAATGTTAAGTGATAGCCCATATTATATGGCAATAAAAATATATAATAAGTTGCCCAATGTATTTAAAACTGAAAAATCAGTAATAATATTCCAAAAAAGGCTAAAACTATTCCTAATCCAAAAATGTTTCTACTCGGTAAAAGAATATTTAGATTCTAGCTTAAAATAACGATTTTCTCTCAAGTACAAAAGTAACGATCTGTCCGATATAAACAATAAGATTTAGCTATTTGACTTTATATAAAATTATAATTTGTACTATTTGAAAAGGATGACATTAATATTGCTGAATTATTGTATTAAATTTATTATTATTGACATTTATTTTTGACATAACTATAATTTCTCTATTTAATTGTGCTAATATAAAAGAAAATAATTTAGTAATAATAATGTTTGATGCATGCTAATTTAGGATGATGAGAGCAGGCGAATGAAAATTGCAATGCTTGTAAAAGGCTGCTAAGTCATAAGTACTAACATACATTAACACCTACATTGTACACTTAGTTCGCAATAAACGTTTTTGACTTTGACTTTGACTTTGACTTAAGTTTCTATCAAATTGAATTGAAATACGATTTGGTAAGAGTGACGAGTGTTTGTAGCGATACCTGGAGGCCTATTTCCAGCAGCAGATATTTGTTAATAGTAGTCATTTAAGTATTTCTCAGATCATACATTCCAATTTGTTAATAATTAAATAAACAACTGAAACACTACTGATGATGATGACTAGCGTACGTACCGAGAGCGAGGAGGGCTTGAGCTGCGGAACCTTGTGTCCCTCGTACTCCCACTCAGAGAACAGCTTGTGCAGCGCGAAAGAAGCCAGCTGGATCATCGGCAGGGCTTCCTCGTCCGACACCGCGTCGCCGTTCGTCGAGCCCGAGTCGGGGATGACCAGAGACGTTGCTACATTATGATTAAGGTTTTGTTAATGATCTTTCGCCGTATCCATCGCCTTGCTGTGTCAATTTTCTTGCAATGGACATCAACAGGGCTCATGGTTTGATCAAAAAGCATCAGATTAAAATATAAAAAAAATATCAGAAAACATGTGAATGCTAATTTCAAGTAGCATTTACAAATTAATGAGTGCTTTAATTTGATTGTTTGAATACTCAAACCAAAAACTCTAATTTTAAATCACTTTAAAGCTGTTTTTAGTTGACAACTGAGGTTAATTTTCGGATTTGACGCATTTGGTGCACATCTCAACTTGTACACCATGCTCAAATAGTGAACTTAGCAACTGGTGCACTTCTCATATGGCACACTTCGCAACTGGTGCACTTCTCAATTGGTGCACTTCGCAAAAGGGGCACTTTTTAAGATGAGTGGAGATTTGGAAAAGTTGTCTAAAAATGAAAGAATCTTTGGTTTTGCGTAGGTAATTTTCTTAAAAATACAATTAACATAATAATTTTAAATTAACTCTACATAATCACTATAACATTTTTAATTTTGTCAAAAATAAAAAAAGTCACTCGGAAATAATAAAAATATAATTATGTAAGAAAAAATTAGATTTACAGCAAAAAGTTATCACAATAAAGACATAATATAATATCATATTATATCAATAACCTTTATAATATTATAATTTAAACTGTACTTCTTTTAGTTATATACTGTTATATTAGTGATTATGTAATTTAATTTAAAGCTATTTAATTAATAATAATAACTATAACTAAAAGAAGTACAGTTAAATTATAATATTATTAAGGTTATTGATATAATATGATATTATATCATGTCTTTATTGTGATAACTTTTTGCTGTAATCTAATAAAGACATGATATAATATCATATTATATCAATAACCTTTATAATATTATAATTTAAACTGTACTTCTTTTAGTTATATACTGTTATATTAGTGATTATGTAATTTAATTTAAAGCTATGTAATTAATAATAATAACTATAACTAAAAGAAGTACAGTTAAATTATAATATTATTAAGGTTATTGATATAATATGATATTATATCATGTCTTTATTGTGATAACTTTTTGCTGTAAATCTAATTTTTTCTTACATAATTATATTTTTATTATTTCCGAGTGACTTTTTTTTATTTTTGAAAAATTAAAAATGTTATAGTGATTATGTAGAGTTAATTTAAAATAATTTTGTTGATTGTATTTTTAAGAAAATTACCTACACAAAACTAAAGATTCTTTCATTTTTAGACAATTTTTCCAAATCTCCACTCATCTTAAAAAGTGCTCCTTTTGCGAAGTGCACCAATTGAGAAGTGCACCAGTTGCGAAGTGTGCCATATGAGAAGTGCACTAGTTGCTAAGTTCACCATTTGAGCATGGTGTACAAGTTGAGATGTGCACCAAATGCGTCAAACCCTAATTTTCTAACCTCAATCATCATAATGAATTAAATCATATTTTTTTCAATTACAAATTAATAATGTTATTCGAAGAATAATTTTTGGGAAAAATGGTGAGATATAAGTTAAAACCTTCTAAATACAGATGAATGTGTTAATGATTAAATTTGGTGAGTGACTGACGTAAGAGTTTAATCACAGGATTGTTTACAATCTCATCAGAAACTTGTGGAACATAGTTTAGTTTCCGTCGGTGTCAGATCAATCTTGCCGACTGAGCTACTTCTCACTCAAACCACATCTACTCTGGTATAGCTTGACAAACATCAACGTAGCGAAGTAATAACGGTCTAATTAACTCACTGCTGTCACTGTTAATCACTTTGTTCATCTTCTTTATGATGAGGTCTCGTATCGCCTGCTCAGCGGCTGCGTTGCGGGCCATTAGCTTGTTGTCACCTAGGAAATTGAACGAGTATATGTTATTCATCAATGGTTTCTGAGGATAACAACATAGCATCTAACATCTCGCTCGTACGGGCGTACTCTCGGGAAATGTAGGCTATCGTGCATATTACATTCACATGTCCTTCTTCAGGTGCGTTGATACCCACCTGTATCATTCATAACGATACAGTTCCTTTCGAATTTATAATATTCTCAATTCTTTATTGCATTCCATATGTATTACATAGACGGTTTAACAAAGTAAAAGTCCATATTGATGGAATATTATATTAGTATGTATGTGGTGTTACCGTATCCCTTGTAGTTGTTGCCATCGATAGTGAGGTCTGCGCAGAAGTTGTGCGCATTGGCCGTCTTGTAGTACTGGTTGGCGGCCGAAGGCTCCACTTTGAATTGCTGCCGGAAAAATCAAATGTAAACTAGTAGTCAATAATGTAATGGGAAAACATGTACTCTTGTAATGCTAGATACGCTGGCGCGTTGAAATTCCACTACGGTCTAGATATATAGGGTCGGGGAATATGTGGCGAGGTGCAGCGAAGAGCATCTTTGGCTGCCAAAAAAATATCAACCTTGCGTTGAAATAAGGATAAAAAGCTTCCATTAGTCCGAGAGTGCATCAAAGCGGACAGGGGTGAACGTCTCTCGATTTATTATTTTAGAGTTTATTTTAAGAAACGCAATATCTATCTATATGTTAAGCAGTGAAAACCGCGCTGCGCTGTGCCTCGCACGGCGTGCCCTTTAGGCTGCGCGCACGAAACTAACAGCGACGAGCGCTGGCGCAGCGCGGCGGTGGCGACGGTACAAGTGTTCCGTCGCCGCCGCCACGCCCCGCCCCGCCCCGCCCCGCTCGGCCATCGCTCCTCGCCGCTGGTTTCGTGCCTGCAACGTTAAAGTGAGTGAACCAATTGTCAGGAAGAATTTTTAATCGCCATCCTTTAAATGATCAAATCTTTGGTGAAAATAACAAACACAATACGCCGCAATCGGCCTACGTTTGTGGAAGCCACTCGCGGCCACATCCCCGCTGCACCCGCGCGTCGCCCAGCATGCTATACGCGGCAAGCATAATATTCAACGTATGACTTAGTAACCACGCTGAATCTTTATTAAAAACATGAATAAAATTTAAATGTCTGTTTGTAATGTCAAAATAACACCTTTTTAGGGTTCCGTAGTCAACAAGGAACCCTTATAGTTTCGCCATGTCCGTCTGTCTGCGGCTTAGCTCAGAGACTTAGTACTAGAAAGCTATAATTTGGCATGTTTTTTTTAAGGTAAATCCCTACACGTAAAGTGGAGATGCAATTTTTTTTCTCGTCTATCCCATGGTGTGGGGTGTCGTTGGGAAGGTCGTGTGTTCATTGAAAGCGTGTGAAAGCCATTTTTGGGTTCAGGGATCCGTTTGCGAAATATTAAGCTTTGAAGTGCAAATTTTTGTTAGAGTCAAGTGTGGATTTGTGAATAAATTCACGGCAGTAGTATATACAGGTGAGACAAAAGTAATGTCATAATTAAAAGGAAAACTATCACAACTAAGTAGGCTCTACAAGTTAACAAGTAATAATCGACCAACTTAAATTTGCAGATGCAAAAACATGTTCTCCCATACATTCCGTATGGAGAACATGTTTTTCAACTTAAATGTTTGTTTCTTGGAATAAATTCATGCCAACTACGGAACCCTTCATTGTGCGTGGTCCGACACGCACTTGGCCGGTTTTTACTAAATGCATATGAAAGTATATAAATACTTGTAACAAAAAAACAAATTTTATTTATGTCCGTCTGTCTGTTTCGACTAATCTAAAAAACGGCTAGACCAATTTTGGCGGGAGTCTCATTAGCAGACAACTGATATTATAAGGAGTAACTTAGGCTACTTTTATTTTAGAAAAAGGATAAAGGAGCACGCGGGCGAAGCCGCGGGCAGCAGCTACTTTTGATAATACAAATTGAATTGGTAAATATTTGACCCATGGTTTTCTTCAAAATTGGAGTCTTAATAGTAAGTACCTCATGCCTAGAGAAAGTTTGGATGGTGATAAAAAAATCTTCCTTATACACTATAACAATTCGTTTCCGTAACTGTACACTTTGCACTGGTGACTGGTGGAAGACCACAACACTAACATTAGCCACCTGTTCGTTGGGCATCATCTCGTTGAGCACCATGAGCGCGTTCTTGGGCGTCAGCAGACGCCGCAGGTTCTCGTTCTGTCGACGCCGCCGCTCCTTATTGCTCACTTTCTTCACTGTAAACCAAATAACACAACATCACGACTGTATTTCTCTAAAGTGTAGGCACAGGTGAAAAGTACACCATCATTTCGCCAGTTAGTTATTTCGTTTTAGTCTTATAATGTAGAGTTAAAAAAACATGGTCAAAATGATACCGGAGAGAGTTGTATTGAAACAAACCACTATTGGTTGGTTGCCTACTTTCAATACAACCCTCTCACACAAGTGCATCTCTATAAATGCACTCAACAACACACTCACACTCTGCACTTGACAACATCTCTATTCACGATATTTCCTAATGACGTGACGTCATCTAGTTTTGACTCCGTGATTTTTAAAGAAATTAACGATTGTTTTAAACTTGATTCTAATTGTTTATTTTCTTTGTTTTATCTACAAAATTTTAAGTAGGTACTATAATTTTATAACTTTTGTTGCATAAAACTCGATAAATTGTAACCTCACTGGAAGTAGCTCTGAAGTCAGGGTTGAATTTTTTTTACTGTAACCCAGTTTGCCAATAATTTATTATTTCGTTTGCAGTAGTCAACAAATGATGTCGGTCTCACCTCCTGGCAGCTTGCTCTTCATCCAATGCGGGCGCGAGGACAGGCTGTTGTCGTCGTCCTTGGCCATGGCCGACACGTCCGCGTCCACGTCTTCCATCTTCACGTCGTCGTCCTTCTGCTGCGGCTAAATAGATGACGAACTATAGTCAAGTTCCTTTCGCACTCATGCTAAGATCACTAGGCTTCTACGTGCTATAGTGTAATGATTACATCAATGATCAGAAAAACGAATTGATTTCGCGTATTCTGAGCTTTTTGTGTTGAAATTAATATCCTGGACTCCACTTAAGTTGGGAGGAGACTCGGTGCGTCTAAGACATAGAGCCAAAGGTTACATCGCAATGTTATGGTATGCTACTGCCAAGCGCTAGTTCTAAATAGTCGTGTATGGTGTTCGAGGAGTCGCAGTGTCGCAGTTCTATACACTCGGCTCACCTGAACTGGCTGCAGGTTCTGTTGCTGCTGCTGTTTGCGCGGCGACTGCCCGAACGTCTAGCGACATAGTATAATTGAGACACCAAGCATTCGCAACGTCTACCTAGGCATCGCCCTTCCACAAACCCACGACGATAACATTCAGATAGGATCAGTCCAGTCAGCTCGTTCAGCCAAACGCTCATGCGCAGTTGGTGCATGAGCGTTTGGCTGAACGAGTCAAAACGCAAACGCTCATGCACCGACTCCCATCCGCGTCAGGTAAAATACGGTCTGACGGACGACTCCCATCCGCGTCAGATAAAATTCTACGTCAGATGACATTAAACACACAAGTACGTCTTGGGTTCGTACTAGAAAGCAGCTCATAGTGTGGCGAACCGTATTTGTGGGATGCGGATCGGATGCAGGACATATTGCACCGATAACGCAGAAAGATTAAGATACTCACTGATGAGCACTGTTTTGGCGTGGGTGTAGGTTCTTGCCAATGCTTCCAGTCGATGTCCGATTGCAGCCCGCCCGACACCAACTGGCGTCATTCAGCCGAGTGGGAGATGCGCTCCACCATTCACTCGCTAGCACATTCACGCATCCAAACGCATCAAATTAAAACGTACCAGGAAACAGCATACTGCTGCCGAAAATGTAGCCAATGAGAGTTATAAATGAAAAGAAAAGTGCGCGGATAACAAACAAAAAGATCTTAAGGATTTAAGAAGCAAACATAATACTGTAGAAATAAGGCACAGTTTGGAGTAAAGCAATTGTCCGTCACCTCACACTCAGTGATGGTGGGCTCACATCACCCATCAACATCCATATTCCTATCATGTCTGTCACCCAGTCAAATTGCAGCCTCATCGTTTCACCAATTGGAGACCATATGGCATTATTGCATCAAGAAATTTCATAGTTACAATTTCAGAGGGTTGTCACATGTTAGAAATCCGGAGCAGCTTACGTCTACTTAAGTCTAGAGAATGCTGTATGTTTACGAATTATTTGCTTCGTGACCATACTACTTTCTCAAACCACAGAGCTATCCTCTGAGAGTCTCGCATCGACACCTTGTGAACATCTCACCACAGGCGCGTTAATCATTCAACAGTGCAAAGCCCTGGTGGATACCGAACATCGTAAGAGACGGTGAGCAAGTTTCTGTTTTGCATTTATCTCATACGATGTTAGGAGAAGATATGCAGGACTTGAGCTCAGTCAGAGGGTAGCTGAAGACTTTATGTGGCCAGTACCAGGGCTCTCGGGGCTCGCCGAAGCACTGTGGTAACAGACATTACGAATTTATATAATTATTTATTATTATTATTTGTTGAGTGGCAATAAAATTGACATACTTAATACCCAATAGCATCATGCCTGCTTAGAAAGTCAAAGCCAGGATGCTCAGCTATCTCACTTGCAACTTTTAGACTGACAAGACAAGGCAGCTAGCTGCTTATATTTTTGTAACCCTTTCTGTTCTTTAAAGTAATTCAAGAAGAATTAATTGTATTAACAAAAACAAACCTAATTTATTAAAAGATATAAATAGTATTCAGAACATTTATCTACAATTTACAACAATTAATAAAATCGTCTACTTATCATTTATTTTTTACCATCCAGAGACATTCAGTGGATAAATAAAAATTCTATTTGATTGAATTTACCTCCCCAGCAGCTACAAATTGTCCCGGTGTGTTGAAGCGCCCGGAGAATCTAGTGTTATCTGTGAAACACAAGAAAAATTTGCTGTATTGGACTGTGCATATTACTGGACTATCATAGGTTATGGAAATGTCAAGAGAAAACAAAACAGAGAAGGGTAGTTAAAAGCCTGCCATCACCCCAGATGGCAATAGGTTACTTGACACTTTACAGTAAGAAAAATACCTTGTAAATTTTGTATTGTGATTCTTAGCTAAAAATATCAAAAATCAACTTAACGTTGTTAACGATTTCAGATTAATTAAGTTTTTTTAAGAAATAACTACGTAAAAATAAGGCCATTGGTCACGTGACATTAAATGCTAATCAGAACGCGACACGTCACACCTTATGGACTGATTGAAATTATAATTAGAAACAAACTTTATGCATCAAACATAAAGTTTCTTTTGCATAACCATGTGTCCCTCTCAAAAAATGTGCCAGTGTTTATTTTTAACCTTCTATCTACTTCTACTTTTGGTGTGGTTAGTGACTAACCTGGTGTCAGAGTTTTAAAGCCGCCCATGGGCTTCTGACTTGGCTTCACATGCCGTCGAGAAATATCTCTCAGGTACGCCGGTTTCCTCACGATGTTTTCCTTCACCGTTTTTGAAGCATGTGATAATTATACAATACCCCAGATTACCAGATAAATCACTCCATATATACGCGCGCTAACTACCTACCGGCCGCCGGTTCGCAACGAAACCATTTCTCAGTGGGTTACCGACAGCCGCGAGGCGCGTAAGTACGTATATATTTCGGTCGACCTGACGTACTTATACTCCATAGGTTTAGGTAGTTAAATAAAGGTAAACAAAAAAAACCACGTGACGAGACAGATGTCAAGTAACCGACTAAACGTAATACCTGTCACTTCAGTTGTTATGCTACGTCACAGTTGTACTCTCCAATTTAGCAACGTTATACTTCGTTGACGTTTAGAAATTGGGTTCTTTACAGTAGACAGATTACAAAATCTTATAAATCAGACAAAAAAAAATGTGCTCAAGCAGTTACATTTAAGAAAAGTAGTTGAAGAATAAACGATAAAGTTTAATATACATTAATAAAAGAGGAAACTATGGTAAAACACTAAAATAAATTTAATTTGGTTTTATTGTTTTTTAACAAGAAAGTGTCATCTATAAAAACCCTTTTTACGATTTGTTTACCTTTTTTTAACTACCTAAACCTATGGAGTATAGTTTCAAATTATTATGATTTGGCTGGTTCTGGTGTAATAAGTGCAGTTGATGGATGTAGATCCATCAAGAGAAGACATAAAAACTTATCTTTTTTCAGTTTTCCTGCTGATACAGAGGTGCGAGTACCTATCTAATTTGTTTTATAACTTTTATCATCGTTTTTTAGGGTTCCGTAGTAAACAAGGAACCCTTATAGTTTCGTCATGTCCGTCTCTCTGTCTGTCTGTCTGTCTATCCGCGGTCTAGCTCCGAGACCCTTAGTACTAGAAAACTGTAATTTGGCATAGGTATATATTTTAATTACGCCAACAAAGTGGCAAAATAAAATTATGAAAAACATTTTTTTTTAGGGTACCTCTCATACACGTAAAGTGATGATGTTATTTTTTTTCTTTTTTTAACCCATAGTGAGAAGTATCATTGGAAAGGTCCTTTAAAAACATTGTGAGTTTGTCAAAACTATTTTTGGATTCAGGGAGCCGTTTGCGAAATATTAAGCTTTAAAGTGCTAATTTTTGTTAAAGTCAAGTGTCCCCCCCCCCTGACGGCTAAATGGTTGGTTTTGGGTGTGTGAAAAAAATCACAACAGTAGTTTATATAACGAAATTAAAAGGAAAACTATCACAGCTAAGTAGGCTCTACAAGTTAACGAGTAATAATCGACCAACTTAACTTTGCAGTTGCAAAAACATGTTTTCCCATACATTCCGTATGGGAGAACATATTTTTCAACTACAAAGTTAAGTTTGTTTTTGGGATTAATTCATCCCAACTACGGAACCCTTTATTGTGCGTGGTCCGACACGCACTTGGCCGGTTTTAAATAGGTAAATTGTTTAAACTTGCATATTTCGTGTTTTATTGGTAGATATGTAATTACTTCTACCACGTAATCTATGCTTCTACTATGCGTCTGAGATAAGAATAGAAAGGTCAATGACCTCCATTTGTCAGCTGTCATTTGAAAATTACGTTTAGCAAAAATCTACTTTGTGCAAATTAATTTTCGATAATATTTATTATCGTTATTATCTTGTTAATGTTATTTTCAAATGATTTCCAACCTGTATGGCCTGGAAAAAGTTCCAGCCCATCATATACTATTGATCTTGTTACCATACCAATATTTAAAGATGTTTATAAGCTCCATTAGCAACCTATCCTTCTCCATCTTTCTCCGCAATACGTCATAAGCAACCAGATCGAAAGCTTTGAATAAGTCGAGGAAGCTAACATAAATCTGCGTCCCACGCTGTGTATAGTATGTGACAGTATACTTAAGACACAACACTGCACTTTCTGTTGACAAACCACGCTGAAACCCAAATTGGTTGTCATGAACATTTACAGTTTTATTTTTTAGTTGTGTATTAAGCAGACTGTCAAACACTTTTGATATTTTATTGTTGATATTATAATAGCTAGAGAGATGGGCCTATTGGATGCCGAGCGACGAAATGTAAGTTTGCGCGCACAATATTGAGAGATTTACCATGTTATTTTAAGACCATGGACTTCTTATAGGTTTTCCTGTAATCTATGAGTAAAGAGCCATACTATGTATTTTTTTCAAAATTTTTGGTCTAGTAGTTTCGGAGATAAGGGGGGGGGGGGGGGGGAATGGTCAATTTTCATTGAATTTCTTAAATATCTTTAAAAGTGTTTATTTTAAAATGATACAAAAAATATATTTAAGATCCTCATAACAAGTCCTTTCATTTGATATGTCACACGGTACTGTAAGTAAAACTTTTTTTTTTAATTTTCTTGTTTGCCCCCTAAAAGTGACCCCTATATTCAAAATTCATTTATTTACGTTACACATTCGTGTTTGGGTCACAGAAATACATATGTGTACCAAATTTCAACTTAATCGGTCCATTAGATTCGGAGTAAATTGGCTGTGACAGACGGACGGACAGACAGACACACGAGTGATCCTATAAGGGTTCCTTTTTTTCCTTTTGAGGTACGGAACCCTAAAAACGAATATAAATATCTATATCTACATTATTTCCAAGTCTGACCCTCTTCCGTTGCCTAGCAACCAACAAAGCAAACATAGCTTTGACATAGTATAAAGAGAGGAAGTACGCTATCTTCATAGAAACGCACCGCGCGCGGCTTGTATGTGTGCGCGGCTTGTATCTATGCGTCGCCGCACGCACACTTAACAAAATCTCGGCTGTTTTAGAGTGCGCCAGTCGGGGCTAACGCCGCACAAGGTTTGCGCTAGGCAGGCCTACTTTCCCACTAAAATGTATTAGGTAGGTACTTACTTTTGATCTGTCAATTTTATTGACATGCCGCTAATGCTTTGTTTACGTTTAGTCATGCCGATTTCTCAGTATTGTAGGTATAGTAAAGTACTTAACTAAGTACTTACAGTTATGCCAGTTAGTTTTTATACCATGTTTTTAAGCAAATAAATATTATTCTATTCTATTCTAAAATCGTAATTTCAAATATTTGACGAATTGTGAATCAGATAAATAGATCAAAGTTTGAATCGTAACCATTCGTAACAGAAAATATGAACCGCAAATATAACTTTGTCAGTCATACAAACACTATGAACATCATTGTTTAGGTAAAACCGACCTCACAAACCCTGAACCCAGACAACACATAAGTAAAAACCGGCCAAGTGCGTTTTGGACCACGCACAATGAAGGGTTCCGTAGTTGGGATGAATTTATCCCAAAAACAAACTCACCTTTGTAGTTGAGAAACATGTTCTCCCATACATTCTGTATGGAAGAACATGTTTTTGCAACCGCAAATGTAAGTTGGTCGATTATTACTCGTTAACTTGTAAAGCCTACTTAGCTGTGATAGTTTTCCTTTTAATTTCGTTATATATGCTACTGCCGTGAATTTTTTCACATACCCAAAACCAACCATTAAACTTGCAGGGTGGGGGGGACACTTGACTCTAACAAAAATTAGCACTTTAAAGCTTAATATTTCGAAAACGGATTCCTAAATCCAAAAATGATCTTCGCAAACTCACAATATTTTTGAACGACCTTTCCAACGACACCCTACACTATGGGATTATTGAGAGAAAAAAAAATCATCCTAACTTTACGTCTAGGGGAGGTACCTGAAAAAAATATATTTTTCTTGATTTTATTTTACCACTTTGTCGACGTGATTAATATGTATACCCATGCCAAATTACAGCTTTCTAGTACTAAGCGTCTCTGAGCTAAGCCGCGGACAGACAGACAGACGGACATGACGAAACTATAAGGGTTCCTTGTTTACTACGGAACCCTAAAAATAGAACTTTCCGGCCCTTGCCAATTTCTAGGTACTGAATTAAAATTTAGCTAAAAGTGACAACCCTGAGACAGGCAAGTATGGTAGGCAATTACATCGCGGATTGAGCCGGAGATAGCCTACTAGAACTCTTTATACTATGGCTTTGACAGTACAGACTGCAAGGTGAGAAATTTTACCCATATTGATGGGTAAAAAAAGCTGTCAAAACTTAAGTTTCATGAAAATTTGCTTAAATATTTTTCAGTTTTTATGAGGCATGCACTATTTTTAATAATTAAAAACATTGTTAAATATTGATAAAAGCAATAAATAAAGTTTGTGTGCGGGAAATACTGTAAAAAACTTCAGATTTGACAGAACGCAAGAACTGTAGTTACTCAAGCCACCATCACAATTTTAACAGCAAAAATGTTAATGCATTTTATATTAAGGAAAATTATTAATTGGTTTCTCAAAAACGGGCAACAAGCCTATTATCCCAAAGACCTCAGGATGAGCCTGTTTAGTTCACCTTTCTATACTATAGTGCTCTGAAATCGAATAAACAAGCAGATTGATAGTTGAGTGTGCTTACTAAATAGATATGTAATTATGGCTTCAGGAGAATATACAATTTATAAATGATATGTATTACTGTAAATTGTATGTAATGGGTATATCGGTATCTATACATGATTTTTTTTAAATTGCTTCACATACTTCAATTAAACATACTAACAGTGGCTGTCAAACACGGGGCTTAAGACTTCTGAGTGAGGACTATTCCGAGATTGAGCTTTAAAGAAACCCTAAACAGTGACACTTGACACCCATTATAAAAGATAATTACTTGACTTCTAGTTTAAGTTTAACAGACATAAAATAATATTTTAGTTTGAATTGAATTATTATTAAATAAAACAGTATGTTTGCATTGTATATTGCACATAGTCATAGTATTCTGCTCCAAAGATGACCCTCTAACCAGATGATGGGTCAGTGGGTCGTCTTACGGGGTGGTAACATTTACAGAATTTTATTGCACTTTAGTGAAATCAAAAAGTGGGCCCATATTAGAAATACATCATTTCTAACTATGTTTAAGATTAGATTTTCAGCAAAAGTGAGGTCAAATAAAATGGAACCTGAGCAAAGAAATCCATAGCTTTTCAACAAAGAATCTGTGTGCTTTAATGTTATCAGTATATAAGTACCTGATAAACCGCGTAAACAACTGTTTGTACTTAAGCTAGAAAACTAAAGCAGCAAAATCAATGAACTAAAATAAAACTAGGTATTGCGAATATGAGACTACTCGGAGGGCGGGTGGTGGGCTAGGGTCGGAAAGATCAATACTACGCCTGTTCTATTGTTAGTCATTCTCTCAGAATAGAGCCTACAGTCACAGGGTCACTTATTGCAATACGGAGTTCGTATTTAACAATGATTGTAGTTTTATTCATTTGAAAAATACAGCTAAACAAATACCATTTAGATACCATTAAAATACCATTTTCAATTTGCTAGGTTACAAAGCTAGGTTCGGAGGGGTAATTCACACATTTTAACTCACATTGTTTATTGAAGGCCATTTGAATGACTTGCTGAAATAGTTTGGTCGGTTTAAAATAAATTATTTTGTTAACTTTTAGCAAAATTACGAAAAAAATAATCAGCACTTTGTTGATTCACCGCACTCGACGTCAATCAATAAACCAAGATGGCGGGCAGAAGCGCGCGCCGGGCCAGCCAAAATCATTCCAATCCATGGAAATAATAAGTACTTTTTTTTATAAGTGCACACTGCGCAGGCAGGATAGAATAGACTGCACCCCATTATATTACTTTACTCTTTGGACTGCACTACAATACCAATACTAGCAATGTACATTCATTGCTAGAATTCCTTGAATTAGGATAAACGAATGCCAATTTGCAACATTTTTGAACCAACTTGGGGTCCAAAATGGGTTGTTTTGAAGGTACCTACCGTCCTGTCTTACTTTCAAGTTTTATGGGAAACTAACTGCTGCCGCCCGCGGCATCACCCGCGTGGACACGTATTATTTTTCTAAAATAAAAGTAGCCTAAATTACTCCTTAAACATCAGTAGGTTCAGCTGTTTCGAAGATTAGTCGAAACAAACGGACAGACAGACAATTTTTTTAAAATTACATTTTGTATTTTTTTTTACTCGGTTAACATGTAATATACACAAACATATTTACAATTAACTACTATATATATTATGTACTAGTATGTAAAGTAAAAAGTTAAAAATAAAGACAAGAGCTCGTTTTTAATTGTTTTTCTTTGAGTACTGTTACTTTCCTCATTTAGTAAAAAACCTGTTATTTTGACATTACAAACAGACACTTAAATATTTATTTGTGTATGATTTTCGGTTGTTCTGTGTATGGGTGACCATCCTTACATACCAAGACCCCTTCGTGCCTCGGAAAGCGCAGTTGGTCTCGTCCCGACTGTCATTCGTGGATCTTTGACAGTCGTTACGGGTCGTCAGAAGCCCGAAGGACCCGAAAACACAGAGTACATTTGACAATCAGTTTTACCAAAGGGGTATCGTATTACCCAGTAACTGGGTTGTGGAGGTCAGATAGGCAGCCACTCCATGTAAATATGGTATTCAGTTGCATCCGGTTAGACTAGCAGGAAACTGACCCCAACATAGTTGGGAAAAGGCTATGTATATGAGTAGGTATTATTGACGTGGTCTATATTTTTCTAGGATAAGTAGGTAGCGACCAGCATAAAAATATATTATAATATAATAGATAATGTACAGACGCCAGCACATCAAGCTACCCGAAACTGTCAAATTTTCCCAATCAACTTTGAACCTTAAGCTTCAGCGATAAAGTTGAAAATCTATTAAATAAATTTGACAGATTGTAGTAGCTTGATGTGCTGGCGTCTGTACTCTGTGGCGACCAGTCTTAGCTAGCGACAAAAGCCTGTTTTTAATCTGTAATGCGACTTTACATTAAACAGAGCATGTAACTATACAGGGTTATTGGTAACTCGACGTATTCCTTGCAGGACGTCATAGTAGGGTTAAAATGCAACAAATTAAGCCACCAAATGTTCTACCGAAATTCAGTAGTTTTTGAATTAGTTAAGAGTTTTAGTTTTTTATGAAAAATCCCAGATTAAATCATTTGAAACCCATTTGAAAATGATTTACGGCGCGACTGTACTGAAATTTAAGTTATTATCATAGTTGACGCCGTAGCAGACCTTTGTTAATAATTAAAAGTTCAATAATGCCTAAAACTTTGGCAAATATCACTAACCAAACATTTAATTTTTTGTAATTTTTGCTATTACTTCATAAAAAATGTAGTCTAGTGCAAAAAAAAAATGCTACACCTGGTGTACACATGTTCTTATTCGCTTCCTTACTTCGGTTTTTGTTATTCTTGATGTGATTGTTGCCCTCATCTGGTCCGCCGCATTTGTAATTCTCTCCCTTAGTTCTTCAATTGAATTTACTGGGGTCACATAAACTAGATCTTTCATATGACCCCAGACGTAAAAGTCTAGCGGCGTCAGATCAGGGCTTCGTGCAGGCTACGGAATCGGCCCACCGCGCCCTATCCATCGGTTTGGATAGTTTTCATCCAGCAATTGTCGAATTATGATTCGGAAGTGGGCTGGACATCCGTCATGTTGGTAAATCATGTTTGCTCTTCTTTCTTCCGGTACATCCGTGAATTCCGTGAGCAGTGCTGATAAATTATTTCTGAGGAAATCTTCATAAAGTTCCCCATTTAGTGTTCGGGGTAAAAAATGTGGGCCAATTAATTTGTCGTCAATAATACCCATACAAACATTAAGCGAGAACCTTCGCTGGGATGCGGTTGGTTTCAGTTTTTTAGGGTTTGCTTCTGCTTTCGGTGCCCAGTAATGTAAGTTGTGGTAATTTGTGATACCATCACGATCAAAACATGACTCATCGGTCCACAGAATGTTTTTTTAAAAGTTTTCGCTGTCGGCGTCGGCACTTAGCATAAAACGACAAAATTCAAGCCGTCTCGGCGGATCTCCTTCTTCTAATGACTGGACTGGTTGGTAATGGTATGGATGTCGGCCTGACAAGTGAACTACAGACCAGACTCTCCACTGTGACATACCAAGCTCACGCGCTACGATGTTTGTCGATGTGTTAGGATCGTCAATAAAACGTTGAAGAATAAGCTCCTCGTCCTCAGCCGTGTATCTCCGGGAACGACCAGTGTCAACTTGCCTGCTTCTTTGGACGCTGCCAGTTTCAGATATTCGCCGATAAGTCGATCCGAAGACACTAACGTGGGGGAGTCGGCGGTTGGGAAAGCGAAGTTGATATTCTCGCCGCGCCTCAGCAGCGTTACCGTCACAAAGTCCGTAACAGTACATTATGTCAGCGTATTTAGGATTAGAATATGCAGCCATAGTCAGCGCTTATGAAGGCACAGCACAGCACAAGAGCAAGATACGCAGCAACAGTTAGGGAAATAGCCAGTAACAAAACACGAGCTTGCGCGACGTAGAGTTGAAACTAACTAACGCTGACGACCAAATTTTGCAAAATCGCACCCCCTGTCATGCCGAGAGAACAATAGCGACCAATCACAAAGCTCCCCGAGTGTTTGGAGTTCAAGCGCAGGTAAAAACTACGAATAATACGAATACGAAACAATAGGTTGACCGTCTCGCAATTTTACCTGCCCCCCATAAAACTCTTCTCTTCCCTGGCACACATGCAAAAGTATTGACAATCATACCTTTCTGAATAACTGAAAAGACAAGGATATTTTCCTAGTAATTTGTACACCAGGTGTAGTATTTTTTTTTTGCACTAGACTACATTTTTTATGAAGTAATAGCAAAAATTACAAAAAATTAAATTTTTGGTTAGTGATATTTGCCAAAGTTTTAGGCATTATTGAACTTTTAATTATTAACGAAGGTCTGCTACGGCGTCAACTATGATAATAACTTAAATTTCAGTACAGTCGCGCCGTAAATCATTTTTAAATTGGTTTCAAATGATTTAATCTGGGATTTTTCATAAAAAAACTAAAACTCTTAACTAATTCAAAAACTACTGAATTTCGGTAGAACATTTGGTGGCTTAATTTGTTGCATTTTAACCCTACTATGACGTCCTGCAAGGAATACGTCGAGTTACCAGTAACCCTGTATATCCATTTATAACTATGCGTTCGCACTGGCGAAACATCACAACAAAACATGTTGAAATCTCTAGTGCCTGTCAAACTTTGTATGGAAAATTGACAGAAAATAGAGATTCCCAACATGTTTCGTTGTAAATGTTTCTGTGCGTTCGCACTGGCGAAACATTCACATAAAAACATGTTGAAATCTCTAGTGCCTGTCAAACTTTGTATGGAAAATTGACAGAAAATAAAGATTCCAACATGTTTCGCTGTAAATGTTTCGCCAGTGCGAACGCACAGTTTCGCCAGTGCAAACGCACAGTATTTGCAATCATAGGCCGCATTCCGAGTTACGCTAAAAGTGATAATATCGCAAATCCGACCAAATTTAATAGTCACAAAATATAAGGGTTATTGAGAAATAATTGTGACTTTGGACTTTGGTCGGATTCTCGATATTATCACTTTTAGGCCGCATTCCGACTTACGTTAAAAATGATAATATCGCGAATCCAACCAAATTTAATAGTCACAAAATATAAGGGTTATTGAGTAATAATTGTGACTTTGGACTTTGGTCGGATTCGCAATATAATCACTTTTGGCGTAACTCGGAATGCGGCCTTAGCGTAACTCGGCATGCAGGGTTACTATGCGTTCGCACTGGCGAAACATCACAACAAAACATGTTGAAATCTCTAGTGACTGTCACTATGCGTTCGCACTGGCGAAACATCACAACAAAACATGTTGAAATCTCTAGTACCTGTCAAACTTTGTATGGAAAATTGACAGAAAATAGAGATTCCAACATGTTTCGTTGTAAATGTTTCGCCAGTGCGAACGCACAGTTAGAGGGATTCACAATTTCGTAGGGGTGGGTCGTTACGTGATTTTTGCGAAACGTAACGTAACTAGTGACTCCAAGGACGTCACCGGTTTTGGAAACTAGTGATTTTAGTAACTAGTTATTTTTCAAATTTTATTCGGTGATTCAACACGGTGATTCTATCGAAGTGTTACAGTTATTTGTGAAACGAAAATATAAATGGTTACTACGTAATACGTTATTTTTGGAACGAATAATTTTGTTTCGTTTCACTCTTTTCATTCGATCACTGCATTGTGATGGAACTAGTTTCAAAAAACACGTCTTTATGTGTGACTCGAAACTAGTTATTTGGTTACATGCGCCGTAGCCAGTTATTGTAACTAGTGACGTTAAATAACGCCCATACCTACAATTTCGTTCCGAACACTAACTTCAGAGAAAAATTTAATATTAGATTTTTTTTTATTTTACTGAATAATTATCTTTAGAATGATTGCTTTACTGTTAACAACGACTTATTAGTAAAAATAATTTATTTGTTAGTTTTATCCATCATTACACGAGTAAAGATGTCGTTGCGGTGGTTACCAAGTTATTATTTGTGTGAGTATTGATAAGATTTTAGAACGCAATTTAGCTGTCATTCATAATTGTTAATTTTATGAAAACTGCTAAAGTTATTACATTTGTTTCGAAAACAATAAATTTAATTAATCGATTCTTTCGAAGAAAACTTCATGATAGGGCGTCACGAATTCATGATTTCAAGAATAAGTGCGTGAAAAGAAAGGAGCGTTTTACGAAATTACAAGAGTTATTTTAATTTTCTCAAATGTCTGGAACGTTTATGACCAGTAGCATAGCAAGTGGTCGTTGTTGATACATATTTTAATAAAAATGTAATCTTTTACTCAAATATCAAGCGGCAGTTGGTGTCATTGGATAGTTTGGATTATTTCGTGAAAACAGGTGAGCGCTCGTGTCATTATTGACGTGGAAAACTTGAGCCATTTAGGTTGATTCTTTCCAAAACTGTGAGTAAACAATCTGATAAATACAGGAAGGTAACATTAAAATGTGTCATCGTGAATGTTCAATATTTACATAATGTGGAATCTCGTGTTATTATAAAAGTGGGCTGCTATGTTTACATATTTGATGTGAAACTACCAATTACAGACTAGAAGAGAAGGATCTTTTAAACCAAAGACTAACCATTGTTGTCCTAATTTATAGCTTCTTGCAGTAATTTTTATTCACTACCCATTACATCAACAGAGTTGTTTAAAAACTTGAAAAAAACTATTAATTTAACTTAGTGTGGTACTTATCTAATGTTTGATTGTGAATTCTGTTGTTTTACGAATTTTGTGCTGGAATTCTACCATAAAATACTCGTTATACTACTAACTGATTTTGTCAAAACATTATTTTACAGTTCAAATGTCATAGTTTGTGATGTCATCGGTTCATTGCGTGGTGGTGTGGGAGTGGCAGTGTAATGGACAGTGGTTGCCGCACACTCCAGGCGTCACGCGGACCCTGGAGCGAGCGCATGCTAAGAAACTGACAAGAGTAGTGCTTGCGGATGCTGACCCAGCTCTGAGAGGACATTATGTGAACCTCAGGACACTAACACAGTGTTTAGACACTCCTGGTATGTTGTAGTTATATTATTATACCAACAATGCCATAATCTTAACATTAATTGTGACTCATTATGAACTGATTGCAGCAGACTTCTTTTATCAATGTGTCATAGAAACTAAGAGTAAGTTGTTTTTGATATTAAACTAATCTAAATTAAAAGTACATTTCAAGTCATATCATGAGGTTAAGAAAATGATTCTAAAATTTGCATTTATACATATAGCTTGACATAGATCATAATAAACATGGCAAAATAGTGAACAGGCAGGTTGGCAGGTTGCCTTTTTCCCTTTGCAAGCAGACCATCACATTCATTACGATCCATGTCTAGCTTGGTTTTGTATTATTCCACTAGAGGGCGGCAATGTGGAGTGCCGTGTGCGTCGTGCGTGCTACAGCGTAACGTCACCAGCGGGGCGCGGCGTACGCTGGGAGTGGGCGCGCTTCGTGTCGCCGCCACTCGGCGGGGAGCTCAACTACGAGCCGCTGCCCGTCGAGGTATTGAAAATTAATAAACGAAAACTGTAATTTTTTTCCGAAATCGCCCATTCGAGGTCGGAAACAACGAGGAGCTCCGTAACAACTATTAGATTTTCGAAATAAAAATCTATCTGTAAGCGTAACCAAATCCGATATAAAAGTTTCGGATAGGGGGGTGTTGAGATCTCTGCTCTCAACATCGCCGCGCGCTGGCGGCAGTGAACGAGGGGTGCGGGGCAGCGGCGAGTCAGCTGGTCTCGCAACTAAGCGCGGGCCCCCGTGCCTCGGAAGTCAGCTGTTGCACGCCTTCAGGCACGGCTGCGCTTACGCGTTTATTAACATATTAATTCTTGTTTCTTAACCAATACCGTTTTGTATTTTCCTTATCTTCATAAACCTACATGTTATACATTCCACTCATTCGTCTTTCATTTAACTCCACCACGATCTATCGTCACGATCAGGGGGATAACGTGTCTCATTCAGACTCCCTGAATGAAACATGTTATAACAGGTTTTTCTGCTTGGCCGAGCCGATACTAGCCCCGCGCGTCACTTGCATGTTTGTTTATTATTTCTATTGCTTAGTCATAACTAGTCTGGCATTCAATCAATCTGCCTAGCCTTTTCCCAACTATGTTGGGGTCGGCTTCCAGTCTAACCGGATGCAGCTGAATACCAGTATTTTACATGGAGCGACTGCCTATCTGACCTCCACAACCCAGTAACTGGGTAATACTATACCCCTCGGTAAGACTGGTTGTGAGACTTTCGGCCTTCTGACGACCCATAACGACTGTCAAAGATCCACGAATGACAGCCGGGACCAACGGCTTAAGGTGCTTTCCGAGGTATGGAGGAGTCTAGTTATGTAAAGTTGGTCACCCATCCACGGACCAACCCCGGCAAGCGTAGCTTAACCTGGTGGATCGACCCGTGCGGCTGTTATTACTTAGCCACGAGCTAACTAGTCTGGCATTGCGTAATTAAAAATCTAATATCCATATCTGAAACTATCGGTTAATCTGAAATATATTCATATCCATAACATCTCTAGTGTAAACGATGCTTGCTTACGTGTAATGCAGGTACAATGCCTGCTAGAAGAGTCGTGGTCGGGCGGCGGTGAGACGGTGACGTTCGAGGGCTGGGTGGCGTCCGTCCCGCGCATGACGGCGCGCGGCGCGGGCGGCGCGGCCGGCGTGGCGCTGCTGCGGCGCGCGCCGCACCCGCCCTACCCGCTCACGCGGCCCTCGCCGCCGCCCGCCGCGCCGCACCAGCACCCGCCGCACCAGCACCCGCCGCACCAGCACCCGCCGCACCAACACTCGCCGCACCAACACCCGCCGCACCAGCACCCGCCGCCGCCTCCGGAGCGGGCGCCGCTAGAAGGTATTTAGTAAAAAAAATCTTACATGTAATTATTATCATAAACTATATTGTAATGCAGAAGACACTTTGGTGGTAAGAGTGATATCCAGATTTTTTTTGACGTGAGGACTGAGGGGGATGTCCGTTAAAGGTCTTGGAGATATTATCATTGACACTATTGCTCTTATCTTAACAGGAATATTTATTCAATATTTAGACTGGTAAAGGAGATGTTTCATTTTCGGCCATAAAGTGTACGTTAATGTAAAAAAAGGAAAAAATTCCACGAATTGAGGAAAAATATTCTTTCCTGTTTATTCCCCTGATTACTTCGGCACAAAAAATAATAGTTTAACAAATTATTGCCATATTCTATTCATCATGGCGTCGTTTTACTTGCATACTGCTTTCGTCTAGAAATCATGTTACATTTTAACATAATAATATCACGTAGACGTCATTTAAATAAATATGAAAGGCATGTATTTCTGTACTATATTAAGATAGCTATCTTATACAACCTTTTTGATTAATTAGAAAGTGTTATTCATCATAAAAATAAAAAACTGCTTTTGTGGATTGTAGATTTGTAGGTACTTCTGGACGAAAATGGCTAGCTGTCGATGGTCGTATTTCTCCTGACAAACGTCAAACATTTTCGGTTTTTATTTTGTGCCCAAAAAGTATTAGATACTATGGAAAAAAACAGTCTTTATTGTATTTAGGGGTTCGTTTCCCAGGTTTTCTGAAGTGTACATGTTATGGCCGGAGTCCCATACAAAAATGAAACGTCTCCTTTCCTGAATTAATGAAACAGTAAAATAGTACCTATCAATTTTTAAATTGGGTAATAAGTGTGATCCCTCTAATTATAGACCTATATCTGTGCCACCTGCACGCGTAGCATGACAACCGTAGAAACGAGTTTTGTCGACGGAAGAATAGACAAAATGACTGAGATTGTGATTGTTTATCTGTCATTTTGTCTACTCTTCCGTCGACAAAACTCGTTTCTACGGTGGTCATGCTACGCGTGCAGCACACAGTATGATTTAAAAAAACAATCAATCGCGCCCTTGGATGTCAGAGAAAAGGGGAATCCCTGCGCAGTGTTTTGTAAACTTCGCATGCAATTACCACAGTACAATAAGAAACCGACTGGGAATTGAAAAGGCTGGAAAACTAGTTTTTTTTTGTTCAAGTATTATAATAATGTTAATGATATTGATTTTTCAAATGTAAAAGACCCTAATCTATTAACATGTATTTTCTAAATCTGTTTTTATGTTGATTTCTGTGAAAGAAAGTAAAATTAAACTATCATTGATTTAAAATTATCATTGATTTTCATTGAATAAAATCATTTGTTTTAAATGTGCCAACCCTGGATAGTATACAATGTTTTGAATGCTAGAGTAGAACTCCCAAAAAGCAATTCAGCATAGAACCAGAGCTTTAATTTTTATTCTGGTTGTCCATAGAAATCATGACAAAGTTATTGTGTATGCGACATTTTTATGTTTTAATTATAGTATGCGATAAATCCAAATATCTGCTATTTTTAAAAGAAAATTATAATTTTTTGGATATGTATGTAGTATGTATGCATGTTTTACAGAAATTTTTAAATTATTTTTTTGCACAGGTTTTATTGGGTAGTAACATTTTATTTTCACACACATTATTGTTTAATGTTATGTTAACCTGCCTGTAAAATACTAGATGTTTAAAACGAAGGCATTCTGATTTTTTAACCGACTTCCAAAAAGGAGGAGGTTATATGTTCGTCGCGTATGTTTGTTTTTTTTTTTTTTTTTATGTATGTCCACCGATTTCTCCGTCAATTGTGGACCGATTTTGAAAATTCTTTTTTTGTTTGAAAGGGTGTGCTCTGGAATTGGTCCCATATAAATTTTATTAACTTTGCTTGGATAGTTTTTGAGTTAGCTACAAAAAACGTATTTTTTTCCCACTTAATATGTAGATGATATGATAAGTTTCTGTCACTGGTAGCAGGTAGTGGTATTTGAATGTGTGTGGGGTAGGTACTAAAAACTAAAAAGTGACAAATAAAAACTTTTTACAAAAAAAAAAACAACCGACCTCCAAAAAAAAAACACTACAAAGTGAAAAATAACTTTAATTTCGGAAGTCGGTGGCAAAAAACGAAAATACAAAACTCAAGACACCGACTTCCGAAATTAAAGTTATTTTTCACTTTGTAGTGTTTTTTTTTTGGAGGTCGGTTGTTTTTTTTTTTGTAAAAAGTTTTTAAAGGGGTTTTTTCACTAATCAAAAATCTGAAACCTAAAACATTTTATACATTTTAATAACAATAGAGAATTAATTGTCTCGACAAAAATTATTAGTTGCATTTTTGTGTGCCGAGAGTTGAGTGTGAGAGCGAGACCCTATTATCAGAGAAAAATTTGAAAACCATAGAATCATCATATCTTCGATTTCCTGATACATTTGCAACAGATTTTTATAGTGAATAGCACAGTTCTGAATTAATATTTTAAGATAAATAAATTAGGTACTACATAAAAAGATGTCCGAGGGAAAAAAATAATAAGGAATAAAGAAAATGAGGCATATTTATTTTTCTATCATACCTAGCAAAATTCTTCAGAATCATTTACTGAGTCCATGGTAACAGTTTTCGCGTCGATGTCCCTGCCACCCTGTATAATCGGTACTTGCCCGTGGTCCCCCAGTCTAGTTCCCTTTGGGGTACCACAAGCAAATATTTTTGCGTGTGGAACCCCCTGAATAACAATCTTCTTATTAAATATATTTTTATTGCCCATGATACCCCATCTCAAACATTTCAATATGACATTTTTTTTTAAATTAATACAGACAATAAACTTCAAAAACAAATGTTCAAATATTTTTATCACATCGTTTACTTTTGTGTTTTTCTGAAAATCCAAATAAATCTAATAAAAATAATAACTCTGTTTTAAAGTATATTTAAGACTAGCTTTTGCCCGCGGCTTTTTGGCTAATTCTTTTTTTTAATTTTCTCATTATTTGACATTATACAGGGACGGTAAAAAATCGTGGATCAAACGAAACGGCGATAGTTAGATTTGCAGTAAATTTTTTAAATATTTTGTAAATAATTTATCGTGAGACTAAAAAAGATATTTTAAAAAGTGCCAATACTCATAAATCATGGTACCCACTGTCATAAAAGCACTTTTGTAATGATGATACATTTCCTAGAAGCAACTACATACTATTTATTGGTTTAAAATAGGTAATTGCCTATTATTCGTTTTTTTTTTTTTGTATTTTCTCAATAAAACATTCAAATTCAATTCAATTCAATTTATTCAGGAACAATTTACATTGTATTTGAAATCACAAATAAAACATGTTCATTAAAACTATAAAACTGACAGTCATATAATAATAAATTATAGAAAACTAGCGACCCGCCCCGGCTTCGCACGGGTATAAACTGGGTTATTATACATATAAACCTTCCTCTTCAATCACTCTATCTATTTAAAAAAATCGCATCAAAATCCGTTGCATAGTTTTATAGATTTAAGCATACATAGGGACAGAAAAGCGACTTTGTTTTATACTATGTAGTGATAACAAAAAAATAATGTTTGACCCACGATTATTTACCCATTCTGTATACCTATAATTCTAATTTCAACTTTTTATTATTGGCTTTTGTTTATTTATTTAATACATGGAGGACTTACAGCTAATAAAAACAGACAAAACAGGAGACCATAGTCACCAGAGAGCCAATTTCAAATCCTCACGTATACCGACCGGTGGTGTATTCTTCGATGCTTGAGCGCTGGAGACGACTGCACGCGGTCAAGTGAACACGCGCACGGGTATCGGAGTTTCCGATAGTCTTATGTACTTAATCATTTTTCCAGATTTGAGCCGGAATCAGAAAAAAAAGGCGCATCTGCTTGTTGCTTGCAAATCTGGAAAAAATGTTAGATGCGTCTTTTTTCTATCGGGGACAGAATTAGAGAAGCAATTTAAATACTTGGCTAGCAACTATATGACTAAAGTAATAGAGAAAAAAATAAAATAATAAAAAACAAGAACAAATGATATAACCTATCGCTACTTGAAGAATTTGAGGCTTAAGCACCTTCTGGCCGAGTTCACACTAATTGTGAATGGATCCTTTGAGAGCTTCAGCTGCGTGCGCTGTGTAAACGGTTTAAAGTTTCCCAAAAATCATGTATGATAGAATTGTTCCCTTTTAAAAGTTCTAAAAAAAAGTCCGTGACAGCAAATGCAATCTTGATCTGCTGTATGCAATCTTTTAATGTTGGCTCACTATAACCTTTTTTATGCTAACCAAATTTGTTCTAAAATAATACATTATACGCCCAAAGTAACTGTTCTACGCGGACGAAGTCGCGGGCAGAAGCTAGTCTTTTATATACATACATTATTTTATATTCTGTCAGTGTGAGAACGTTGTAGGCCTTGTAGACTAGATTTGATAACCATTTTCTATTTCGTTAAGTACCAGATGATATGTTGACAGGCTTACACTGTCCTCCCATACCTATCAATATTGTAATTTGAAGACATGGCAAAAGCCAATTATTTTTAATTTTAAAATAGTAACTGTGAAGTTTCTTGCCGGCTCTTCTCCATAGGAAACGACCAATTGGAACCGTGCACCTAGCTGCTGACGTTTCATAAGTGCCTATGTAGGTTTTTTATTAATTTAATTAAAATATTTTGGTTTTCCTTTTAGAGAAGGCTGCCACATATATATTCTAGCTCTCGTGTACTTTACAATAGCTAAACGACGAATCTAATCATCCCAACCCTCATTGACCTTATCATAATCTGTAGGTCGTCGGCCGCGTATCCCCCAACAGCACACGGGCTCCAGCGTGCAGTCGGTCCAGTCAGTGCAGTCAGTCCAGTCGCTGCAGTCGCTACAGTCGCTGCAGAGCCAGTCACAGTCGAACGCCACGGTACCGCGGCAAGGCGCCCGCAGTGCCTCACCGCGCGATCGTAAGCCGGGACTCGCTAGGCAGATACTGCATAACTTGAATATATTTAGTAAGTCACAAATACAAGTACAATTCTAAATTATAATCTTGTTTTCGTGCACAGCTTTACTCAACTGAACTTAATACAGCTTTGCAAAGAAAAGTATGCGCTTCGGTAATCTTTTTGTTTCCGAGTACTAGCGTACGTCGCGCCACTGAGTAACCCCTAAAAGAGGCAATGCTTCTGAGTTGTACTGCCGTGTTTTGTAGTAGTGCACCTATCATTGCGCGTTTGTATGGTCTTCTCTCTGTCGGGTTACCTACTCCGGTCTCAGATCATCATTTGCCACTCAAAAGTTTTGAACGGTCTTGGTTCAGCAGCTCAACAGGCTCAATAGCTCTATAGCGCGTTCATATTTCTGAAGATAAACGTAAATTCCCGGAGCCCATTATTTTCTTTGGAAAGCTGTACGTCTATTTAATTGTGACCAGTTTGTAATATTATCCAATTTTATCAGGTCACAACAACAAGCAGACTGCGGCGGTGGTGGAAGGCAAGCACAAGGCAGAGCTGGCGGACGAGCGGCGCCGCGCCGACACCGACGGCAGCAGCACGCGCTCGGCGCGGCGCCACAGCGTCGACACCGTGTCCACGTACCTCAGCCACGAGAGCAAGGAGAGCTTGCAGGTAAAGGCTTGAGGTTTTCAAATCAAATCATAAAAACCAAGTTTTACTAAGTTAATAAGCTCGGACGGTAAATTGATGTATTTTTATGGGCAGCAAGCGTCCGTAGGTGAGCTGCTGAACTGCAGCGGCAGCAGCGACGACGTGTTCGACTCGCCCGCGCCCGCGCCGCACAACACCATGGATATGCCCACCTCCGACGGAAGCATAGTGGGTGAGTACAATCAGCTCTTATAATAACGGATATAATTTAATCAACTACGGATTTTTATTTGGGATACAATTTTTTTTTATGTTCCTAATATCGTAGGGCGCGGCAGTGCCCCCACCAAGTCGAGCAAAACAAACACAAAAGTACAGCCGTACCATCTTTTCTCGAAGCCAATTAGGACATTTTCGAACCCTTTTAACTTCATTGTGGACAAAGTTAGAAGCCTGAATTGACCAAAAGGGCTTAGTATAACTATGTATATTCCCAAATTACATTCAATTTGAACCAATAGTTTAAGAACTATTGCAGGTCAAAGTTCCTTAATTTTGTCATTGACATACTGACTCAGGTACTCACCGATCATCAAAATTCTAAGGTACTTCTAGCAGACACACAAGCTTCAAATTTTAAACACAATTAGTGTTCAGCCTTTATATTCTATTTATTAAAGAAATAAATATGACAAATAGATAGGTACTGAATAAATAAACAGACTTGGTTTTACATTAGATCTCACATCTTTTTACGGTAGAATAACTGCGTTGCGAGGCTTGCATGTTTTACATGTTTTTTTTTTTTTGTAAGGCTTACAGCTACACAAAACAGACTAATAACTTGAAAATATGACTGACAGCCAATTACAAGTCTTCACATATTGTTCGGTGTTTTCACCGAACACCTTAAGTTAGCAATATCGGCGTGACGCGTTGACCTAATTTTATATTACTTTTTACTTATTATTTTACATTAGGTCAGTGCACATTTGTCTACCGCGTTAGCCGGGTGTATTCATCAACATTTCAACATTCATTAACATAGTAACATTTTAACATTAAGAATAACTTGTGAGTGAGTAAATAAATAGTGTTAAACATAAACATTTGTTTCTCCCCAAAACACCGACACCTTGCTACGTACCCCGACATATTTTTGGTCCTTCGAGCCGGATTGGATCACGCGTCGCGTAATTTCGGAAATTCGGAATTTTGGTGTGCGAGGTCTGAACTATCGTAACAAACAACAGTGTGTGTACGTCGTGGGGCGGTCGGAGCGAACATTGAAGAACAGTGAAGTAGCAGCAAAGGCTGAGTACGAACAGCGGAGGATACAAGTAATAAATTTCCTTATTTTTAGTCAGTAAGGACTTGCAGTTAACATCCTATAACAATGTCGGAACTCATTGAAACGCAATCAATGATCTATGATAGCATCATAAAACTGAGCATTAACTTGAAGAAAGATAGTGCTGATAGGAAAACAATAGATTACTTTAAGCGCAAGCTTAACACTTTGGAGAGTTATTGGAACGATTTCCAAGTTAATCATGAGCGCATTGAGGGGGAGGTAAGTAAAACTGATCCTTATTTTACCGACCGAGAGTACGAGAAAACAAGATCGGTGTATGAGTCAACCAAGGCGTTGATCAACCAACAGTATCAGCTGCGGTTCATGAAAACAGGAAGCCTTACAACCGGTGAACAAACAACAGCTCGAGACAGATCACCATCGGCATCGAGTATGCGTGCAGAAGAAAAAACAGGTGACGAGGTGGGTCCAAGTTGCTCAAGACAGCTGAGCGACCGACCAGCTCAGAAGTTGAACATGGAGCCAAACAGTAAGCTAGACGATTTGTTGAAAAAACAGTATGCTAATTTTAAAGCCTTCGTGCGTACAACCGCAAACATAGATGTGGACTCTATCTCAGATAAGTGGGAATTTGAGGACGTATTGAGGTCACTACAGGCTAGATGGTCAGCTATCGACAGACTACATTGGGACATCGAGATTGAACTAGAGGGAGAGAACGAACAATACAACAACATGTACGATAAGTATGAGAAAATATTCAACAACCTGAAAAGGGCAATTAACACAAAAATGTGGTCAGTCGCACACAGGGAAAAATCAACACCGCAACTGGAGATACCGAACTTCAACGGGAACTACAACCAATGGGTATCGTTTAGAGACTTATTTATGGAAGTAGTACACAAGAACCCCTCGTTATCAAGCGGCCAAAAGATGCAGTATTTAAAGGGTAAAGTTCGTGGAGAAGCTGAGAAACTTATACAACATTTATCGATAAGCACCGATAACTATTCGGTGTGCTGGAAGATTCTCACCCATCGGTATGACAACAAAAAACTAATATTCTCGTCCCATATGAACATTTTGCTAGGCCTGCCAAACATACAACAGCAATCGTTACAGCAGATTAAACGAATGCATGACACCACGCTGGAATGTCTCAATGCCATCAAAAACTTAGGAGTTGACATCACATCGTGGGACCCAATGATCGTACACATTCTGGGTCAAAAGCTCGATACAGAAACATACACAGACTACATAGAGTCGCTGAAAAATTCGAAAGAACTACCGGCTCTGGCAGAGTTCTTAGAATTTTTGGAAACAAAATTTACATCCCTGGAAACAGTTCGCCGCAAGGATAGTGTACCCTCGAAGACTTCTCATCAAAACAATTATCCAAATCAAACATCTAAAAATAATTATAACAATTTTAACAACAAAAGCAACGGAAATAGAGCAGTTGCGAAATCGATGCACGTTTCAAACATAAAATGCCCTCTCTGCAATAACCAACACGGCATTTATAATTGCAAAACATATTTAAAAATGAGTGACGACCAAAGGCTAAAAACTGCAACCAAATTGCAACTTTGCACAAATTGTTTATTTAGCCATTTCGGCAATCAATGTACGTCGAACTTAACATGCCGAAAATGCCAAAATCAACATAACACCATTTTACATGACGCATTTGCGAAATTAGCGAATGCATCAACTCGGTCGTCAAGCGACAACAACGTGGAAAAACAAACCGCAAAGCGCAATGAACCCGTAACGGGCATCGTGAATGCTTCTCAAGATGAAAAGGCGGAGATATTGCTAGCTACTGCTCTGGTGAAGGTCAAAGGTGTGGATGGAACTTACCAAACCATGCGCGCCTTGATCGATCAAGGGTCCCAGATATCCTTAATAACTGAGGAAGCGGCTCAGATGTTAGGTATCAAGAGACGGCGATGCAAAGGAGTCATCTTCGGAGTGGGGCAAAAGGAAAACAGTTGTAAGGGGATGATAAGTATAGAATGTGCTTCTACATATAACAATTTTGAATTCGAGTCTGATATGCTCATCATGAACGAACTTATCAAAAATCTACCAAACCAAACATTCGCTAAACCAAATTGGACTTACATAAAAAACATTAATTTAGCTGACCCGGAATTCTACAAAAGTCGACCAGTTGACTTGCTTTTCGGGGCGGACGTTTATGCTAACATTATGCTAGGCGGGATTATAAAAGGAGAACAGGCCCAACAGCCGATGGCTCAACAAACACAGCTGGGATGGTTACTATGCGGTAACGTAACAACATACCAATGTAATGTGGTTCTAAATAACATCGAGGAGATACAGAAATTTTGGGAAGTTGAGGAAATTTTAGAAACATCAAACCTGTCGGTAGAAGATCAGGAATGTATGGACTTCTATACAGAAACAACAAGAAGAAACAGTCAGGGTCGCTATGAGGTGAGAGTTCCACTGAAAGAGGAATTGAAACAGCAATTGGGGACTTCCAAACCTATGGCTATTGCTCAGCTGAAGAATTTGGAACGCCGCTTAGAAAAACAACCAACTTTAGCTGAAAAATACAAGGATTTTATGAATGAATATGCTGCATTGAACCACATGAAACCGGAACAGAAAAACAGTAACATAACACTCGAATGCTTCTTACCTCACCACGGCGTGCAGAGAGAAGAATCGTCAACAACAAAGCTTCGTGTGGTATTCAACGCATCCGCCAAAACAACCACCAAATACAGCTTGAATGACGTCATGCTGAAAGGGCCCAATCTACAAAAAGATCTACAGGCGTTATTACTTCAATGGAGGCAATATCCCTTTGCCTTCACTGCCGACATCGAGAAGATGTACCGCCAAATCTTAGTTAACCCCATTGATCAACATTTACAGAAAATCGTTTGGCGTGAGTCATCAAAACAACCTATACAAGTGTATCAATTGAACACGGTAACATACGGGACAAAGGCTGCACCGTTTTTAGCAATTATGACCTTAAAACAGTTGGCAGCGGATGAGCGAGGCAAGTTTCCAGAAGCGGCTACGGTCCTGGAAAACAGTTTTTATATGGATGACCTGTTACATGGTTGCTTTAACATAGAACAAGGTAAACAGTCGATAAATGATTTAATTCAGCTCTTGAAATCAGGAGGCTTTAATCTTCGAAAGTGGTCATCGAACAGTCAGGAATTATTGGAGAACATACTATCAACAAGTCAAGAGGAATTCGTTTACAACTTTAAAAATGATGACATGTTGAAAACATTAGGTTTATGTTGGAACCCAAAAGGAGATCAATTTACATTCCGTTGCGACTTTTCCCAAACAACCTCAAAACCGACTAAAAGGAGCTTACTATCAGAAATATCAAAATTATATGACCCTCTTGGTTGGCTGACACCCCTATCCACGAAACTAAAATTATTATTTCAAAAGTTATGGAAACATGATCTACAGTGGGATGAAAAAGTCTCAGATGACATACATAATGAATGGGTCAAGTTGATTACGGAAATTGACAACATCAAACACTGTAAAATTCCTCGATGGATATTATGCAACGGGAATGACGTCATCGAACTGCACGGCTATTGTGACGCGTCCATCGAAGCATATGCGTGCGTGGTATACGCAAGAACAAAACATCAAAAAGAAACAGTAATCGTCGCAGCTAAATCAAAACTTATACCAAGTAAAAAGAGCGTAACATTACCACGAATGGAGCTTTGTGGTGCTTATCTACTATCTAAGCTCATCAACAAAATCAAACAGAGTATAAGTTGTCAATTAGAAATCTATGGATGGTGTGATTCTATGGTGGTCATAGGGTGGCTACAAGGCGATTCGGCACGTTGGAAACCTTTCGTGGCTAATAGAGTCAACGCTATAAAACAGATAATGCCGGCAAACTGCTGGCGATATGTGAAATCAGGAGACAACCCGGCCGACTGCGCCAGCCGAGGTTTAACAGCGCCCCAACTATTACACCACCCTTTATGGTGGAAGGGACCAGCATGGCTAGCGTCCTATGACGTAGAAAAGGAACAAAAACAGGCTATCTACCAAACAGAGGAAGAGATGAAAAAGATAAAATTAGTTAACATTATTCAAGACATTAGTAACAGTAATAGTATAATAGATAATTTATTATTACAACACAATTCATTTATAAAAATAACTCGTGTCTTGGCATGGGTAATGAGGGCATTGACGCCAAAGTCGCAACGTAAACATTTACCGAAGTACCTAACATTACTAGAACTGCAAAAAGTCAAATCAGCTATTATAAAACGAGTGCAAAGTACAGCATTTACGTCAGATATTGAAATATTAAACAAAAATGGTAATGTAGCAACAAACAGCAAATTATTGAATTTAAAACCATTCGTCGATAAAAACGGATTTCTCCGAGTGGGAGGACGTTTAAGAAACGCGAACATGAGCGACGAAATGAAACATCCTAAGATAATCCCTAACAAAAGTCGATTGGCGGAGTTACTCATAGAAGAAGCTCATCAGTTAACATTTCATGGAGGTCCTCGACTGACCTTAGCTGCTCTCAGACAACAATACTGGATAACAAGCGGATACAGTACAACCAAGAAACAGTTAAGAAATTGTGTAACTTGCCGGAAGTATGAAGCAAGGAAGCAATATCAATTGATGGGTGACCTTCCCGCAGCAAGAACCAACCCCGCTCCTCCATTCTACCACACTGGGGTGGACTACACAGGTTTTGTGAACATCAAGGCAAACAAGGGGAGAGGCGTGAGAACACTGAAAGGCTACGTGGCTGTATTCATATGCATGGTCACGAAAGCAGTTCACTTGGAATTGGTGTCTGACCTTACCAGTCCAGCATTCTTAGCTGCACTTAAGAGAATGGCAGCCCGGAGAGGAACACCACATAACATGTATAGTGATCAAGGAACCAATTTTATCGGAGCAAATAGGTTGCTGCAGGAGGAGTACAACCAATTACAACAAGTTTTCGGGAATAGTTGCCAGGCAGAAATCGCGGAAATGAACATACAATGGCATTTCAACGCTCCATCTTGGCCGAGCGCTGGCGGACTGTGGGAAAGAGCCGTCCGTAGTCTGAAATTCCACCTGAAAAGAGTGGTTGGTGAACAAAGATTAACGTTCGAAGAGTTCACCACTGTACTGACACAATTGGAAGCGTGTCTGAACTCAAGACCGTTATGTTCACTTACAGAAAACATTGAGGATCTGGATTATTTATCACCGGCACATTTTTTAACAGGCAGATCCGACTTAACAGTGATTGAGACAAAGGAGGATGCGAGAACAAGATGGCATTTAACAACCAACATTTTTAAACAGATTTGGCAAAAATGGAAGAATGAATATTTGAGCCAATTAACAGCGAGAGAAAAGTGGTCTAAGCCTCAGGAAAACTTAAAAATAGGCAATATGGTAGTAGTACATGAAGATAACATTCCAGCTGGACGGTGGATTATGGGCCGAGTTATAGATCTGCATCCCGGTAATGATGGCTATGTCAGAGTGGTGTCATTAAAAACGAAAAACGGCATCATAAAGCGACCAGTAGTGAAACTTTCGTTATTACCAGTAGAAATCAAAACAAACAACAAACAAAACAGTTCAACTGAAACAGATAGCTCAGCTGAACAGGGTTCTAGGACCCAGAATAACATAAAACGAACAAGAAAAACGACACCAGGAACGTTATCGTACGTCGCCATGGCATTAACCTTGTTTATGTCAATCTGCAGCGTTGCAAATTGCAGCTATAACATAACGTCATTAAACAATAACCAATCTTTCTACTTTGACCCAATCTCCAAAATTAGTTTAGTAAAAGACAGTTGGGTCCTAGTTGTATTCTATAATATGTCTCCGTATTGGGAAGGTATGCAGGCGTTTGAAAAAGTAACAGCATATCTCGACAAAACATGCAAAACAACAGGCAGCGAACAGTGTAACATGATAGTCCCTCAGCTGATCCATGAGTGTAATGAACTAAAATACTATAATGAACTTCTGATGACGCAACACGTAAGGGGACACTCCAGACGGCGGCGGGGACTTATCAATGCAGTTGGAAACATTGCAAATTCCCTATTCGGCGTATTAGACGAACAATTCGCGGAAAAATACAGCCGAGACATTAATATGATACAGCAAAATGAAAAACATTTAGCCGGTTTATGGAAGAACCAGACGTCGATTGTCGAATCAGAGTACAATTTGTTGAAAAGAACAGAGGAAATTATGGCAAAACAGCATAAAATAATTAATAAACACCTAATAACGTTGGATAACTTCTCAAACAAATTACAACGAGAGATAAATAACATATCCTTACTTCAAGAATTTACCATGACAGCCCTAACAGCCAGTAATTTACTGCATAACTTAAAAAGAACTCAAGACATTTTACTTGACATCTTAACCAATGTCCACCATGGACAGTTTAACATTCATCTGCTTACCCCTGAACAGCTCCAAAAGGAACTTAACATTATCTCTGGGCACTTATCCAATGATTTAACATTGCCTATTGAACCGCACGATATTCGAAAGCTATATTCTCTGATAAGTATTAAAGCACGAATAACTGAAGAATACTTCCTCTTCCAAATAACATTCCCACTTATCAGTAGAGACCGATATAAGTTGTACAAAATACATTCTGTACCACACCAGATGAACAACACTATGATAGAGTTCATCCCGTCATCAGAATACGTCGCTACGGATCTCAAAAGAGACTCGTACTTAACAATTACGTCGGGTGAACTTTCACTATGTAAACAAGAAGATGATAACTTTATTTGCGATTGGAAAAAGCCGATATACCATCTTAACAACGAGAACAACTTTTGTGATCTCGATCGAGACACAGATAAGTGCAAGGTACGAAGATCTAGATGTGAAAACAAATGGACATCACTAACAAACCCGTCACTATTCTTGTACCATTGCTGCAACATTTATGCCGTCAAAGTAATCTGCGGCGAACAGATAAACAAGATTCAACTAAGCAAAGCTGGTGTCATTTATTTAGAACCAGGTTGCCTGTTGAAGGGTCAGGATTTTACCCTGAATATTCAGAGTCAAAAGAAAAACAGAATTGACATGAGCCCGGACATTTTTATACCTGAGATGGATCAGTTAAACTTCATCATTAACAGCACTATGCCTTTCCAAAACGTACAAGACGTAACAGACTCAGGCGAGATGACATACGCCTTAAAAAAGCTACACAAACGCATCGATGACATGAAAAATACCCAAGTGGAAGTGGGAGAAACATTATCCACACATGACATCCATCAGTATGTAGTAAGCTACATCCTGGTCGGTGCGCTGGCGCTAGCGGCGGGAGCGCTGCTGTACAGAGGGCTGCGGCGCCGAGCGCGCCGCGCCCACATCACGTCGGACATGGAGCTTCAACCCACCAGTGTTAGTGATGTGAACGTTAATAGTGTTAGTGCGCGGCAAAACATGAGTGAACGTCAATCTAGTGCGACACATATTTATGGTGAATTAAACAAGACAATGATGAATAGGGCGTGTCCTCGCGTGCCTAGAAATCCTTTATGAACAATAAGCTCTTAATTTTAAGACAAATCATTTTCCTTTTGTTCTACTAACAGTTTAATCTTAAGTTGGCTTGGTTCACCTTGTAAACATTATCATCATGATCATTACATTTAGTAACTAACATAACATTGTGTCATCTCAGCATCCCTATCTTTCGTGCCCCGGAATATGTTCGGTGTTTTCACCGAACACCTTAAGTTAGCAATATCGGCGTGACGCGTTGACCTAATTTTATATTACTTTTTACTTATTATTTTACATTAGGTCAGTGCACATTTGTCTACCGCGTTAGCCGGGTGTATTCATCAACATTTCAACATTCATTAACATAGTAACATTTTAACATTAAGAATAACTTGTGAGTGAGTAAATAAATAGTGTTAAACATAAACATTTGTTTCTCCCCAAAACACCGACACCTTGCTACGTACCCCGACACATATAATTAACAGAATAATAATAAAAGAAATCTGTGAACAACACAGGACTGCCAACGAAAACAATATTATGTTTTTGAAGTTTGTGTGCAAGTAACTATAAATAAAAACACACAGATTTGACAGATTGTATGTAATAAAGTCACTCAAGCTGCCAGAATATGACAGAATACCCAATGTTGACTTTGAAAAACTTAAAAAAAAACACAAAAAATGAAAAATTACTTTAATTTCGGAAGTCGTTGGCAATAAACTAAAATTCTAAACCAAAGACCCACACACCACTTTTTAGTTGTTGTACCTATCCTACACAAATTCGAATACCACGACCTGCTATGTATATATGCTGATGGTGGCGAGTGTGTTGGATCATTCGGTTCCCTACAAAATGGTTGAACTGGATCGTGCTGTTCCACGCGTCATGTTCGTGAACGGGCGCCGTCAGTTGACACTGGTCATCTCTTTATCTGCCAGGGCTTTTTTTTTGGGTGGGAAATTATCAAATATCGTGTCAGACTGTTACTGACTAAAACCCACCCGTGTTCCTTCGGTTGCCCTGTTGCCGGGGGCCACGATCTTCCTTTCGGTTTTCTTCGCACCCCCGGCAGGCATCGGCCCTAGCGGACCCCGTCAATTCTGCTGACATCTCTTTGAGGCGCGCGTGGAACACAACGCGCCGTCGACCCGGGCTTGGTCCTTACCGGACGGCGGGCTACCCATTGCTCACTGTCCGCAAGCCCGCGCCTACGGTGGCCGGAAATTGGCCTGTGATTTCCGACGCCCAGGGCGTCTCCTCCTGCGGCGGTTTGGGGTGAATTTTGCCTCTCCCTCATGCATTCCGCTTCCTTCTTCGCGAGCATTACTGCTTCGCAGAAGGAGGTGACGGCCTGCCATTTCCTCTTGGTCCGTACCATGGCCCCAATCAGGGCCGGACGCAAGAGATCACCGCCGCCAATCGCCTCCACGAGGACACGCGATGCTCCGCCCAAGCCGGGCAGACCTCCACCGTGTCCTCCGGGCGATCCACACAATGGCGACACTCGGGCGTTCCCTCCTCGCTTTATCCTGAACAGGAACCTCCCGAAACCGCCGTGTCCGGTGAGGACCTGCGTCAGGCGGAAGGTGAGGACGCCGTGGCGCATCTCTAGTCACTCCTCAAAGAGGGGTCTTATCGCCGCAATTGTGGCGTGCCCAATTATCTGCCAGGGCTTATTTTTAATTTAAATTTTTAATTGGCTCGCCCCCTATTACATGGAACTTAAAACATAACTGGCGAAATGTGGATATACCTATTACAGGTACATCTGTGCACAACCTTTTGGGGAAAGAAGGCGTGATGTTATGTTATTATATTGCTTTGATTATTTTTTGTACATTGTTCTCACATATAGAAGGAACAAGAATAATGTACCCAGGGTTTTGTAATATCTATATTTAAAAGAGTGTCCTTGGAGTTTCTTGTCCGTTCTTCTCCATAGAGATCTACGTTTTGGAATAGGCAACTACCTTCAATTTTCTGACTAACTGACCGATTGTTTGACAATTCAAAAATGCCTGTAAATGATTTAATTGAAATAAATGTTTTGAGTTTGAATAACAGAGACAGGAAGTAATTATATTAATTACATAATATCATCATTCACATAGACTAAGTGCGAAAAATACCTATTATTGAAGCTAATCAAAAACTGCCCAAACAAATTTATATGGGACCACCACGCAAGCCTCTACCAAATAAAAAAATTATAATATAACCTCTTTCTTTTTGGAAGTCGGTTAAAACTAAACTGTGTATTATAACTTCGGATTTGTATTTGGGATACGCGCGGACCCGCAGAACGATTTTGAAAGCGATCGGTTCAGTAATAAAAAAGACGGCGGCCACTTTTCTCATTTCAATTTCCGCAAAAGTAAATTCGTGGGTGTCGCGCGCAGGCGTGGACCCGGCGGCGGCGCAGGTGTGCGTGTGGGTGCGCGCCGTGGCGTGTCCGCAGTGGGGCGCGCTGTGCCCCGCCTGCCTGGCGCCGCTCGACGCGTCGGCCGCGCCCGCCGTGGCGCTCACGGGCTGCCAGCACATGCTGCACCTGCACTGCCTCAACCGCCAGCTGGAGCGCCTGCGCGCCGCGCTGCAGCCGCTGTACATCGAGTGCCTCGTGTGCGGCCGCGTGTACGGCCGCGCGCCCGCGCCCGGCGAGCCCGGCGAGCAGCCGCGCGGCAGCATGGCGTGGGCGCTGCAGCCGGTCGCACTGCCGCAGCACCCGCACTGCACCTCCTCCATACTCGTCACATACAAGTACGTGTCGCTACACTATACTCACAGCCGCGCGGCAGCATGGCGTGGGCGCTGCAGCCGGTCGCACTGCCGCAGCACCCGCACTGCACCTCCTCCATACTCGTCACATACAAGTACGTGTCGCTACACTATACTCACAGCCGCGCGGCAGCATGGCGTGGGCGCTGCAGCCGGTCGCACTGCCGCAGCACCCGCACTGCACCTCCTCCATACTCGTCACATACAAGTACGTGTCGCTACACTATACTCACAGCCGCGCGGCAGCATGGCGTGGGCGCTGCAGCCGGTCGCACTGCCGCAGCACCCGCACTGCACCTCCTCCATACTCGTCACATACAAGTACGTGTCGCTACACTATACTCACAGCCGCGCGGCAGCATGGCGTGGGCGCTGCAGCCGGTCGCACTGCCGCAGCACCCGCACTGCACCTCCTCCATACTCGTCACATACAAGTACGTGTCGCTACACTATACTCACAGCCGCGCGGCAGCATGGCGTGGGCGCTGCAGCCGGTCGCACTGCCGCAGCACCCGCACTGCACCTCCTCCATACTCGTCACATACAAGTACGTGTCGCTACACTATACTCACAGCCGCGCGGCAGCATGGCGTGGGCGCTGCAGCCGGTCGCACTGCCGCAGCACCCGCACTGCACCTCCTCCATACTCGTCACATACAAGTACGTGTCGCTACACTATACTCACAGCCGCGCGGCAGCATGGCGTGGGCGCTGCAGCCGGTCGCACTGCCGCAGCACCCGCACTGCACCTCCTCCATACTCGTCACATACAAGTACGTGTCGCTACACTATACTCACAGCCGCGCGGCAGCATGGCGTGGGCGCTGCAGCCGGTCGCACTGCCGCAGCACCCGCACTGCACCTCCTCCATACTCGTCACATACAAGTACGTGTCGCTACACTATACTCACAGCCGCGCGGCAGCATGGCGTGGGCGCTGCAGCCGGTCGCACTGCCGCAGCACCCGCACTGCACCTCCTCCATACTCGTCACATACAAGTACGTGTCGCTACACTATACTCACAGCCGCGCGGCAGCATGGCGTGGGCGCTGCAGCCGGTCGCACTGCCGCAGCACCCGCACTGCACCTCCTCCATACTCGTCACATACAAGTACGTGTCGCTACACTATACTCACAGCCGCGCGGCAGCATGGCGTGGGCGCTGCAGCCGGTCGCACTGCCGCAGCACCCGCACTGCACCTCCTCCATACTCGTCACATACAAGTACGTGTCGCTACACTATACTCACAGCCGCGCGGCAGCATGGCGTGGGCGCTGCAGCCGGTCGCACTGCCGCAGCACCCGCACTGCACCTCCTCCATACTCGTCACATACAAGTACGTGTCGCTACACTATACTCACAGCCGCGCGGCAGCATGGCGTGGGCGCTGCAGCCGGTCGCACTGCCGCAGCACCCGCACTGCACCTCCTCCATACTCGTCACATACAAGTACGTGTCGCTACACTATACTCACAGCCGCGCGGCAGCATGGCGTGGGCGCTGCAGCCGGTCGCACTGCCGCAGCACCCGCACTGCACCTCCTCCATACTCGTCACATACAAGTACGTGTCGCTACACTATACTCACAGCCGCGCGGCAGCATGGCGTGGGCGCTGCAGCCGGTCGCACTGCCGCAGCACCCGCACTGCACCTCCTCCATACTCGTCACATACAAGTACGTGTCGCTACACTATACTCACAGCCGCGCGGCAGCATGGCGTGGGCGCTGCAGCCGGTCGCACTGCCGCAGCACCCGCACTGCACCTCCTCCATACTCGTCACATACAAGTACGTGTCGCTACACTATACTCACAGCCGCGCGGCAGCATGGCGTGGGCGCTGCAGCCGGTCGCACTGCCGCAGCACCCGCACTGCACCTCCTCCATACTCGTCACATACAAGTACGTGTCGCTACACTATACTCACAGCCGCGCGGCAGCATGGCGTGGGCGCTGCAGCCGGTCGCACTGCCGCAGCACCCGCACTGCACCTCCTCCATACTCGTCACATACAAGTACGTGTCGCTACACTATACTCACAGCCGCGCGGCAGCATGGCGTGGGCGCTGCAGCCGGTCGCACTGCCGCAGCACCCGCACTGCACCTCCTCCATACTCGTCACATACAAGTACGTGTCGCTACACTATACTCACAGCCGCGCGGCAGCATGGCGTGGGCGCTGCAGCCGGTCGCACTGCCGCAGCACCCGCACTGCACCTCCTCCATACTCGTCACATACAAGTACGTGTCGCTACACTATACTCACAGCCGCGCGGCAGCATGGCGTGGGCGCTGCAGCCGGTCGCACTGCCGCAGCACCCGCACTGCACCTCCTCCATACTCGTCACATACAAGTACGTGTCGCTACACTATACTCACAGCCGCGCGGCAGCATGGCGTGGGCGCTGCAGCCGGTCGCACTGCCGCAGCACCCGCACTGCACCTCCTCCATACTCGTCACATACAAGTACGTGTCGCTACACTATACTCACAGCCGCGCGGCAGCATGGCGTGGGCGCTGCAGCCGGTCGCACTGCCGCAGCACCCGCACTGCACCTCCTCCATACTCGTCACATACAAGTACGTGTCGCTACACTATACTCACAGCCGCGCGGCAGCATGGCGTGGGCGCTGCAGCCGGTCGCACTGCCGCAGCACCCGCACTGCACCTCCTCCATACTCGTCACATACAAGTACGTGTCGCTACACTATACTCACAGCCGCGCGGCAGCATGGCGTGGGCGCTGCAGCCGGTCGCACTGCCGCAGCACCCGCACTGCACCTCCTCCATACTCGTCACATACAAGTACGTGTCGCTACACTATACTCACAGCCGCGCGGCAGCATGGCGTGGGCGCTGCAGCCGGTCGCACTGCCGCAGCACCCGCACTGCACCTCCTCCATACTCGTCACATACAAGTACGTGTCGCTACACTACACAGTACGCGCGACTAAAAAATCACCAATTCAATGGTCACCATCTTGCATTTTGATTGTGATCTTCTTTTCGGCATCAGCACCCCTGAAACCATTAAAATAACACTGTAAAAAATATTAAGGTGGCCAATATAAAAAAAAAAAAAATAACCTTATTCTGCACCCCGAAAACCACGACCATGTTCTAAAAATATCACTTTATATAGTTGCCATCTTTAACTTTGTGTACCGACTTGTCGTTTAAATTAATTCCTATTGTTCGTTGTTCATCAGTTTATCTCGACACTACTGTTCTGTACTACGTGTCTTGTGTGTCGTGTAACGTTACGTTTCCGTACAGCTTCCAGTCGGGGCGGCAGGGGCCCATGCACCCGGTGCCGGGCGCGCCCTACTACGCCGTGGGCTTCCCGAGACACACGCTGCTGCCCGACACGCAGCTTGGGCGACAGGTACGACAAACGCGATAGTCAATTCGACGGCTTTACACGACAGTAAAAAATAATAATATACAAGCATATTAGGCTTCCTATCATGACGCCGGAGCCGCACCGGCGCCGGTCCGCATGCTTTTACTGTTTAACTCGGCATCAATTAATGAAATTGTTTATTCTGTAAATAGGATATCGGAATCACTATTACACGTCATATAAAAAAAAAATAAGATAAGTTAGATAAGTTCGGCGTTTCCTAGCTGATTACTCTGAGAAGCAAGGCGGAAACAAACTCAAGTCGCAGTCTCTTTTAAAGTCAGACATATTCTTAGTCAGGCCATATGAGGACCATGTAGATTAATGTCTGAAATGGTATTTTGAAGAAAGAACCTAGAAGTTACCTAGTTGATGAAGTTGTGTGTACCTGCCCTTACGACCCGTCCGAATATCTACCCTGTATATTTTAAAGTGTATTTTCCTCAATATTTCCGGATCCGATTTTGATGCCCCTTTGCATTACTTTTAACTGTCATTAATGAGATACAATAGAATTTTTATTATTATCGATCTCAATGAGTTCTCGTGACAGTTGAACTCATAACGATAAAGATGAGGTAGTAGCCCTACATAAATATTAAAATTATATTGCCATTGGTCCTTACTTTTTCCCACTCCTTTGATAAATTAAAAAATTATAAAAATGTGTTTGATCAAATTATCGGCATTCATTCTTATTTATACCTTATTAAAATGAGATAACAGTAACATGGTTGGTTTTTACGTCAAAACTGATGATTCAAATGTGATCGTGAATGTGCTACTTTAGCCACTCGGGTCCATCACGGTGTAGCATAAATCATCGCTTAATTAATCGTGGTCGGTCTGGCAGGTGCTGTCGGCATTACGCGCGGCGTGGGAGCGTGGCGTGCTGTTCACGGTGTGCGCGAGTGTGACGACGGGGCGCGAGCACGTGGTGGCGTGGCGCGTGCCGCCGCCGCCGGGCGCGCCGGCGCAGTACGCGGCGCCGGCGCACCCCGAGCGCCTGCTGCGCCACTCGCTGGCCCGGCTGCACGCGCTGTTGCCGCAGCCGCCGCCGCTGTGAGCGACCAGGTGACGCCCCGCTACTTCCCTCAGCTAGAGCACGTGGTGGCGTGGCGCGTGCCGCCGCCGCCGGGCGCGCCGGCGCAGTACGCGGCGCCGGCGCACCCCGAGCGCCTGCTGCGCCACTCGCTGGCCCGGCTGCACGCGCTGTTGCCGCAGCCGCCGCCGCTGTGAGCGACCAGGTGACGCCCCGCTACTTCCCTCAGCTAGAGCACGTGGTGGCGTGGCGCGTGCCGCCGCCGCCGGGCGCGCCGGCGCAGTACGCGGCGCCGGCGCACCCCGAGCGCCTGCTGCGCCACTCGCTGGCCCGGCTGCACGCGCTGTTGCCGCAGCCGCCGCCGCTGTGAGCGACCAGGTGACGCCCCGCTACTTCTTCTACTACTAATGTCTATGGTAAATGAAAATCTTACGATGTACAAGTCATAGAACTTGATTACTGAAGACATTGTAAAATAACTTCAATTTGCCGTATTATAACCGTTTTATAGAAATGTGTGAACTGTTAAAATATATTTGAAAGAAAATTCATTAAAAAATAAAGAAACGAATTCTCCGAATGTGTAAAAACGTATACGTGTATTTGAAATATTTATTTTCGCAATATCGACTTCAATCATCGAAAAAAGTAACACAAACACTTCGAATATAGCATTCAAATAATCTATAAATTAGTTTTGGGAATCATCGTCTATTTTAAGAAATACGAACGCACGATAATAAGAGCTGTTACAACCATGAAAGTACTTACTTGCCAGTTTTGTATACCATGATTACGTTACAAACCACTATGAAACTTTTAAGTAACATATTACGTTCTGTGACCGTAGATAACCCGACGAAGAAAAAACTTCATACAAAGCGCAGCAGTTCAAAACTTAGAAGCTTTGCCTCTGTGGGAGGTTACTCTGTGGCGCGACGTTCGTACAAATTCGAAACCACGAAGATTACCGAAGCTCAAACCTTTTTTGGTTTAGCTGTACATAATAATTATGTATTATGTGGACTCTATTATATATTAATAATAATTCAAAGACTGCTACGGTAGCTCTGCAAATACTACTTCTGTACTAAATAATGGAATTGAAAATATTAGTGGACAAAACGTTTGTCGGTTTTTAGAATATGCAAGTTGTTGATATTTTTTCTTTAAATTGAGATAAACGTGTGCTATTTTGTAAAAAACTTCAAACAGTACACTCTATGGAATCGACACTGCTTTTCAGCTAAGACTTTATTTAGCAGTATTTTAGGTAGCTGCAATTTTATAAAAGACATTTTTATACATTATATTATACATTTTTCTATTCCCCGTTTTGGGTAGTGTAGAGAAGAAATGTCCTCGTCTTCCAATTGACGCAATAAGACGCACTGAGTCTTCCTTTTACATGTTATATACTATTGGTAGCTGTATTATACGTAAGAGACTGAAATATATTCGTTATGTTACAAATAATGTTATATCAATACTATTTAAATTAAGTTAATTTAGTTTGATATGGAACGAATGCTAATATATTTTTCAATATTTAAAACCCGAGTATAGGCTAGCTGCGCCCCGCGGTTTCACCCGCATGGCGATTATCACTGAAACCGTTCGTTTTTTGGCATAAACAGTATCTAGAGAGTAGAATTAGTGGCTTTTGTGAACAGGATATTAACTCAGTTGTAATGGCAATCGTGTCATTTGGTTTAAATATGTTTTTATTTTTACTATTTTGTTTACTTTTTTACATACTTAGACTCTCTTATATTTTGTGAATGTGAGAACATTGTAGGCCTTGCAGACTGTAGATTTATTAACTATTTTATTAAGTACCTGGTACTTGTAGACAGGCCTACACTGTCCTCGCATACCATTAACACTGTAGTTTGAAATCATTGTAAAAGTCAATTATTTTTAAAGAGTGTTATTTTTGCTGGCTTCTGACATTTCATAAGTGCCCATGTAGGTTTATGTGAAATGATTTTCATTTTGAGAAATTAATTACGGGTTCGTGATATACAAAAATATTATTTTGTAACTTTAGTATCACTTAACCATTCGTACCCATATCAGACTTAAAAATACAATCAGTATTTAGATATATTTGTTTAGTTAAGTTTAAGTGTCTTGCCAGTTAGAGGGATGTCAAACATTGCCACGCGTGCGACGATGGCGCTAGCGTCAACACGACTGTTAGGTCATGTGTGTGCACCATACGAAGATCGAGTATGTAGATATTTGAGTGTTATTTTTCTATTGAGGACATAAAAACGCCACTCATTAACGTGACTACTGGGCCCAAGTAGTTTAGATAAAGATAGATCCGTAAAGAAGAAGATTGACTGAAGGATCTAGTATAGACTTAATTTATTTAATTTTTTGTGACGTATGTTATTTCACCCCACTGATCCTTTAAATTGCTAACCTAAGTATATCTTATGTTTCAATAGATGATGGTGTATATATAATATAACCTGATTAAGCGAATAAACTCGTAATCATTTTACGTACCAGTCTGCACATGCCCTAATACTCGATGTTATATTTATTAACGTTATGTTAAGTTTGCTCAACATGACAACGTAATTTAATTAGTAAAATGTACCCGTAAGGACCTCTTATGACACTAGCGCTATCTATGAACACTACGCTCAAACTCCTCTGTGCCTTAGTAGGTTAGACCGGAAATAAGACACACTTTACTCAATTATTGCTTGTGAGTCCACGGTTATATATAACCGAGGACAATCACATCTTTGCCAATCATTCTGGATGTCTTATAACTATAAGACATCATTGCTTATTTTTGTAATTCGGTTCTTGTTCGTTTGATTTTGTCTGTTGAACACCGGATAAGTACGTCTTTTACTGACCGGTTAATTTGTATGTATGTGTTTACAGCACTCAGCTATGTTTAAACTGTTTTGGTTTATACGGCAATTTGAACCTTAATTTAATTATTAAGGGACGAAAACTAAGAAAAGCCCTGGTCCAATAGTAGAGCATCCATAATGTTTTCTTTCTTCCACTCTTGCGCAGCTAATCAAACGTAAAGTGAGTCTTATTTCAAATATACACGAATATTGTTCTCGAATATACTTAGTTAAATATTAAATAATTATAAATATAGTGAATAGTTATCGTTTGCCATCGCTCGTCTTCCGATTAAACATTCTTCCAGTAGGCTTTATTGTTAAAGATATATTTAAGACATCAGCTATTATTTACAAATATTATCTTAAAATTTAATTATATGTCAGTTTATAAGACACGTAAAGAAAAAAATTGCACACGATACTGTTAAGGAATCAATTTATGGATTTTATTTTTGTATGCCAGATAAGGCGGCTTATTTATGCGTTTCTATTTTGCATTTTGTGGGCAGACTGTAAGCTTATTGCAACATAAGACAAAAGTCTTGTGCACACACAGCAGCTATTTGTATAATCATTGTTAAATAATTCCAAATTACATATTGTTAAGTAAATACTTGGTTTCACCAAACTAAGGTCGCTGGACCGCCGACCGCCAAATGTTGCCATACTTTGTACATGACGATACGACGACTGCTTGCCAAAGTTACAAACTGACAGCACTCGGAATTTATATGATTACGTGTAATATTTACAATGTAGCGAGAGATATTATATTGTTTCATAAATATAGTTATTTATAAACATGATTTTGTTTTGTTCGTTGTGCCCAATCACCATCCTTTAGCAGTCCAGTGCCGGGTCTGTCCAATCGCACGCCATTTAATTCAATCTTCGGCTACTCTCATCCAGCTACTACCAGCCACACTGCGAAGATCCTTACCCATTTATCCAGAGGGCGTCCTACCTTACGTTTGCCGAATTACAACTAAATACTACCTAAGCCGGTACTTAAATACTTCCGGAAGACGTAGATGACCTTGTGATGGCCGCAGGAATCCGCTGCATGCGGGAAGCACAGAACCGGTCGAAGTGGCGGTGCTTGTGGTGTTGTTGGTGGCTTGAAAACCTTGCCAACTACGATGGAATCGGTTTATTTATCGGAATATTTAACACAGCGCCTGCCATCTGACCTCCAAGACCTGACTGGATAATACCGACATCGTAAGGTCAGATGGACAGAATATTATTAGCTCATCATTCCAAAGAAGTACCTAGTACTACTTATTGGTTGAGTGTATCTTACGAAATCATCGCATTGACTCTAAATGTACCTCATTATCATCATCATCATCAGCCTATAATGTTCCCACTGCTGGGACACAGGCCTCCTCTCTGTGAGAGGGAGTGGGCCGTAATCCACCACGCGGGCCCAGTGCGGGTTGGTAGATGTCACATGTCTTCGAATTTTCGATTCTAGGACATGCCGGTTTCCTCACAATGTTTTCCTTCACCGTTTTGAGAGCAGTGGTGATGAAATAATTGACACAAAGTAAAGCGCCTGCCTGGGTACGAACCTACGACGTACAACTCGTAAGTCGCGGCCGTTACCAATGGGCCACCACTGCTCCGGCCGTTACCACTGGGCCACCACTGCTCCGGCCGTTACAACTGGGCCACCACTGCTCCGACCGTTACCACTGGGCCACCACTGCTCCGGCCGTTACCACTGGGCCACCACTGCTCCGGCCGTTACCACTGGGCCACCACTGCTCCGACCGTTACCACTGGGCCACCACTGCTCCGGCCGTTACCACTGGGCCACCACTGTTCCGGCCGTTACCACTGGGCCACCACTGTTCCGGCCGTTACCACTGGGCCACCACTGCTCCGGCCGTTACCACTGGGCCACCACTGCTCCGACCGTTACCACTGGGCCACCACTGCTCCGGCCGTTACCACTGGGCCACCACTGTTCCGGCCGTTACCACTGGGCCACCACTGTTCCGGCCGTTACCACTGGGCCACCACTGCTCCGGCCGTTACCATTGGGCCACCACTGCTCCGGCCGTTACCACTGGGCCACCACTGTTCCGGCCGTTACCACTGGGCCACCACTGTTCCGGCCGTTACCACTGGGCCACCACTGCTCCGGCCGTTACCACTGGGCCACCACTGCTCCGACCGTTACCACTGGGCCACCACTGCTCCGGCCGTTACCACTGGGCCACCACTGTTCCGGCCGTTACCACTGGGCCACCACTGTTCCGGCCGTTACCACTGGGCCACCACTGCTCCGGCCGTTACCATTGGGCCACCACTGCTCCGGCCGTTACCACTGGGCCACCACTGTTCCGGCCGTTACCACTGGGCCACCACTGTTCCGGCCGTTACCACTGGGCCACCACTGTTCCGGCCGTTACCACTGGGCCACCACTGCTCCGGCCGTTACCATTGGGCCACCACTGCTCCGGCCGTTACCACTGGGCCACCACTGTTCCGGCCGTTACCACTGGGCCACCACTGTTCCGGCCGTTACCACTGGGCCACCACTGTTCCGGCCGTTACCACTGGGCCACCACTGTTCCGGCCGTTACCACTGGGCCACCACTGCTCCGGCCGTTACCACTGGGCCACCACTACTCTAAATGTACCTACAGGTATCTAAAAGATATAATAACACTAGGTGGCGCAAAAGTAATATCATGATGTACATTAGCTGCCATTTAAGTGAAAATCCTGTTTCACGGAAAGATTTATTTACTTATAGGTGTAAAATTGAGAACAAATTATATCGGTCAAATGACCACCTCCTGAGTTGATGCAGAATTTTGTGCTCGTTTTACGGCATTTTGAATTAATCTAGCTCCAATTTGGTGATTTTTTGTTCAATGTGGGCTTTCAAAACTTGCAAGGTTTGTGGTTTATGTTAATTGTTTTGTTATTTATATTTTGAGCCTACTGCCTCGTTGGTCTAGTGGTCGCAAGCGCTACTGTTGAGCATGAGGTTCTGGGTTCGATTCCCGGGTCGGGCAAAGTGTTATTGGGTTTTTCTATCTGAAATTTCTCAGTAGCAGCTCGGAGTCTGGATTTGTGCCCGGTTGATGGCAACAGGCTCGCCCCCTATTACATGGGACTTAAACATAACTGGCGAAATGTGGGTGTACCTGCTACAGGGACACCTCTGCCCAACCTTTCGGGGAAAAAAGGCGTGATGTTATGTTATATTTTGTGTTTTACGAACTGTGTCCAAATAAATGTTTTTTTCTTTCTTTTCTTTCTATAAACGCGAGATTTCAAAAAGCCCCAAAGAAAGATGTCTAGCGCCGTCAGATCTGGCGATTTGGCCAGCCGTCAGCTCAAATCCCCAAAACGAGAGATGATACGGTCCAAAAATTGGTGGTGTTTCAAAATCAGCATCAATGGTGCCGATTCCCTTGTGCACAAACTAAACTAAATTTAAGTTCAGTGCATCTTTTTCTTTCTATTTCATTAAGAAAAGGACAGAAGATAAATTTTAGTTTAGTCCTGTCAAATTAATCAGCGCCTGTCAGTCTCCATACAAGTTTAGACGTGATTAAAAACTTGCCAACTAAAATTACGTCAAGCGCTGATTAATTTGACAGGACTAAACTAAAATTTATCTTCTGTCCTTTTCTTAATGAAACAGAACGAAAAAGATGCACTGAACTTAAATTTAGTTTGGTTTGTGAACAAGGGAATCGGCACCATTGCCTGAGCTGTGTGTATCGCTCCATTACATTGTCAACTAATTCTCTATTTGTATACAACTTAAGTGTCTAATCACTATGACATTATATTCACATTATGATATTTACTTTTGCCTCACCTTGTATACAGGGTTATTGGTTATATGTAGGCAATCCAAAGTCCCGTAACCGCCAAGTGGCGTCATTAGAATTAACCGTTAAAGTTAAAAATAAGTATAAACTTGAGCAAACTATAACTTGAAGAAACGGTAACAAAACAAAACTATTAACTTCCGGCACTTGAGCGGTGAGAAGTTATTTGCAACCAATAACCCCTCATGAAATGGTTGATATTGGGCATACTCCTATACCAATGTCAACCATTTTCTAGTAATTTGACATTTCATATTTAAAAATTAATTAAATAAATCTAAAAAAAAAAAAATGACTCGAAATTAATGGATTGCCGACATATAACTAATAATCCTGCATATTCGTCATGTCAACTGATGGTGGAAGTGTTTCAGATGCTGGGCCACACCAACGAGAAACGCCGTTAATTATCGCGATGATAGACTTTATTCCGACGGGTTAAGGTCCGTCATCGTGATAATTAACGGCGTTTCCCGTTGGTGTGGCCCGAGCATTAGGTTTTCTGAAGTGTTTGTCAGAAGTCTGACGTCAGTTGCTTCTTGAATGTTATGTTCGACTGTTAGATTATGGCTTAGTGGAATATTTTGCATTACTGTTAGGAAAACTTTCTAATAATAAAATTATTATTATTTTTATCTATTTATAAATGTTAAGGGTGTCTCACACCGTAGATTAGAAAATACACGATTGTTCTGTGCGAAATCAGTGTTAATTAAGCTCCGACCGAAAGGCGCCCTAAACCCGCTGAATCGGGTAGGTAGCAGGCGTCACTGGTCAGTGGCGTGCACAGAGATTTCATACAGGATTACAGGGTATGCACGGCTAAAATAAAAATATAAAACTTACCAGTTTCCACTCGTTTCGGTCGGTGGCCCACCGACTACCTACCCTACCTGACTTACCGCACGGCGCCATTGGCTTCGCATGATGTTTGTTTGCGACCACCACGAATATCTAATTAAGTGATTGATGGTAATATAACAGGTCACTTATATGATATCCAAAATGGCCTTTGAAGGCCGTGAGATGTTACTTTTGTTTTCTTTGCGCAAAATTAGTTAAAATTCAAAATAAGTTACCTGCTTTAATTTTAACTGATTACTTTCTACAAGCTAATATTTATAAATAAAATCGACGCGCCTATCTTTTTCAGATTGTTTTGCAATACGTCGAATTTGGAAACAATACAATGTGTTTGTGTGTACACAATCCGTTAGCCAGTAATAATTATCGTAAAGCTTTTTATGAAAATAACGAGTAGCATTACCTTTTTTTTTGAGTTAAATGCAACCCGGGTAAACACCGTCCCTTTGCAATCAATTAAAATTTTTGCTCAAAAGATAACGTCGAAAAAGCGGCAGTTTTTAATTTATTTTAACACACTTCGCCAGCACAGATCTCACAGGTAAAATTTTCCATTTTTTACAATAAACTTACTAAATAATTACGGCTTAGTAAAGCCACAGATAAGTAGAGCTAGACAGTCAATAACTTGCGCAAAGAAAAACAATCGAACCAATTACTGCGACAAAATTTACGAACTAATACGAATTACCAACGAATGAATTAATCGGTCATTTGGTCAATCCGACAAAAAAAAAAGTTGACCCTCTGAAATCAACAATTAAACGGTGCTTTTACGGCTTCTCAATTTGGACGGGTTACAATATAAGCTGAGCTCATAAAACACAAATACGCCCAGCCCGTCCCATCTTTTGATGTTCTCCCTCCGGATAACGCCCTAAGCCGAGGCTCGTACCCCACAGGGGGTGCCCTTAGCGAGCGTTCATCCTAAGCTTTTTAGCTTAGTTTATGTGTACCCTGGCTGGAGGCTTTGAGTGTAGTAGCTTAAGGCAACCACAGGGTTGACCGGTTAAATAGCCACGGTTTCAGGAACCTGCTATGAGATGCCTTTCAGAAAAAATAAAATAAAAAAATAACACAAATACGCGCGCACATTTTCACGCACACAGTCACACTTTTGCTGTGTACTACACGAGAATTCGCAAGGAATAAGCAACCTGTCTTCAACAAATTAGTTCCAAAAAAAAAAGTAATAGATGGCGTGAAATCGCGTTAGTGATTTTTTTGAGTTATAATTATTCATATTTTAGGTGGGCATGTATGTATGGGACTACAGGGTATGCAGAGCTTATTTGCATGTATGGAGTGCACGCCACTGTCACTGGTTGGATAAATTAGGGTATTTCGACTGCCAAATTGAATGGCCTAAAGCCGCTCCACCCAAACTGAATCATGTGCATAAGCCTTTATTGTTATCTGGGTATCTATTATTCAACATTTGCCAACTGCCAGAATATTATCTGGAATGAACTTAAAACGCGAACAATGAATACTTCATCTCAAACAGTAGCTCTCCTTAATCTTCCTGCAAATACAAACAATTTGCGCTATGATGTCTAACCGATAAAATCTATTTATTTACACAACGTATATTATAATCGCTCTTATTTCCTTTACATAGAGTCTATTTTTATTTTAGTGCATCCAATTTGCAAATGTTATCGAAGAACAAAAAGGTACAGTATTTATAGATAAAAGTGTGGTATATAAAGTGCAAGTCGATAATTTCGCCCAGAAATATACTTAGAACTTATCAAGATGGTCGGTGGTACCGGACGTTTCTTACTGGAAGATATCTTGAGTGAAAAGCAGGTGCACCATGTTGTGAAGCAGGCCATTGGCGCGGATGTGTGGTCGTTGCAGGGCTGTGACGTCAGAGCGGCTACGGATGGGCTCGCCGGCTTCCTAGGAGACCACATGCGAGCCACCCTACGAGTGACAGTTGACGGCCAAGTGGAGAACATACACCTGTTCATAAAGTGTATCCCGATGAACAACCAGCCCAAAGCGGAGTTCATTAATAGTAATCAATATTTTAAGAGAGAAAGGTATATGTTCAAAGTGCTGGAGGAGATTCGGGATGATAATGGTGAGTGATTTTTAATTTTTATGATTGAGTATATCTATGAGAAGAGATAGAGAAGCATCCCAACAGAATTTGCCGAAGGACTTGACTAGGTATCAAGTCCTTCGACAAATTCTGAACTTTTCAAAAGTAATTTTGAACTTTGTTTGAAATTAAATATTGTCTTTTTAAGGATAATCTAATCAAATAGGAGGTAGTTAAATATAACAATGCATAGAAACAAAAGCAACTTTTATGTATTTTTATACATAAAAGTATTGAGAGATTGTTTTCTTTTGAAAACAATCTTCAAAGTAGGCAAATATTGCACAGATAAAAACTCCGAAATTCTTATGATTACGATCGTTATAACGTTTTCATTTCTCCATTCTCTATTTCATTGCCGCCAGATCCGAACCCCTGGTGTCCAAAGGCCTACATCTACACGGACTCGATGATCGTGATGCCGGACCTGGCAGTGGAAGGTTACGCGTCCCGCCACTACCTGAACACGTTGGACTACCAGCATGTGATGTTCGGAGTCGCCACCCTCGCGCGTTTCCACGCAGCCTTCACCAACTACGAGACGAACAAGAGCATTCTCAACAACCGTCCCTACAACACCAACCAAGAATGTGGCAGCTTGCTAGATGAGCCAGCGTTTTGTGACTCTCCATTCATAAAAGCCTGCGCCAAATTGACTGCAAACTTCATCAAAGCTTACTCTTCGAAGTCTTACCGGAATATACCTGATTTGGAGCAGAAAATAGCGAAGCAGTACTTAGTAGCGTGTGATACTGTAAAGGAGTATACGGGGACTCTAAACGTCCTGATACATAAAGACCTCTGGGTGAATAACATGATGTTTAAGTATGACGACAACGTTCTCACCAATGCTATCATCGTCGACTTCCAGCTGGTGCGCTACACGCCGCCAGCATTCGATCTCATGACGTTCATGTACTTGACTACATCTAGGAGTTTCAGAGAAAAGCACGAGAAAGAAATCTATGATCAATACTTCGCAGTTTTTTCGGACAATTTGAACGAGGACTCTAAACGGAGGTTGATAGATTTGGGTTACGATAAGGAGAGTTTCTTGCACTGGTGCGAGCAGAGTCGCATGTTCGGGATGGTGGAGCCAGCCGCTATTCACCCGTTCATCCTGATGCACCCGAAGGATGCACAGGCGACGTTTGACGACCCGCAGACGTACGACAAGTACGTGAACGAGGACCGGACGGAGCCGGTGCTTGCATATGCGCAGAAGTGTGGCGTATACCGCGAGCGACTGCTGGAGATCTCCGAGGAGTTCGTCGAGAGATACGTACTGAATAAACTGTGATCTAAATATAATTAACGATGTATTTCTGAACTACCTTATGATTAAACGTGTCATGGAATCAATCGTAGTTGTATTAATCTCCACTCTTTATTATTTAAATTTTACATAGAGTGACACAATGGGTGGTATTTTTGCTAGAAGCGATCTTTTAAAGACATGTTATTTTTATAGGCTGATTACCTATTCTTGTGCTTAATTAATCGAAAGCCCTTCCATGATAGACCCCAGAGGTCAAATTGTGTGCTTTTTTTTAGTGTAAGGAACATGTAATTTATAAAATAAATAAATCTTGTGAAGAAAATACTGACAGATTGTTTGCGTTTATCTTAAATTCACGGTCTATTTCGAAAGTAAGTTGCTTGGACTCACTGATAAAACTCGTTTAAAACTCATACAAATGAAAGGGTAGTAATAAAAGCTCCGTTTTTTTTTTTTAAATTGCGCGTACTCAAAATATGAAATTTACTGCTATAAATACAAATTTTCCGACAACTTATATGCGAATTAAAATAAAGACACGACCGAATAAAATTCTGAAAATTCCGAAAAATCAATACAACATTTGCTGACGTTATAATTTACGTACATGCAAACAAGCATACAACATGCATGCAGCATACAACATGCATGCAGCATGCTAGCTAGCATGCAATATGCAGGAAGCATGGTTTCTGTCACGACTCCGGCGGTCCCACGCGACCTTATCGTCGCAGATGGTTTTAACGCTCACCACCGCAGCTTCGGCTTGCTTGAAAACCACCTGTTCCTCACCTCGCGGGCCGCCTCGCACCTCCGCGCCTACGCGGGCTTAAATTAAACTCTAGGGGTAGGGCAGACAAGACTACGTGGAGTCGGTTTTGCAGCGATTAGTTTCTGTCACTAACTTTTGTGGCACAACATTGAATTTTCGGAAACTGTTTTTCAGAAATTTTGTAAATTAATTGACAGATTTTCGGAAATTAATTTGTTTTTCGGTAGCTTTATTATTTCCCTAAATAAAATACAACAGCCTTGTTTGTCAACAAAAACGAGCAAACAGCCAAATCAGACAGCAAGTTCATAAACTTTTGTCAGACTAACCCCTAGCTCTATGAACAAATCAGACTAGCCCCTAGATCTATGAACAAATCAAGCTCGTTACTGTTTAGCTAGTGTGGCAAGTCTCCCTAATCTTTGCCGAGGTGATGGCAAGTGGCGGTGACTAGTGTGGTGGTAGTGAGTGGTGATGCAAGTGAGGCGCCATCTGGCCGCGTCCATGTGTCCGCCCGGTATGGACACGGCGGCCGGCTGGCTAGGGTTGTTAACAAAATATTACCTACATTAATAAAAAGCATCATCCACGAAGCACGAATGATATGGATGGGTTTTCTTAGCGAAGTCTACTTTGTTCATAAATCAATTTTACCCATCAGTCTCGCCAAGGCATCATTAATTATAGTCAATGAGTAGATATATAGCTACTGTTTCTTTTTTCCCTTATCGAGGGTGCAATTTCCCGCACAGTTGCAACGAGCAACTGCTATCTGGTCTTCGTAACAAAGCCGGAATTGGCGCAGTGGTTAAGCGGCTGACTGCTGCGCTGCGTGTCGCGGGTTCGATTCCCGAACGGAACAAATATTTGTATGACCTACCAGTAGTTGTTCCGGGTCTGGCTGTTTGTGTATGTGAGTTTAAATGTTTGTAATCGCACCCACGATACAGGAGAAATTCCTAGTGTGGGGCAACGTTTTTTTAAAAAAAAAAATAATAATTATATCACTGGTTAATCACATGTCAGGATTTTCTGACCATCTTTCGGAACAAATCACTAATTCTTCTCAATATCATTTGCGACAATAATAGTGTGTGAGAACGGTGTTCAAACTAAAAAACCCGGCGAAACAGACAGACGGACATAAATTTTAAAAATTGTTTTTTGTTACAAGTATTTATATACTTTCATATGCATTTAGTAAAAACCGACCAAGTGCGTGTCGGACCACGCACAATGAAGGGTTCCGTAGTTGGGATGAATTTATCCCAAAAATAAACTTAACTTTGTAGTTGATAAACATGTTCTCCCATACGGAATGTATGGGAAAACATGTTTTTGCAACTGCAAAGTTAAGTTGGTCGATTATTACTCGATAACTAGTAAAGCCTACTTAGCTGTGGTAGTTTTCCTTTTAATATTTCGTTATATAAACTACTGCTGTGATTTTTTTCACACATGCAAAACCAACCATTTAGCTGGCAGGGGGGGGGGACACTTGACTCTAACAAACATTAGCACTTTAAAGCTTAATATTTTGCAAACGGATTCCTGAATCCAAAAATGGTTTTCAGAAACTCACAATGTTTTTGAAGGACCTTTCCAATAATCCCCTAACCATGGGTTACCTTTCCAATGATACCCCACACTATGGGATAAAAAAATAAAAAATAAAACATCACCAGTTTACGTGTATGGGAGGTACCCTAAAAAAAATGTTTTTCATAATTTTGTTTTACCACTTTGTCGGCGTAATTAATATGTATACCTATGTCAAATTACAGCTTTCTAGTACTAAGGGTCTCGGAGCTAGACCGCGGACAGACAGACAGACAGACATGACGAAACTATAAGGGTTCCTTGTTTACTACGGAACCCTAAAAATGACTACGCGGTTTCCAAAACCCCAGTACATAACTAAAAAAAGTCCTTATAGAATCCTTGTTTTGCCAACCCTACATTCTGACACAGTTAGCTCGCTTGCTATGGACATGTCACGACACTCGCCTCTCCATATCGAGAGTGAAAAATAGCCTGTTTACAGCTAATGCAGTTTATTTGCGATCAATACGCCTAACCTTATGTAACTACAGGTAAAAGTGTCGGTAAAAAACTATGAGTAGGTACCTACCTAGTGTGCGAGTTTCGAGAGAAGTTATTATCATGAGATTGAGTGCCAATATCCTTTTCATTAAGAAGATTTAACAGCCCTTGAAATTGAACTTGTCCACAGTAGTTAAAAACTCCTTACGATTTGATAATGATGACGAGTGCAGCACTTGGCGAGTAGCACCCTGCACTAAGCGCCTGGGGGAGTTTTGCCTGCAGTAGGATGTGGCATAATATTTTACTAACGAGAAAAGCATGTATGTTGTGGTGGAGAGATTGGCCAGCGGTGATTATAATTTAGTCTTTAGCCTGTTGACCGCTTGGTTTTATATAAGTAGGTATCAATTGCCGTGCCCCCAACACCCAGCTCAGAAATCATCAAATAGGGTCGTGCAATGAAATAAAAAAGGTACAACGAACATAAGTTCTCAGTCGTATAAATAGGTCTGAGGTGGCAAGGGCCACGAAAACGTTTGTCGTAGGTATTCATTTGACGGGTGGTCAATAGGTTAAGGTAGGTATTTATGTTATCTCTGTTACCTGAAATAAATTATGTATCCTAAGGTTTGTACCGGGTTTTCCTGCTCGGTATGCAGCCGATTATTTTCACGCCCGTAGACCCACAATTCGCTAACATTTGATCCGTAGTTACTACACAGTACATAGAAGTATGTAGTACCCCGTGCTGTAAGGAGTCAGAAGGCTTGAAGGGCAGCGGGTGTTGCCCGGCCACCTGACCCGCGTGGCCAGCCGTGACGCTGCGCACGGTGCAACAATAAGCGCATTGTGTCTTCTGCGCGGGCGCATACAAGGGTATCTTTATTTGCACTTAAGTTTACTGGCGTATTTTTAAGTGGAAAGAGTTAATTGAAAACCTATTTAACAACATGAGTGTTTAGATATGTGCATAAGGAATTCATTGGCAAAAGCAGAAAATATTACTGAGAAACGATGGTAATTAATTATTATTATCATCATTGGCGGGCTTGTTCCACTGCTGAGTGTAGGCCTCCTTCTTGTGCCATATGCTCCCGTTCCCTCCTCCCTTCCATTTTTACCCGACTACGGCAAAGCCAAAAGGAAGGGTTGTGATTTTAGCAGTCTATGTAGATATGTAAAGGGTGATCCAATTCGAGGTTCCTATATTGGCAACACTGACAGCTGTTAGTAATGGCGCGTGTTTGAAACGTCAAATTTTTGTTTGTAACAATACATTTTCAACTGGCCGCTAGATCGTGCGATTTAACGCCGTTGGAGGGGTTGTCTATACCAACACACCTGCAACGTTGGTGCACCTAAAAACTAACATCCGCCAAGTTATTGCCGAGTTAACCCACGAAATTTGCGAAAATGTCATCGAAAGAATTAACAGCTGCAGAAAGTCCAGAGGCGGCCATTTGTCTGACATCATTTTCCATAATTAATGAATAGCACTAAATATTCAATTAAAGGAAAAGGAATGCAATATTATAATTCCTTTTTCTTTAAAACTTAGGTGAAGTGAGCTCGAAGTGAGGTGATAATAGTGCCAATCTCTAGCACATCAAGTGGAATGACAGCTCACTTCACCTAAGTTTTCACGGTAAGATTTTAACAGAATAGATAGACTGCTCAATACCATTGACAACTTAATTTGGTCGGGTTACACGCGGAGGTTTAGTATGGAAAAGTAATGAAAGCTAATTTCTCTTAAAATACAACACTGGAATCTGAAATTTGGTCGCTATAACTTCTTTCGGAGCACAAATTTTTGTGTAAAATTGGGCAAGGAAATCACAGAGTTTTTAATAGGGAAACCTTGAAATGAAAATTTAACACCGTGACTACCGCCACCCTACCCAATGGCATGGTATATCTAGTAAACTACTGAAGAACTAATTTTGAATTTTGGGCACTAATTTTATCTTGCAGGGTACTAATTTTATATGTAGGTTTGAGGAAAGCGAGAAGCTCCTCAAACTTGGAATCAACATTCAAAGTCGTGGTCCTGCTGAACGAGCGCGCGAAAGTTATCATCGTTGATTTCTCAGTAAATATAAATGTTTCAGTTCTGTTTTTTTTTACGCAATGAATCACATTTAAGGGTACTACTAATTATTTTTATACTTAAAATAACTGCAGCATGCCCCCTTTTTCTTGCTAAACGGAGCGTGACCACCTTCGAAGTCGAGTTTCTCGAAAACTCCTAAGGTACCAATTTTGTCGTTCGAGCACTAATTAGTACCAATTGGGTACTAATTATTTACTAAATATGGAAGCGATTGGCGTTGGTGGTCCTGCGGTAGTCACGGACATAAAAATAAAAGTGATCTAAAAAGTACGAAACAAATGTGGCGGCGTCTACAACGTCACATGAGAACTTCGCATCACACTGAACGTCACGCAAAATCTGAATTTTTCTTTCCTATTATGATGTCACTGGCTAATAATACTTTTTATGTGGCCTGGGAAAACATGCTAGACATCAATATTCACAACATTGCCCCTTAATAGACGCCTAGAAGATATTTACATAACATATAGTTTCCTTGTTAATTAGTCCAAATACTTCACAGTCACACAATCGTATCACGTAGTAAACATTTAATGAGTTCAATGTAAATATATAAATGTTACGTATTAAGCTAAGTGACATCTAATAATAGGAACTTTATCAGCCAAACTAATCGTGCTTCTTTCTAGTTAGGTCACCGAATATTTATTGTTACTGTGTTAGGTACCTACATGGCCTTGCATACAACAGAAAATATACTTGAACTTATGATTGAAGGATCGTTGCACATACTTATCAGTAGTCAGCATACACTGCATGGACCCTCCCAAATCCTCTGCATTGTGCACTCAACATGCGCCAGAGCTGTTTTTGTTTACGCGTTTTCAATCACGTCAACACCTCATGAGTAACACAACGACATCGAAGTGACTGAATGCCGACAGCTTACAAGCACTTTAATTATTTATAAACGATCGATACTGAATGTGCACAAAAAGTTTATAATATTTCATTGTTAATTAACGGCCAAAAGCCTGTGATTTGTGTAAGGTCGCCCTGGGCTTGGTTGCATCAGGCTGTAAATCTGTCGTTTGCGATCCGCATCGCACCGTTTATATGGCATTTAATATGATTCAGTTACATAGTAGGGCTGCGAGAGCCAAACAAAAATAATAAGCTCTATTTTAATTTACTTATGTGAAAAGAGGTTTTTTTTTTAGGTGGGCATCTCTTAGTTGACCTCTGAGATCATGACTACTTAACCGGGCTTTCCTGTGGTTGCCTTAAGCTACTACACTTAAAACCTCCAGTCAGGGGTTATTCAACTATGCTAATTAAAACTAGGTGAACGCTCGCTAAGGGCACCCCCTGTAGGTTACGAACCTCGGCTTAGGGCGTCAACCGGAAGGAGGACATCAAGGATGGGACGGGCTGGATCAAAGTTTTGATCATGATTATTAATCGGGGGAATTTAAAGCTACGTGCTCAGCTGCAACAACTGCTGGCACCTCGTTATCGAGCAAGGGTCGGGGGGGAGTATCATTTACTCGGGGGCGCGGTCGCGATCGCAAAAGACCTCGGCGGCCAGGTCGGAATGATGTGAAAAGAGGAAAGCCGTCTAGTTCCTATCGAAGTTTTATTAGTTTCCTCACGTTCATATTGTGTATTGTTTGTGTGTAGACCCTGTCATGAGTGTCAACAGACGGAGGAGCGTGGTCGGTCATAATTGACGGAGAAACACCAGCTTTTTTGTGGTCTGTTGGTATCCTTTCTATTCTCATTATTCCCAGAAAAAGCCATGAACGCCATAGGGGTGACTCTTTCTGGTCTTGAAAACTTTAGAACGGTTTGCAGTTGCACAAAAAATTTGGGTACAATTGCATAGATAACTAGTCAATTCGTTTCAATTGCTTTGTATGGTAGGTATGTTATTTCATAAGCAAGTTCCAAATAATTCCACATTTGGACAGCCCTGCCATTCACCCCCTCGAGTGGGACAAGGGCGGCGTGTCTCCCTATACGGCGCGTCAATGTCTGTCCTCTCGGTCTCTTGTGCTAATATAATACTTAATATGTTTATAGCCGCGACACGTTGCTCTTGCTACACCGTCGTTGTGCTTATTTCCACGGTGCTCGAGGAATCGAATGAGCACAAACATTTATGTTGTATTCATTTGTGCTTCTTGTTTGTAAGGCTTCGTGTTGGCTTGCCAAAGATGGTAAGAGCTTCAAAAGTAAGGAGTCTTGTTAGATATACCTAGTCTTTTTTCGAGGTATTGGAAAATAGTTAAATAGTAAACTGGAAGAGCGGAACCACCTAATACAAGCAAATCTTTGCTTAAAAGGTGACTCCAAACTTAACAATATAATTTACATAAGTTGATGAAATAAACATTTTTATTTTTACTATGCCGTCTTTCGTTTGCCAAGCACTATTTATTTCCTGACAACCTATGGAAATATTGCATCACGTTCGTTCAACATCGTCTAAGAGGCGGTATGTTTAGCAAGCAGTAGCTGGGTGCCAAATAGACTTCCAATAGTCTAGTTGGCTCCTAGCTACTGATTGCTAACCATACCGCCTCTTAGACGTAATAGGTACAAAGGGTGTGAGCTGAAAACACTTACTAGAATTGCTCATTCGTGACAGAATTCTTCTAATATTACCTTAACACATATTCTAGCAGTGAGCACACTCCTATAAATACCGATTTTGTTTTAGTTAGTAACCGTAGGACACGCAGGTGCCCGCGCAAGCATTCACTCGCTCTATATGAGTTACTTTTAGTTTCTAAGATTCATTACAAGCATTAACAGGAAAACTGATTTCCTAGAACTTCACCATGTTGTGTGACGTCACACACCTTGAGCTCATTTGATTGTGGTGCTGACTGGTATATTGTGGTGCTGTAAATGGGTCATGAGCTGGCTTTAATTGCTGATTAATGGGTTTATGGGAAGTTTGCATCGTGTTGTCGCACATTTGAATTACGTTATCAAAAGCTGCGTTTAGTAGGAAAACAATACCATGTGTGGCTAGGCCAAGGAAGAATATGTAGCAATAATTTCTTTGTTTCTAAATCTACCCTTTTTTTAATCGGGGAAGAACTTCATGAAAAACGTCTGCCCTAGGGAAGACATACTTACCCAATTTATAGGCCGCGTTCACACAACAATCGTTTGCCGATTATATGTTTGGTGTGAAAATAGCCTCAGCGACAGTCACTCTCAGAAAATACTAACTTCTGCACAGTGAAACTCGTGACATCTTCAGGGCAACGTATAACATTTTGTAAGCCTATAGCATACTTTCTCTAATAGGTATTTTTCTACGTTTTAAAACCAACGAACCTAGAAAACGTGTCCGTATGGTTTGAAGAGCCATGTTCCATATTTAAACGCGGGTACTAACAATATTTAGTAGTAAATTACCCGATTTTGTAGGCCCAATCCTGAAATTTGTAGTAAAACCCTTAAAAAGTTACAGGAGTGGCTCCTCAATTCAGACGTCTGAATTGAGGAGCTACCTTATAAGTTTTAACTCGAAAACTAGCCGTAGGATAATTTTAAAAATATTGTCAAAATTGAGCTTTCTCAATAAGAACGTGATAAGAGGCCGAATTCATTTTCAATCTGACTGAACATCTCGAAAGTGTTTTGTCGAACAACATGTTTCCCTTTGAGATAAGTTTTCTCCTTTTTTTAGCCTATATTGTGTCCCACTGCTGGACAAAGGCCTCCCCTTTTTCCTTCCATACCTCTCTGTTTTGTGCGACCTCTGGCCATGTTAATGTTCTATACTATAATCGCTGAACACACACGGGCGTTTGTTGGAAAGACATTGTCGAGTGTCTTCGATAAAGTCGTTTAGCACCACAGTAAACGGGTCAACCTGGTATGTTGCACAGATTTCAGGTAGGTATAAAGTAGGTATAACATTGACCCCAATCACCAGACGGTATGATTTTATTTTTAAATTTCTTCGAATCGGTCTAGTAAATAGTTAGTATTCAGTCATTGCGGTTTGTGCTCATCCAGTGACTCGAAACATGGCCATTTTAGTGATTAACACACAATTATTTATAAACTCAATGTTATTCTGAGAACAGCCTCCAACCTGACGAGTATCGTCTATCCATGGCGCCATGTGTGTGGACGGTAGATTTTCGGATTTTGATCCACTTGTGTGGCCAAGGCTCTACAAGCGGAGGTGGAGGAAGTATCTGCCGCCACAGCCTTCAGGGTGCTATTGTGACTGCCTCTTATTCTGCTCAGGAGTGAGGCTGTTTTTTTGCGGATGATGGCATGAAATCCATCGGTATGGTTTACTGCGAATATTTCTGAGGCACTGCAATAACGAGACAGTTGCAACAATTTCATAGAAACATTGTTGTATTAGACGCGCAGAACATCCAGCGAATTTTTCGAGTACCTAGTTGGCCCAAAGATTCCCGGTGTAAAAACTCTGACAATAAGCTTTAAAAAGCGTAATCTTAACTTGGTCAGTACACCAAGCAAATCTTCGTGCCAACATATTAGTCCTGATCGCTAGAGCCCTATGCCCTCAATGTCACCATTGTCACTGGGGTCGCCGGTAAGAAAATGCCCAAGATATTAGTCACTCTACGTATTGGCGTACCGTTTATGGCAAGTTCGGGTGTACTTTACTTCCATAGTTCCTGGGGACTTATCGGCGACCTCAAAGACCATGTATTCACATTTTTTCGCATTATAGACCAGTCCATGTGCAGCAGCGTAGGCCTCACATACATTTAGTAACTCCACGATCGGCCCCGGTGACGGGCCCAGCAGCACCATGTCATCCGCATAACTGATGTTGTTGTAACTAACACCATTTACCCAGCATCCGACACGCATGCTGCTGAGCTGCGCAATGAGGTCATTAACATATAGATTGAAGAGCCGGGGAGACGACAGACGTAGGTATTGCTGTTGGCGTACCTATATTAGATAAAAAAATAAAAAAGTGAGTTATTAGAAAGCTCCTACGCGTAGATTTTCTAAGAAAACAAGTTTAAAAACTGCTTATTATGTTTGGACAGTTGCAAATGTCAGGAAATTTTTGGTAAAATTAATAACTTCACTTAGATAAAGATAACGCTGTAGATAAAAGCATCTAATGTGCCAGTATAAATCACTTTCTATGTCCACTTAGTTCGCAGATCCACTAACCAACTAACTATATTATAATAACTTATAGCTTTTCGATAAACGTTTAACCTTGTTTTTTTGTACCTATCTGTACCTACATAATTTAATTTTGCTGGTAAATAATAGGTATCCAAGTAAAATTATCAATGAGATAGCAAGGTTTAACTTTAAAGAAAAACACAGTAGTATAAAACCTATTAGGTCAGAGGTAGTAAAACTTTGATTCCGCCCTCAAAATAATCAAGTTTATTTCATCTTTTCAATTTCAACTGAATTCACTAAAGATTTGAAGAAGAAGAAGCGGGCGTTACATGCTAGCGTTGACCTGCTGTTCAACAGATACAGCAGATGAGGAAGTTCAAAGTATTTTCAAGGTGATTTTTTTTATGTCGGCATACTTATAACGAAGACAGTAACAGAGCCTCAATAGATACAGGTAAGAGATTTTCCTAGCCTTGATTGATGTGCATAAACAATAACTTATAGCTTTGAATGTATATGTTGTAGCAATATCTTTCTTAGATATATAAGTCGGCCAAGATTTCTTATTACAATAAAAAGAATAACACACCAGTCGTAGAATTACATGTATGACGAAATTATAAAGCTAGGTACTTACTCATAAGTGTATGTTTTCTACCTAGTCTGGGATCGATAAGATCTTCAAAGGCACGAACGGGCAGGCTCAAAAGTCAACTAACTTAGCCAAAGTTCTCAGGGATATGAAAGCATGAACAAGGATGAAGGGACCTACCTTTACCCAGCTGTGGTTTGCGAATTGCGATAGTTCCAGCTGTAAAGGTATTCACCATTTATATCTACATACATAACATAATGACTAGGTACCCCAAAATAAGATATTTGTGAGCTAACAGCTCGTAGATAATGTGATTTCTGGACAGTTCGCGGTTGGTGTCGAATGGCGGCTGTTGCGCCAGCGCGCCCTGCGGCTTCGCTTGCGACACGCTGTAAGTAATCCTTTCGGTAGTTAGTACCTGATTAAGTGTTAGGGTCTGATTTCTATAGATAAATTACAATCAACGGATAGAAGGCCGCTAAAAGAGCTTTTGAAAGATGTAGATATTTTCATCACTGACATCATGAGGACCAGTCCTTTATGTACCTTGAATTGTTGCTTAGGATAGTTGAGTTTACGAAAAAGCTTCTTAGGACCAGCCCCTGCTGGGCTGCAATTATCAAGAATCGAAACTCAATTTTTATCTACCCGGCAAATGTATAATTGATAATCAAAACATACATTCATCTTTCGTGTGAATATTTTGAAAACTCTGCCTTATCCGATCCGGAAGCGGTGAAATCATAACAACCACCTCATCTCCGTCAGTCCGTCTGTGAAGGCTGCGCCCACGCACCGTTTGATTCATGCGCTCTGCGACACGCGCTTATTAATGATCGCTGTCTTTCTTGTCTATTCTTGCTAAGTGCGTTTGTCCTTATTGCTTTTCTTAGTTTTTAACAATTTTAGATAGGTAATTAAGTTCTTCGTCTAATTATGGTCAAAGGACTGTCATTTTTGTGGTCCTTTCGAAGAGGAACGGGAGATTTGCAACTGTTTCAGATTTTGAGATTGCTAACTTCTGTGTTGTAGAGTTCATTTATTTTAGCTATTTACAAAACTGTCTCAAATACGTAGAGGTGCACACGTGCTCAATACGTTTTATGTGCCAGGAAATGTAAGACAGCTAAAATGCTAAAAAGCTTGCTGGGAATAGAACCCAGAATATATAATAAGTTACCTGACTCTTTGAAGCACCTAAAGATTACAAGCTTCAAGAAGAGATTATCAATATTTCTAATCCATAAATGTTATTAGGTACACTGTAGATGAATTTCTTAAGGACAATAATAATAATATAATTTGACTAAGTAATGAATGTGTGTGTTTTTGTTGTATATTGTGTGATTTGTTTATTGAATTTAATATGAATTAATCTAAAATACAGAATTTGTAAATTTAATCATTTATAATGATTCTGAATTTAATTTTTATATTATTGTACCTATTGTAACTATAAAATTTGTACGCCACTGGCAAAAATAAAACTAAGATAAAACTAAACATATGGCTTCAAACACTGGATTACCTACAGACAGAAAACATACTTAAAGAACAATACTCGTGATAATTAAATAACAAAGTAGGCACACAAATCGTCACATATACCCAAAGTCCAATCACCAAGCACAATCACTTACACTCACTCGCTCACACACACACACATACACAAAAACACAACAAACACACACGCACACAAACCAGTCAAGAGCATGCATGCACTTTTGATTCCTACATTTTAAATTATTTTATTTTTTATTTTATTGCATAAAACGTTTATATTCAAAAAACGGGTGAAGACACTGATTCCTGTAACACAGGTACCACCTAGCTCAGGAGTCAGGGCTTCAAATTAATATGTAACGTCTTTTTATATGTCAATAAAATATTTTTATTTTATTTATTTTTTTAAAACATCGAGTCAACTGAATTGTTACTGAAGGCCAAATGTACAGTCACGAGCGCTAATTTGTATCCACTTACCAAAATTCAAAAGCGATTTTCAAGCGAAATATTGACTGCAACTTTAAGATAAGACCTATTCCATATTAAAATGGATTCCAAAATACTATATTTCGGAACATGACATGTTATATAAAATGACAATCAACATAGGCGAAAACCACTTTGAAAGGTTGCTACGTGTATACATATTAGTGCTCGTGACTGTACCTGTGTTTAACAAATAAATATTCATTCATTCATTTATTATTGCTCTTTATTTACATAAGTTGTTGTAACTAGGTATCTAAGTATTTTAATAATGCTTCAGCACAGCCCACTTTAAATTAATTTGGTAATAGGAACGATTCTCAAATTGTAAGAGAAAAGTTACGAAAAAAATAATTTCAGCGTTACTCATCTTAATTTATCGAGTAATTTACCTATGTCCGACAACCTACGTGAATTTGACATAACATTGTGAGATAGTCCGATGGCCCTGAAAATCTTAACGCTTATTTATTTTTCAAAAGGTTCCCAAAAGCACCATTGACGCATCATTTAAGGACCTGCCCTTTACAAAACGATGTCATTGCCACCACCGAGGCATATTCATCATATATTCATGTAAGAAATGCAACACTTTTCATAGAGGGCTATCGCCAATGCGTGTGCGCAACGTCACGCGCCCGTCCATCGTGTGCACGTGCGACTGTCCATCATGCGCCATGCGTAGCACGCGCTCGTGCGATTGTAGATATGTTGTTTGGGGTGGACGACCAACGGTTTGGAAATGAGAAGTTGCAGTGAGCCTATCACTGTAGTGTTTAATAATTACGGTGGACACAAAGCCAACAATTATTATACACAATTCCAACACAGTCACAATCTGTTTCGATTTGAAACAGATTGCTAATCCATTGCTTCATAAGTTGGAAAACAAAAAACTGGTCAATAACGTAAATAACGCAATGAATGTTGTTGAACTGTCAAAATGAAACAAATTAGGCAAAATGTTTACGAAAATAAGTTACGCAATTAGGGTACAGGGGGCCTACCACCAGCTCATAAGCAGTATTATTTTAATATTACTTCAGTGGGAGAAAGAGATGGAGTTATACGTCCTGTAGAGCTTCATCTCTTTCCCACACTGAATTAATATTAAAATAATACTGCTTTATGAGCTGGTGGTAGGCCCCCTGGACTATCCGCTAATTGACTAGAACAACGTAGACTGCGCCTAATTAGGTAATTGAAGAAGGCTGTGGTTTGGGTTGCCTAAACCTCCACGCTGGCTCGATCCTCTGAAACCTATCTACATAGGTAAAACATTACACACAATTTCATAGAAAACACCAAATTTCCCTGCATAAGGTGATTTCATTCACAGCTCAGATCGCGTGATGGTGCGTAGGCTGGTATGACGTCACCGCGGCGCGCGCACCCTTATATGGAGACCACTCTCGCGCAGCCTCGCAGGTACCTACAGCTCAGTGTAATCCGATTAGCAAGCGTTGATTATTTCTCATGTTCACGGAGAATTACTAAGGCTTAAGTCAGGAACGACTTCATTCAAAATCAAGGGGACTTAGAGAGAGCTGGATCCTTGCTCAAATGGTAACCTCACATTCCTGTCTCTAACCGACGATTCCAAGGACAATCTGACGATCCGAGTATATTCGTATTCAATCTTTGTAATTGACTCCAAGATGCACACAGTCGCTACCAGTCGTAACAAATCTTTGTAGGTTCCAATGACATAGGGGTCCCAAGGGTTCTCAAGGATCCCACGTCTTTCCTGAAACACCACGAGGGAACCATTATGAAGCTAAATACAGTCTCATGCTGGAGCGTATACAAAATAAATTTACTAGGTTTCTGTATTTAAGGTTATTTGGTGTATATCCATTTTATCCATTGATGTATCCAACCTTGTTTGTTATAGGCATGGTGGGATACAATAAATTGAAAACAAGGAGGGACATAGCTCTTGCTACCTATATTTTTAAATTGTTGCGTGGCAAGACTTCAAACCCGGGTATATTAAAAGAAATAAACCTGTGTGTGCCCGACAATTATGTATTGCGAAGGCGACGGCCACGTCTATTGGCGGTTCCCAGTAGTAGGACCAGTCTACTGAGTAAAGCCCCTATAACGCGTACCTTGCGTATACTTAATGACGTAGCAGACAGCATAGATCTTTTTACTTGTTCTCTGGGTGAGTTCACAAAAATCACTATGTACAGAATATGTTATGATGATGAATAATAAAACTGTAATTGTAGCCACACTATTGAATTAGGACAATCCTGTAATGATAGTGATGATGAGTTGATAAATAAATACATAAATAATAATAAATAATTATTGTTCTTTTTGTGAGAAAGATCAGCAAGATTTCGATTTTTTTTTCGCTTGGTAATTGAATATTTTTAGTTACGCCACTTTTGTTCCAAGTGCCTTTTGACCAGTTGGGTTTGAGATGTTGCAAATTTGTTATTTGTAAGCGTTTTATAAATTGCCTCTAGTGTTTATTGCTATTACACTCCTTGGGAACAATCTGCAGTTGACATGGATCACGAGTGTAGTGCATTTCATTGGTAAAGACGACCTCATAACTGCTGCACTTTTCTTAATTTACTTTACTAAGGTTGAAACTATCTGACAGTCACATAAACAAATACTTTGTCATTTCATGACGTGCTAGTGATATTCAACCATATGGTGATAAAGCAAATACTAGGTCATCTCATTCTATACATTGAGAGTCAATAAAGATTGAATACCCTAGATATAACTTTCTGTATTCAGAAAATTATATGTAGTAGTTTGTTGTTGTCCGCCCTCAATTTTATTAACCCTTTCAGTGCACACTGACCTCCCAAAGTCTGAACGATGATCGTTAGACAATAATCACCACTTTAGCATAGCACCAGTTACTTATTACTTCACTTTATTATATAATAGCAGCATCTAGTAAAAGCAGCGATTTCTGATACGATAGTAAAACATGAGATTTCATAGGAAATCATTTAATAATTTCATACTTTCCCTATCACATTTCTGTTGTTTATTCCAGACAGGTAACCAAACCTCAAGTAAAACTGCGCAACTCTAGACAGCATAGCAGTTAACTCTTTAATTTACGCCCGATTATGAATATAAACATTAACTATCTGCACAGTAATTGAAGTAAATTAATGTTATACAGGGTGATTGGAAGATGGGTGCAAAGCTTTAAAGTGAAGATAGTATAGACAATTTAGAACCATTTAAGCCATGGTTGTCTTAGACGAAGTCTTACCAAATATTTTTAACCAAATTTTAAGTTTTTTTTTCGGAAATTCTCAAAATTTAATGTAAACTGCATAATTATGGCCAAATTGAATGATAAATGAATTAATTTTTTATTTATTTAATTAAAGTAATGTGTAAGCAACCAAGCAAAACATGTTTTAGGCTTCTGTGTCATTAGACATTTTTTTTACAGATATTTAAAGCTCAGAAAAAATAAAAAATTTGTACAATACGTCTTTTAAACCTTATTTAAAAAAAAAAAACGGAGTGTGCTTTTTTTGTTCAAACCTTTTTGAAGAATGCTTGATAATCGCTCTTTCTTTTGAGGTATCATTTATGCGGATATCTTACAAATTATTGAAATTAGGGCCTACAAACCAATTTGAGGGAGAAATTTTAAATTTTAGGCAGTCTAACAAAACACAAAATTTTTGCTTAAAAGAATACTTTATGTGCTCGAAATGATAACATTGTTCAATTCTAAGAATTTTTGGCACATGCAGGAACCAATTGAGGGGAACCCATTGAGGGGATTCTCTAAACAATGGCCACCGAGCGCGGTGCGACGGCATTTCCAGGTAGAACGCCTAATGAATAGCAAAAAGCGATAAGAGTTGGTTTTTACAGCAAAATGGTCTTAGTTACTGAGGCAACAAAGTCGTTTTTCTTTAGTCAGGGTCAGTCGGTCTGTGATGAAGCCGTTACATCTTTTACATATTAGTCAAACTACTGCCCTTGTGAGTGGACGTTGTCGTGTTGATTCACAATTTACCGTGTTCAGTTGTAGCCCTTTGCGTTCCTGCACGTGTTGTTTGCGTTAGTTTTGAACTTTTTTGTTTCACCGTGTCCAGTCGTAGCCTCGCGCTCCTGCATGTGTTGATTTTTGACTTAATTGTGTTGAGTTGACATTTAGTGCGCTCCTACGCCGTTTTTCTTAATTGTTAAGTGACTATGGCTACTTTTTCCAATCAAGAATATGCGGATATCGTATTTATGTACGGTAGAGCAGACGGCAATGGATCTTTGGCGCGACGGATGTATCAAGAGCGCTATCCGAATCGCAGGATACCGAATGTCCGAGTGTTTTACAACACGTTTCGTCGTCTTGCCCAAGATGGGTTTCACCGCGTGGAACCTGGAGTCAACCCGGGCAGACACAAAACTGCCGTCGACGAAGACATTTTAGCAGCATTTCAAGCGGATCCTACTACCAGTACTAGAGCAGTAGCTCGAAATTTAAACATTTCTCAATGGAAGGTGTGGCATACAATGCACCAAAATGATAAGTATCCGTTCCATGGCAGGAGTGTGCAAGGTCTAGTAGAGCAAGATCCTCAAAGAAGAATTCAGTTCTGCCGTTTCCTCCTCAACAGAGACATCGAAGATGCGTGGTTTCTGAAATCAATCTTGTGAACGGATGAAAGTAAATTTTCAAGGGAAGGTATTACAAACTTTCACAACATCCATGAATGGGCCGACGCAGACAACAATCCACATTTTAAGAAGCAGGTGTCATTTCAGATGAAATTCTCTGTGAATGTTTGGGCTGGAATAATTGGCAGAACATTGATTGGGCCCCACTTTTTGTCTGATCCATTGAATGGCGAAAATTATTTGCAATTTCTGCAAATTGATTTACCACTGCTGGTAGAGGAATCAGGTGTCCCGATCTTCGAAAGAGACCGAACAGTCATCTTTCAGCAAGACGGCTGTCCAGCGCATTGGACTTTAAATGTAAGGGAATACCTCAACAATTGCTTTCCTGATAGCTGGATCGGCAGGGATGGACCCATCCCTTGGCCCGCTCGCTCCCCAGATCTGACCCCGTTGGACTTTTTCGTGTGGGGCCGGGCCAAGGAACTGGTGTATAACAACATAGAAATAAACACTAGAAAAGAATTGATACAAAGAATAAATTCAGCGTTTGAGACAATGAAGCAGGAGATGATGTTGAAAATAACGACTACAGAAGTTAGAAGACGAGGCCGTGCTTGTATTAGGAATCACGGCCGTCATTTTGAACATGAAAAATAAATAATTTTAATTCAAATGTTGTTTTAATTAGTCTGCCTAAAATAAAAAATTTCTCCCTCAAATTGGTTTGTGGGTCATACACAAAACGGGTTATAAAAATCTTCGAAATAAAAAGTCGTTGATTTTTTTTCAAATCAGTCTCATTTATTAGGTAATCTTATAAGTAATTAGAAATTAATAAAAAACCAGATCGTTATTCAGATTTCAGCAAGTTATTTAGCTTTAATTTTTTTTTACGTCCACAGAAAAGACCCCTTTCCACAGAAGAGAGGTTAATCATTGACTAACCTAATAATAACTTGCTGAAATCTGAATAACGATCTGGTTTTTGATAAATTTCTAATTACTTGTAATATAATATAATCACTGTCATATTGACATTTAGTTGCCATTTAAACTCGTAATAATTAACTAAAGTTATCCAGCCAATACTCTGGAAAATACAAACAAAAAAAATCTTATCAACAATCTTTTTCTTTGATAACATTAGTCATAAAATGTAATTTTTCAAGGGTTCAAATATTGAAATTACACCAAATATTTTGATTATTTTTCATTCTAGCCTCTTGATCAATAAAACGTCAAACTAATGAAAAATGAACATAAAAATAAGCTTTCAAAAAATGTTTTCATCACTATCATCATTTTCAAAGAACGAAGGTCGTACTTTAGGTTTTTTAGGTGGTGTAACTGAGTCATCAGAACAGTTATTCTCACAGAGAATCCTCTTTCGCGGAGTACACAGTTGACTAGTCACATTGTTTAAAAGTTCTGGAGAAGGTGTTAACAACAATAGCGAAGGAGTTCTTGGTCCAGTGATAGTTGATACAGATGCAGTTCTATGAGAAGATGGCGAACTAGTTATAGAAATACTTAACGAAGGCCTTGAAGAGCCTACTGATGAATGTTCTACAGGATCTGAGACACATTCAATATGAATTTGTCCTATTTCAAAATGAGGACAACGAACGTGAGTGGCGCATGAAATACAGCTTAATCTCCTGGCGTGCAGTAAATTAGGTTCAGTAGCGTTCCATACAACTTGGTGGATTTGGAAGGTACCTTTAAACGGATGACATTTATTGGCATCCGCTATTCTCTGTATTTCAGGAACATGAGTATCATCAACAGGAACAATTTCGATACCTTTACAATTGTCTTTCAAATAACTGACAAAACTATCAATATTTGTGATATCTCTTCCATGGGCAACAATATTGTCACACGTCCGTTTTACGCAGCCACCAACTCCATCAGGTGCCCCCTTACTGTGACCAGATTCACTAAAATGCCACACGATCCTCTCTGCATTCGAGATTTTACGCACATAATTTACAATTAAATGGAATATAGTCTTGTTCCGATATTGCGTTGTAGGCCCATCGCTTAGAATATGTAATTCCTTCAAATGTGGCGATTCTTCTATGGCAGTAGCATCTAATTTTAGCTCTAGCTCTTCGCATGCTAAGTTTTTTCTGTTCACGACGACGTATTTTCTTCTCTTCGTCAGCTAATTGGGTTCTAGACCAACTGGATCGAGGCATTGTCCCTGAAACAAAGCTAACCATGCTAAGCACCCCACATTTTGCAAAAAATAAATCAAGCTCCTTTTTCGAGTGCCGATACCAATGATGCAGTATTTAAATCATGCTATCTCAGCCTGCCCGTTTGTTTGACCAACATTGTAGCTTTATTTGCATAGAAAACTGTTAAAATGTTATTTTTTGTGGACATGCATCTTTCCCGTGGACATTTATGTTCACAGGAAAGATGTCCACAAGACAGATATTTTAAACTAAAATCAAAGCAGTCATTTTATTTTTAAGAGCGTTTACGCCATCCGTGCGCTGTTTAGCTCAAAAACAGTACTTTTCGATCCAGTTAATATCCATCAAACATTATTTTAAAAACATATTAATTACTAATCATTTTAGGAAATATTGTTGTCTAAACACTTAGTTAGGAAAAATTTTAGATTATTAGAGTATTTGTGAATTATATCAAAATAACTGAACAGAGGTTTTGTTAATTTTACTTCGAGCGTCAACTTTGACGCTTAAAATATCTTAAATCACTGATCACCCTAACAAGCAATATTTTTTATCTAACTGCAAAGATTCTTAGGAAAAAAGTTAGTTAAAAGAAATTTTCAGTTTAGGTTCCCTACATGAGAAATAAAAATCCAAACAATGCGAAATTATAATGAAATTTTGGTGAATAAAATGTTTTTTTTTACCAATATATCTTCCTTAATTTAATATAATAAAGGGTTACTGTAATAGAAAAACATCTTCTTAAAAATTTGCAATCAAAATTTTTAACTATATGAGTTTGGTTATTTTTCTAGAATTTTTTTAAAACTACTCTAAAATTACTATAAAACTCCACGCGCAAACCGTTTCAAATTAGTCCGCCGTGAGGCCTTTCAGAGAGTGGATGTGTCGCTCGGCGCTCTGCCTGACCGCTGTTGACCTTTGTCGTGCGTACAACGATAATGCACGAATATAGCATGATCGCCACATCTTAGTACTTTAGTAAGTAAAATATTTTATTGAAGTGAAAACTAATTTAGGGTGCTAAAGTCGATATCGGTGCCGATTCTCTTGTCACAAATGCCTTCTGTTGTCACAAATGACTAGACAAAAAATCACCATTTAGTTTGGGTAGTAATAAAAGCTCCGTAAAAAGTTAAAATATGAGCATACTAAAAATTTAAAATTTACTGCTATAAATGCTAATTTTCTGACAACTTATATGCGAATACAAATAAAGAAAGGACCGAATAAAATACTGAAAATTCCGAAAAATCAATACAGCATTTGCTGACGTAATATTTTTCAAACAAACAAACAAGCATACACCAAAGTATTAACTCAGTGCCATCTTAGTGCAAGATGACACTGAGTTAATACTTTAGTGAAAATGGCAATTTTGCTATTCTGAATTTGACGTTTTTCACGAAAAATTTTGTTTGCCTAACTAAATCTGACTACTTTTAATCGCCATTAAAAAAGTGTGAATTAAATTAGTTGTCATGAACTAAAATTCATACCCACACCTCGACTTCAGCTGCAAAAATAGTACTGTATATTTTTTTCTTTTCTTTTGCTTATATTTCGAAAATGGTGTGATCTATCGCAAAAGTAATGAAAATTTCGACCCCCTTTGTAATGCCCATAAACCCATAAAACTCAACATATAGGTAATAATTTTTCATGGTCTCCATACAAAAAGTGAAAAATTCTATATAAAACACGGCTGCTTCGGGAGGTTCCTTTTCAGGATAAGGCGGGAGGAAACACCCGGGTGTCACCATTGTGTGGATCGGCCTGAGGATACGGCAGAGCATACGGTGGAGGTCTGCCCGGCTTGGGCGGAGCAACACCGTGTCTTCGTTGAGGTGATCGGCGGCGGTGATCTCTCGCGTCCGGCCCTGGTTCAGGCCATGGTACGGAGCGAGAGGAAATGGTAGGCCGTCACCTCCTTCTGCGAAGCGGTAATGCTCGCGAAGGAGGAGGCGGAACGCGTGAGGGACAGGCAAATTTCGCGCCTTCACGCTCCTAACCGCCGCAGGAGGAGACACCCGGGGCGGGAATCGCGAGCCAATTCCAGCAATGGGTAGCTCGCCGTCCGATAAGGACCAAGCCCGGGTCGACGGCGCGTTGTGTTCCACGCGCGCCACAAAGAGATGTCAGCAGAATTGACGGGGTCCACTTGAGCCAATGCCTGCCGGGGGTTCGAAGAAAACCGATAGGGAAATCGTGGCCCCCGGCAACAGGGCAACCGAAGGAACACGGGTGGGTTTTACTCAGTAAGAATCTGACAGGCCCTCCCGCTCCGCCCAGAGCGGGAGAATTCATCATGGGTGTCGTTTTCATATACCCCGTTTACATGCAGCTCACTTCCACAGCAATGAGCAGGAAAGTGGGCAGGATGAGTATGTAAACACGATACTTCTCATACTGCTGCCACTGCTACTCGCGTTGCCCTACGCTCCCCAAATGAGCGGTTTTTTTATGCGGAAGTCAAAGAACGAGCAGCACGAGTGGCAGGGCGTGTTTACGTTCAGCTCCGCAGCTCACTTCTTACTGAGCGCCTGGACGAATCGGACGTGCGTGCCGCCTATTTATACGATCTGTGAAAATGCCCTTCGAGTGGAATAATAAAAACACTATAACATTTTTGGAACTATTGGAATCCAAAAAAAGTATGTAGGATTTAAATGACAAAAACCACAAATTAAAACTAAGTTCACGACGTCTGGACACGTAGCATGACCACAATAGAAACGGGTTTTGTCAACGGAAGAATAGACAAAATGACAGATTGTGATTGTTTATCTGTCATTTTGTCTATTGTTCTATTATCTATGGTGGTCATGCTACGCGTGCTGGAAGAGAATTAGTGAAGCTTTAGAAGGTACTCCTTCCTATTGACGAATTGAAATCAAAGAAGTCACTGATGGTCACGTTTAGGCCTCTTTTGAAAATAAAAATTCATCTAGCCGATCTGTACCCCAATAATTGCGTAATAGAAAAGAGGTCCACGCTCGAGGTTTTCCAGAGAGCTATGGAACGGAGTATTCTTGGTATTAAACTTGTGGACCGGGTTAAGAATACAACAATCCGTTCCATCACTAAAATATCTGATGTCACTCGGAAAGCTGCCACGCTTAAATGGAATTGGGCTGGACACATCTGCCGCATGTCAAACGATCAATGGGCCAAACTTACGACCCAGTGGGTCCCGCTTAATGGCAAACGACATCGCGGCAGGCCCAGACGGAGATGGCGGGATGAGCTGGACTCCTTTAAGAAAGATTGGTTCTTGGAAGCTCTAGACAGAGAGAGGTGGAAAGAGGGTAGGGAGGCCTTTGCCCAGCAGTGGGACAATAACGGCTAAGAAAAAAAAAAATTGCGTAATGCACGATCAATCACAATTGTTTCGATTTGAAACAGATTGCTAATCCATTGCTTCATAAGTTGGAAAAAAAATCTGCTCAATAACGTAAATAATGCAATGAATGTTGTTGAACTGTCAAAATGAAATAAATTTGTTATAATCGTTTATGAAAATAAGTTACGCAATTAGGGTACCTACTGGAGCAGATGCAGACGATATATTTCATCCGATATGGTTTGTATTCGATGTTATCGAGAGGATCCACCATCTTCTACGAAGATACATTTTCTTTTTTTAAATTTGTTTTCTTTTTAAATAAAGGACATAATTATGTATTGTGTTTTCTACACAGCGACGCTGTAATTATTTCGACGTCTACCATTGTTGAAAGTCGAAAGCGATATGAGTGGTAGGGCAGTTCTTTCGATCCTTCTACGGCAGTATTTAGAGAATTATGGCTGGCAGCGCGAACAGTAGCGGCAGGGGCAGAATGTAAATGAGGCATTAGTTTTTGAGGGTACTAAAGTCGATAGTGAGGTCAAAATGTAAATCCAAGATGGCGGCTGCGAAAATTTTATTTTGTTTTAAATGATACGTGAGAAGGAACTTTATTCCTGAGCGGGTTCTCACAAACGCACACGTTTTTTTTCAGGTGAAAGCTTCTTTAGGCGCGATGAGCGATTATTGGTATAGGAAAATCTTATGGGTTCGCGACACCGACATGCTAATATTAACAGTACCCATAATGTAACTATGAGTATGACATGTTGCGCTTGTTGTTACTCGGAGTGATAATAAGATAAGATGTTTAAAAGAAATAAATATGATTCATCAAATTGTTATGCCTAATATAAAATAAACACGAGAAGAAGCGTATAAATATGTAAACTGTTCCAATAAAATATTGTAAAATTATTTATTTAATTCGTTTTTTTAATAATATTAATCATAGGTGTAACAATAAATTGAAGTTGGATTTAAATTCCAATTAAATATTTACTAAAACAATTATTGCTCTAAATCGAACGGATCAACGTGTGTTAGTCTGACTATAAAGATAGCGAACGCGCCAACTCTACGCACACATGTACGCGCGCTTCTGTGTGAGTGAATTTTGCGAAGAATTTACCTAAACTTGACTTCCCGCGCTAGACGTAAACGCTCTTTTACAATTAAATGGAATATAGTCTTGTTCCGATATTGCGTTGTAGGCCCATCGCTTAGAATATGTAATTCCTTCAAATGTGGCGATTCTTCTATGGCAGTAGCATCTAATTTTAGCTCTAGCTCTTCGCATGCTAAGTTTTTTCTGTTCACGACGACGTATTTTCTTCTCTTCGTCAGCTAATTGGGTTCTAGACCAACTGGATCGAGGCATTGTCCCTGAAACAAAGCTAACCATGCTAAGCACCCCACATTTTGCAAAAAATAAATCAAGCTCCTTTTTCGAGTGCCGATACCAATGATGCAGTATTTAAATCATGCTATCTCAGCCTGCCCGTTTGTTTGACCAACATTGTAGCTTTATTTGCATAGAAAACTGTTAAAATGTTATTTTTTGTGGACATGCATCTTTCCCGTGGACATTTATGTTCACAGGAAAGATGTCCACAAGACAGATATTTTAAACTAAAATCAAAGCAGTCATTTTATTTTTAATGTCAGAAAAACAACAAAAGAAACTTTGAAACTACTCCTCAAAAGGCATTTCGGCGCAATATTTACTAAAATGTAAAATAATAACTTACCAAATTACAACCCAAGCAGGAAAGACGCACTGAGCTTTGACAAAAACACTTAATTTTATTTTAAAACTTCGTAAATTAGAAAATGGCACGTAGCTGTACCCGACAAGGACTCCAACAAATGGCGGCTATCCAGTGTTGTCAATTTAAAAAATATTCGATACATGGTGGCTTTAGCAGAAATTAAAATTTGGTTGATTTTTAGGTCCCCCAAAAAGACCTCAATCCGTATAACAGCATGTTTATTGGAAATTAAAAAAAATATCTTGTGCAATTATTAACAACTATCTAATAAAAATAATATTCATTATATATCACGTAAATGCGACAAAGATGTTTTGATAAATATGTTCAAAATAATTAATTACATCTATCCAATCACTCATACCCCGAATCTGAACAGTCCACACGAAGAGACTTTTGAAACATTTTGATTTTTTTTTAAATAAATAAATATCATTTCATATCTTGAAATATTATGAGTAAACAGAAAAGTAATAATGATTTAACTAAAAAATTAAAGTCTTCAGTTACTGTCGTAAATTTTTAAGTTATTTTATTCGAACACCCATATGTGTATGACCCTTGTAGGCCCTAATTTCAATAATTTGTAAGATATCCGCATAAATGATACCTCAAAAGAAAGAGCGATTATCAAGCATGATTTCAAAAAGGTTTGAACAAAAAAGCACCCTCCGTTTTTTTTTTTTAATAAGGTTTAAAAGACGTATTGTACAAATTTATTATTTTTTCTGAGCTTTAAATGTCTGTAAAAAAAATGTCTAATGACACAGAAGCCTAAAACATGTTTTGCTTGATTGCTTACACATTACTTTAATTAAATAAATAAAAAATGAATTCATTTATCATTCAATTTGGCCATAATTATGCAGTTTAAATTGTCTGTACTATCTTCGCCTTAAAGCTTTGCACCCATCTTCCAATCACCCTGTATTGGGTGTTGGTTACGTCAGCAATTGCAGCGTTTATAGATTTGCGATACTGGGACTAAAACCGCTGGGATTTACTGAGGGTCTTAAACTTGCGCCCAAAAGACTCTTTTTGCGAAAGACTCAAGGCGTGATGTATGAACTGAACCACACATATAATCGTTATTCTTTGGTGACATTGGTAAAGGTCGTGGTTTGAATCGGACTATACTTAAAATCGTTATTAAAACCAAAAATTGGAATGTAGTCTTGATTTTAATCTTATGTCAATATCGTCTAACAACACATACTCTTAGCATCGTAAATATATTTTGCTTGTCTTTTTTCTCAATTAGCTGTATTAGGTGCGCGTGGGCAAGTGACTGCGGTGGTCAATGCGATCTGATCTATAACGCCTCGCAGTCTGCCGAGCTTTTAGATTATTTGATTTAGTATGTAAGGCGGGGCTTGTGGCTAAGTAATAACAGCTGCACGGGTCGATCGATCAGGTTAAGCTACGCTTGCCGCGGTTGGTCCGTGGCTGGGTGACCATCTTTACATACCAAGTCCCCTCCGTGCCTCGGAAAGCACGATAAGCCGTTGGTCCCGGCTGTCATTTGTAGATCTTTGACAGTCGTTACGGGTAGCTAGAAGCCCAAAAAGTCGGACAACCAGTCTTACCAAGGGGTATCGTGTTACCTAGTCACTAGGTTGTGGAGGTCAGATAGGCAGTTGCTCCATGTAAAATACTGGTATTCAGCTGCATCCGGTTAGACTGGAAGCCGACCCCAACATAGTTGGGAAAAGGCTAGGCAGATGATGATTTAGTATATAAGGTGACGGACGTGATAGGCTTAGCGAAGAAGTGTCTAGATACCTATATGCTTTTAGTGCGCGGGCGCAGGTTGCAGTGCTTGAATGATGAGAGCTTCTCTAAAATCTGGCTTGTGGTTTCTTCATCTTTTTCAGTCTGGACTTTTGTTTTTATAGATAAAAAAAATATGTTGAAGTCACATAATTAATGTGCCAACTACGGACTACCTACTTCCTGCGTAGTGGGATCGCTTAATTTTGCTACCTACAGGGTTGACCAAATAGGTAAATAATATAAAATATCTGGATGACCGGACCCGGACTAGATGGTTTTTTTTTTTTTGAACGACGTTTTCTAAAAATGAAACTTAGCTAGATCGATTTATGGCCTCCGAAACCCCCCGCATACTAAATTTCATGAAAATCGTTGAAGCTGTTTCCGAGATTCAGATTAAGTATAAATATACAAGAATTGCTCGTTTAAAGGTATTAGATATGGAGTGTTACTAGTTTACAATCTGTCTTCTCATCTCAAATACTCTTATGAGTCCTAAGCTAACTGTAGATATAAAATCCGAACGTTATATTATAAAGAAGCGCTACGACTGCTTAACGCTTCAGCAATTGACTCTACTTCTTGAACAAACTCTACCAAAATCCTCTACCATCTGCAATAAAGTATGATTCCGCATTCAATGAATTCGTAATCCTATAGAGATATTCTCCATACTTGTATTCAAATGTCGCCGACGCAAACGACTTCAAAGTTTAAATCCATCGTCCATAGTTTTGGCTCGTTGATTTATGAAACATTTGATTTATTCTGTCACTGTTTGATACACACTATGAGTAATTTACTGTTTCCTTTTACGTCGCGATCTGGGATTAGATAAATTATGGCAGGTTGAAATACGAGCGAGCTAGTAAAGGATTAAGTACTTGCCGCGATTTGATCAGCGCTTAGTCACTTGTCATGTTATTACTAGCGAAGATGGAAATGTATTGATGACAGACTGTTGTTGAATGGAAATTGCTTTAAATTGCATTGGGTTTGTAAAGTTGCTTAGCATTAAAATTTATTTCTTTAATCTCAGTGTTAATTAAATAGGTACTGGTATAAGACCAAGGTTTTATGTCGAGATACTGCTCTGTGATTGTCATCTATAAAACAGAAAGCCATCTATAAAATAGAGAATCCAGTAGGGTGTTTCACAAACTCACGTATGACATGACACTGTGTAATTTTCACATTAGATACAATAAGATAAGGTGCCTAATTCTTAACCCTGGATAATAAATATAGCTAATGTGATGTGCTCTATCGCAGACATTCTGTCCCTCCAATAAGATACTACTTTAGGCTATCGAGTCCATATTAGCGAGTGCTAGGTATTTATGAAGTCATCGACTGGTAATGCTCCAATTCCATAAATTCAGATGACCATACTAGTGTTATCGCATCGTTCTAATACAACCAAGCCTGTTGAATTATTTTGCAGTTATTTCGAGAAATGATGTAAATAATACATTGTGGCTCAGCTACACTGTTAGAGGCTCTATTTTGTGGCCAGATGGTGATGACGGGCATTCAAAATACATAGATCCTAAGTATAGCTTGCCCCTAGTTGAAACTGGACATAGTAAGAAGCAAGTACTTACCAAAGCAGTCATATAGCCGTTATTTAAAACGCAAACATAAGTCCAATATAATGCTAAGTGGCACAAGCAGTTTGCTTAACATTGCTTTAAAGGCAGCAATAGTTTTGTCGCCAAGTAACATCACATATTTTTTTGGCTTTTCTGCACTCACCACGGGTGTAAGACCGTTTTTTCACAGGAGCCATTTTGCTAAAACTTTCTCAGCGTTAGCAAGTTACCACGTACCTGCAATGTTTATATTACTGCAGAATGATTCGACACAGTGTCCAGTGTCAAAACAATGAGCGATGCGCGGTCGCAGCGTTATGCAAAACATTAGTGCAATGAAATTAATAAAACTTGCCGATTACTTCGGTTGTAATTTGGACCTACTCTAGATTGTAAAAAGCTACAACCATTACAAATACTGTCTTACTGAGGAATGTGTGTTTGTTGAGGCACATTAACACTTTACAGATGAAATCAAAGAGGGTGTAACGTTTAAAACAAAACTTTTATAGGTGAGCCTTAATGAGCCTTTGATCTAGCTGGTGCACCAGCCTAACCATTGTTGTTACGCAAATACATAACGTGAAACTATGGGAGTATAAATAATATTGCATTGGCTACCTATCAGCGCATCGGTGCTGGTCGTAAAACTGAGAGAAATAGGTCAAAGTATTGTTCGCAGGCTGTGAAGAAACGCACTTTCGGTTTTCATACAAGTCGGTGGCAAGAAGCAATAGTGGAGTGAGGGAGGCTTAGTTTTGGGCACGCCACAATCGCGGCGATAAGACCCGTCTTTGAGGAGTGGCTGGAGAGACGCCACGGCGTTCTCACCTTCCGCCTGACGCAGGTCCTCACCGGACACGGCTGCTTCGGGAGGTTCCTGTTCAGGATAAGGCGGGAGGAAACACCCGGGTGTCACCATTGTGTGGATCGGCCTGAGGACACGGTGGAGCATACGGTGGAGGTCTGCCCGGCTTGGGCGGAGCAACGCCGTGTTCTCGTAGAGGCGATCGGCGGCGGTGATCTCTCGCGTCCGGCCCTGGTTCAGGCCATGGTACGGAGCGAGAGGAAATGGCAGGCCGTCACCTCCTTCTGCGAAGCGGTAATGCTCGCGAAGGAGGAGGCGGAACGCGTGAGGGAGAAGCAAACTTCGCGCCCTCACGCCCCTAACCGCCGCAGGAGGAGACGCCCGGGGCGGGAATCGCGAGCCGATTTCCGGCCACCGTAGGCGCGGGCTTGCGGACGGTGAGCAATGGGTAGCTCGCCGTCCGATAAGGACCAAGCCCGGGACGACGGCGCGTTGTGTTCCACGCGCGCCTCAAAGAGATGTCAGCAGAATTGACGGGGTCCGCTAGGGCCAATGCCTGCCGGGGGTTCGAAGAAAACCGATAGGGAAATTGTGGCCCCCGGCAACAGGGCATTTGCATTATCAATTAATCAGCCTATAATGTTCCCATTGCTGGTCTACTGGGACACAGGCCTCCTCTTAGTAAGAGGGAGTGGGCCGTAGTCCACCACACGGGCCCAGTGCGGGTTTGTAGATGTCACATGTCTTCGAATTTTTGGTTCTAGGACATGCCGGTTTCCGCACGATGTTTTCCTTCACCGTTTTTATGGCAGTGGTGATGATATTAAATAAACCAAGTAAAGTGCCTGCCTGGGTTCGAACTCACGATTTACAACGCGTAAGTCGGGGCTGATACCACTGGGCCGTCACCAGTTATATTATGTAGGTATTGAGAGAAGAGAAAATTATTCAATTTTCTATGATTTCATGGTTTTGCTATGCAAGATCTTACACAAATCCATTCCCTATAATTTAGGTGAGAAAAATGAAAATTAAAAACACATATTCATGTTTTATTGATAGGATAATCCTAAAATACTTAAGGATAAAAAAATTCTGACCACAACCACAGTGTCTCTCGTTTTAGAAGATGTTTCTTCAAATATAAAATCTTAAATTCACTGACAAACAACTTGTAATTTTGCAAAATTCCTTTATTATTGATGCTGAGCAAAGGATTTTTTTAAATTCACCTCTGTGGTGATGAAAGTTGGTGTTTTTCTGCCGATGGGAAATCCCATTGTACGCAGAGTTAAATAACATAAATCAAGAAAATAGCAAAACTACAAATAAATATAAATAATAATATAGTAAAGACAGATCGCACCAATTATCCCATAATGATATAAAAAAAACCCATATTTACATACACATGCGGTAATTTACCGACGATTAACATAAATTGATAGACTATTGAAATCAGTAGGTAGTCATAACATTTCAATTATTTCAACAAAGTACAGCTTGATTGAGACGCCCACAACGATCTCTTGTTTACACTTACGTACATAATATTATGATGGGTTTATTTAGCATTCAATATTCTAGACTCGCTGACATATCCTAATAGAAAAGGGGGAAAGTCGCCTTTCTATTGTGTAAAAATCTTGCCGTGAGAGCTGAAGTGAGCTATCCCCCATCTTTGTTGTTCGATAGTAGATTGTTTGCCAAGGGTGCAAACAACTATTTTTAAGGCGAGATTGTTTCTTTGAATCCTGAGTGCAGCGAGGGATTCAAAGTACGTACCTCGAGCTTAGTGTTGCTCCCGAGGTGAACACTCTACTTTTTATTACCCTCTATGAGAAAAATAAACGTGTGCGGTTCGACCCCCGTCACGAACGAAGTTCCTTCTCACGTATGATTTAAAACAAAAACTAAATTTTCGCAGCCGCCATATTGGATTTAAATTTTGATCTCATTATCGAATTTAGAACCTTCGAAATCTATGAAAACGATACCCGCGATGAAAATTTTAAAATTTTCGCAGCTGCCATCTTGGATTTACATTTTGACCTCACTATCGGCTTTAGCACCCTTGAAAACCATGAAAATGATACCGATGATGATAAATTTGAAAATTTTCAAATTTTGGATTTACATATTGACCGCACTATCGGCTTTAGCACACTTAAAAAAAAACCAAAGAATCTAAACCCATGGTGATAAATTTGAAACTTTTGGCAGCCGCTATCTTAGATTTTAATTTTAACCAACTTTACACTTTCTCTTTCTCTTGCCAGCCTGTTACTTGTTCATTCGTGATGGATTTCTTTAGTGATTGGAACTTTTACTAACCACATTTCAAATTCAAATCACTTTTAGTCCTTAGGGATTAAAAAGCTATTTTAGTCCCTGTTTACGAAGAGTAAACTAGCTCTTTTTGAATAAATGTGATAAAATTCAAATTCAGATCATTTAATTCGAGTAACATAGACTCATATTAATATTAGAATAGGCATAGGTACATATTTACAAATAAAATTAAAAAGTATTATTCCACAGACTTTAGCTAAGTTTCCTTTTTAGGATTCCGTACCAAAATGGTAAAAAGGAACCCTTATGAGATGGTGAGACTCAGTCTGTCCATCTGTCTGTCACTGCTGGATATCTCAAATTCAAATTCATTTATTAATTTTGTGAACATAGGGTAAAAAATTATACAGATGTTACAAATAAATATCGGTCCATACTAATGCTATCAACTTAAAATTTGGAATAGTTTTAGATGACGTTTGCCCAACTATTTTGGAAATAAGAAAGAAATAAAAAAAAAATCGCAAGAGCGCCTTAACGGGGGTCTTAAAAATTCGAAGTGGGGCTACTAGGGCATTTGGGGTATCATATGAAAGAGCGCTATTTGCTCATTCTCAAACATATTTTTTTTAGGCCGCACGGGTTTCGACATTTGGCGAAAAATTTAAAAAAGTACTGATTTCCCTTATTTCCGAAGTTTGCATAGAGAAAAATCTGAAATTATTCCATGTGATAGAAGTTTATATAAAGATTACAGGAAAAATAAAACGATGTCTCAACAGCACACTTTTTCAGAAATCATCAATAAAACCGGCTAAGTGCGTGTTGGACCACGCACAATGAAGGGTTCCGTAGTTGGGATGAATTTATCCCAAAAACAAACTTAACTTTGTAGTTGATAAACATGTTCTCCCATACGCAATGTATGGGAAAACATGTTTTTGCAACTGCAAAGTTAAGTTGGTCGATTATTACTCGATAATTAGTAAAGCCTACTTAGCTGTGATAGTTTTCCTTTTAATTTCGTTATATAAACTACTATTATGATTTTTTCACACACCCAAAACCAACCATTTAGCCGGCAGGGGGGGGGGACACTTGACTCTAACAAAAGTTAGCACTTTAAAACTTAATATTTCGCAAACGGATCCCTGAATCCAAAAATGATTTTCACAAACTCGCAATGTTTTTAAAGGACCTTTCCAATGATACCCCTCACCATGAGTTAAAAAAAGAAAAAATAACATCACCACTTTACGTGTATGAGAGGTACCCTAAAAAAAAATGTTTTTCATAATTTTATTTTACCACTTTGTCGGCGTAATTAAAATATATACCTATGCCAAATTACAGTTTTCTAGTACTAAGGGTCTCGGCGCTAGACCGCGGACAGACAGACAGACCGACGGACATGACGAAACTATAAGGGTTCCTTGTTTACTACGGAACCCTAAAAACTAACATTAGTTCCACTATCGGTCAAGAGATGGCGCTGACCAACACTGCAATATTCTACACCATAGTAATAAAATTCTCTGATGCCGGGGCAACACCAACGGGAAACGTCGTTAATTATCGCGATGATAGACTTTATTCCGACGGGTTAAGGTCCATCATCGTGAAAATTAACGGCGTTTCCCGTTGGTGTGGCCCGAGCATGACGAATATAGGCCTCGCCGATAAAAATTTAAACTAGTACGGAACTCTCGGTGCGCGAGTCCGACTCGCTCTTGACCAGGTTTTTGGGCTGCAGTTTTAATGTCCCAGTTTCTAAATAATTTTATGGTTCTTTCAGCAACTGGTTTTGACAGCTTCGGTCCAATATTGACTATTGACAAAACTGTCATTAACGAGACACAATAGAATTTTTATTGTTATCCACCTCAATGAGGCGTCGTAACAGATGATGAGATAATAGGTTACTGTAGTCCTGTGGTTACAAGCCAAAGCTCAAATGATTGCGAAACACTGCTGTTTGTAACACAACGCCTCAGATCAAGATGAGCGAGTATTCAAATAAAGTTGTACATATCATACCTTGTCATACTCATTAAATAGCACAGTTTATTGAACAAGCCCTGATTCATACGTACTTGACCGATTGTGCACAGTCAGAGTCGTTTTTGTTTTTAATTGGTTATTTATTTCAGGGTGGAAAAATGCTAACTTATCTCAGGTACGAATGTTTTTTTACAATAGAAAACTTAAGGCACCTTGATTTGGGTTTAAATATACTTCAAAAACATATAGGTACCTATTAAAGTCACATGATTTATTTAAATTCAACCATTTACAGGCACCTATTGTGAAGAGCATCGAGGTTAAAGATTGCAAACATAACTATTAGAGTCTAAAGAACCCCATAAGGTCCCGTAGCAGCTAGGGGAACTTATGGGTTTCTTCAATCAGGGCCTAGCTGATTTGATATTTATTTGCTTTATTATGGTCAGTAGGTTTCTAACGTCAGCCCAAAAACCGCAAAAAATAACTTTGATTTAGGGATAAAAATGAAGCAGAGCCCAAAGTTACATGCCACAAACATTAATTTGCACCAATCAATGCTCACCTTAGTAATTGACTTGTTCTAGCTTTCAATGAATATTAATTATTAGTCGTTTCCGTTTCTTCAAAACAAATGGCGATTATTCTATCCGCGTGCAGTAATTAGTATGAGTGGTTCATGCAGGCCGTTACTATGAAGGTTGGCTCTGAGCTGAATGAAACAGTGGGCTGGTTGTCTTACCACGCAGGTTGAGAAGGTCATGTGGCGGAAACCTGTTCCTGTTTACATGACATGGGACACAAATACAATATTGCAGTTTTCTTGAGTAGGTAGTCAGTTTTCCTAGTAAGTAAAGTAAAAGTAAAAAAGCTTTATTCCGTTGGTCGTTTCTTCTTTTTAATCTTTAACACTTGAAAGTAACGAGGCATTTTCGTTGTTGGGGCTCTCTGTTGCATGTATCTAACCACCTCGTTCAAAAAGCCCTTTGTGTCTAATTTAACCAAAATATATTTTGAGTTTGATCTTTCGTACATTTTCAAACCAACTCATGCCAGTCTCTACGCACAGTTATTAGTTACCTTTGCTTTTTATTCTTCTTCAAAGCTTTCTTGAACTGAAATTTTATTTTTCTCTATGCTATTTCCTTCTGTAATCAGCTAAAAATACCTTGAAGTAGGCGACATTGAGCTTGAAGTTAGTTCATTAGTTACAACACTTACAACTAAACGGTTTGAGTGGTAACTAATTCCTTCACCATGTTTGTGTTACTTTTATTAGTAACACAAACAATAGGTACTTCAAAATAAAATGACACCGAGTAACCACAAATATTACGTGATTTTTAAAACCGATCCTTGCGCTTGCGCCGGCCGAACGGATGGGTGGGCGATTATCAGAAACGAGTGATGTCATCGTCTTAAACACTACCTCTCTGTGGGATGTAGACATTGAATCAGTTTCGACGGCCTAGGCTTAAGGTCTTAGGCCTTTTACGAGTAAGACCTACGCGGTACGCCTACTTTCATTTTAAGCTCCAAAATATCATAGAAGAACCATTAGAACGTTGAAATATAAAGCGACGAAAGAATACTGAGAACATTTTGTTGAAATTTAAGTAGAATCATTTCTTTAAAGTAGGACTGAGCTACAGCGATCAGACCGTCACCTAGTTTTATTTGAACTTTGTGCTTTAATGTTTCAGTGTTTGCAGGTAACCTAGAACCTAGACGAACCCTTATGTGTATACACAGGCACTGAGAAAGCGTTCAGAAGAAGAAAAAGTTGGTCGAGTTTCTAATAAGAGTAATAAGCTTCCCTAGACCCTCATACTTTCAAAACAAACAGTTTTGTTGCAGCTTATATAAATAATATGAAAATGAAAACATCAACTGCAGAGGCAATAAACGACGTAGCTGCGAGTGGCGCAGCCTAGGTAGTTAAACCCCTTTTAGGGTGACCTGCACTAGGTCATGGCTTGATTGATTTATTACGTCAACTTTTGCGTGTTATACTATATCTAGCAAGCTAAGAGACTAATAAAAAAAAATCCTCCAGGTCAGTATGGAAATTCAACACCATTTAAAACAATTTTACAAGGCGAACGAATTCCTTAAATTCAATCGGTCCAGTATGGCAGTTGTCAAGTATTTAGTGGCCGTAATGTTGTATTTTTATGGACTTTATCGAGGCCGTGCGACTCTGAGCTCTCATTATGTTATCTACGATGCAACACCCTGGAACCTGCTCCTACGGGGATCAAGGGACGAAGATGTTGCCAAGTCACTTGCAAATGCCCTGAATCCCTCTGATATAATCTCACCATTTGATGCATCTGCATTGATTTAAGTTCCATAAGGATAAGTGGGAGTGAAGCAATCACCTCTTGTTCCAAGAAGGGCACGGAAAAGAGCACACAAAAATGAAACAAGATCCACGGTAAAAGACCCGTTACTCCGCAGAGGTTGACCTCGAGCCATCAATAACTGATAATCATCTGTGACAGTTTGGTCCTCTTCCATCTTTCGGTGGTACATACTGAAGACTTCGGTACTATTCGCAAGAAATCTGAAAACAAATGGTAGGGACCCAATTTCTTCGCAATATTCAATTGTTTAGCCGGATCAGCGGTTTGTTCCGGTTTTTCAACAATGGTGCCGGCCTGTCATTGTCCAGTATCGGCTTCATCGCTGCCACCGGCCATTGTGCACCTAAAACCACTTTTCGATACATTATTGTCTTAAAGATTATCTCATGGAGCATTTATATTTTTAAGATTATTATCTCATGAATCATTACTTTCATCAGTAGTATCTCCAAGAAATAGTGATGGTTTCAGTTGTATTCCAATAGAAGTCTAATGTATTCTAGGCGGCATTTTCTGTGATCAAAACTATATTGACAAAGTAGTAAAACTACCGCCAAAAAAAAAAATGTCGGCCATTACACGTAGCTATAAACGCTGGCTGTCGAAGAACAGGCTTTTATCGCATCTAAATAAATAACACACTTAGACTAATTAGACTCGTATGTGTGTATTGTGGCATCGCTTTCTCGGAACGCGTTTCGATAAGTGTTTAATCTTTTAGGGCACGAAAGCCTGCGGGAGAGGGTTGAGGGAGGAGTAGGAGGTGCGCGCGCGCATCCCGCGGAGAGCCAGCGCGGGTCACTCAGCGGCCCGCAGTGATCGCTCGGACGCTGACTGCGCCGCACGCCACGTTGACCCAAGCTCGCACGCTCAAAGCCGCTCCACGCGAAAAAACATAATAAAACCAATCGACCCCGAGTGACCCCAAAAGTGCATACCGAGCGGCCGACACGAACGAAACGACTTCGCGAATACACAGAATAAAAACAACTAACACTAACGCTTTGCAGTAACACGTGAGCTTTATTAACTGTTAATATAAGTTATAATTAACATAAAGGTGGAAATTGAACTGTGCACTGGAAGATATCTGAGTTTTGAGCGATTGTTTAAAATTTAAATGGTAACGGGCGAGCTGTGTTAGCGGCCGGTGGCTGTGCTCAAACACAGGTAAGTTTGACTTAAGTTTTAAATTACGATCTCATGTTTCGCTCAGCTGAGCGCTACAGATGGCGGGGTATTTGACAGTTGTATTTTTTTAAACGTGTCCACGCATAAATTAAGTATATTTTTCTTTAAACTTTGATATGTATATAATTTACATGAGTAATATCGACGCGCGACGTTCCATGTTCTAAGAGTTGGTGATTGTTTGCTTACGTTGGTGTTTGTCTCTCCAGTGGAATGCGCCGGCTTTGTCCCGAATGTGTTGTGAACTGTTGTCATCATAACAAATATCTTTGCGTCTAGGTGTGCGGCGGCAGGTTCGGATGCTCTTGTTTGCACACCTGCTTCTTGGATTCTTGTACCTACTTTATAATCTTTGTCGTCTCATAAGTTAACCTTTATCTAAGGTACTATTCCTTAAGTTTGTCATCAGTAGCTATGAATGTTTGTCCGACACTTAGTCGTTGTAATCCTAAATAAACTCGTTGTGCTCTTTATCACCTATTTTGGTGGACACACACAATGCTTGTGTGTTTGCCTTTAGGAGGTAACTCTGAGTCATCATCTAGTTCTTTGAGTTTTTTGTTGTTTCTCTGTTCCTTTATATCTTTGTCTCCATAATTTTGAATCTAGATGTAATGATGTTCTAGATTTGAACATTAGTCTCTAGTTTTTATCTAAAAGACCACCCAAATTTAGATTCATTCCAGTTACATAGTTCTGTGAAAAACACTAAGTATAAGAGGAATAAAATATAAAAAAAAAAATTGTTCAAATAAGACTGAAATAATTATGAAGACACGAAACCAAAAAATACCCTCAATTCAATAAAAAGACAAACATCCACAAGTTCATCTATTCATATTAATTAAATGGCATAAAACTCGCTGTTTATGAATATCAAGAAACAAAAAACACTAGTCAATGAGCACTGCAACCAGGTATGGTCAATTCATAAGAATAACGAACAATGATTTGTTTAGTATTAAAGTAAAAATCACGATTTCTACAATATACCTATCTATACTTAAATTACTTAGACGGACATTAGTCAACAAAATATATTCAACTATGATGACATCGAAATCACTATGAAACACCAACAGGATTTGGTGATGGTATACACTGTCAAAAGCTGTTGCTTGTGCAATCAACTTTACCTTGGGGAACCCCTTGATTTGGTCTGATCAAAGCACCTATATCTATTGAAGGTTGAACAAAACTTGGTAGAAACTCTATCCCTTCATATTCTTAAGCAAAATTGATAATGTTCAAAAGACCACTGCGGACCATACACCTACACGGTAGACTGCCGTACGTACATATAGCGTACCTGTGCGGCGGGTTGTAATCAGGTTCTGGTTTCTCGAAATAATCTTACGCGATGTTGAATAACATCGTTCCCACGCCGCCATTATTAAAGGAGTTAATAAAACAATTATAGAAAATAATAATAAAATACTTCGTGTTATGAATGAAAGTGAATTTGATAAAAGTGTTTTGTAATAGTTCCTAAATTTTTTAAATATTGAAATGATAAACAGAAGAGTTCCGTTGCTTTTCATCAGAACGAACTCCTTTTTAGTTACGCAATAATAGAAGTCCTTCAGTCCTAACCACTAACCACATGTTATGGTAACATTGCAATTGTTATTATATAATACTAGCTGCGCCCCGCGGTTTCACCCGCATAAGTCTCAATCCCGTAGGAATATCAGTATAAAAGTATCCTACGTCCTAACCCAGATTATGGTCTACCTATGTGTCAAATTGCATCCAAATCAAAACAAATTCACTTTCGCATTTATAATATTAATAGTTAGGATGTAATCAAAGTGTCAAGTTGAATCTATCTATAGATAGTCTTACTGAAAACAATGTAAACAACTCTACTGGCGTTGTTCAATCAAAAAACTCTTCATGTCTTTAGTAATGATATGTTTGTCGACGAACTCCCAATTTAGTTTTGTCTGCTATTAGCTTTAGCTGGTTAGTCTTATACACTTAGTCTTATATACAATCGTAACCTGGACCAAAGTCTCGTGAGGATAGTTTTGATATGGTTATATTATATTATGTTTAAAGGAGAACATTAAAGAAACGAGGGATGGACGGATATAATATGACGAAAGACAATATGGCTATAGGGTGGTATAAATAAATGGGCAGGAAGATGATGCTGATGATGAACAGTGTTCTCGACTAGCAGTCAAATCTATGAAACGATTAAACACATTTGAAGGTTTCATTTCTAATTACCTAGTTCATCGCAAAACCTCTTCAACTTCTACCTACGCTTGAAACAATACCCGTTAAGCCTTATTAATAAAAGTAGTAATTATAATAATTACACGTGTGATGTGCAGGCCATACACGATGAACATGACATCATCTTTCTCAAATCCAAGGCTTTGCTTTTGTTAAAATATATTGTTTACTTTGAATGTTTAGAGCATTCACTCAAATGGAACCAATTGGTTTTCATGTGTGTTCCCCTTTGAGTGCAAAATGTAAGATTGTAGTTAACTGTGCTAGAACTAATATCAGTTAGCTCAACTTTGTTACACTTTCTATGTTACACTTTGATTCATGTTTGGACGTTAAGTTTCATAAGTTCTTTAATGAGTATCTTCAGCTTTTCTACCAATAATGTATTGTGTAAGACAGTCATAATATTCAATTTTGAACAAGCCTACTTACCTACCTGATTTTCCTTTTGCAGATGGACTAGGATTTCTATTCTCATCGTTTTTGTCCCAAAGGTAGATACTGTAGGCATTACCTATCGAAATCTATAGTATGAATGAATTTTTCAGGGGATAAAGTGTGAGTCTTTATAATGTGCACATAATTATCGAAATTAAGGAATCTATGCTTAATTTAATCGACGGAAAAAAAGTGTAGATTTTGTTTTCAATATATTTGTCTGTCTGTCTGTGTGCGTATCGACTGGTTACACGTTGACCGTGACATATTCCTTGCATACAGACTACAGTGATTCAACTGTATTGTTGGTTTTGCATTAAATGTCGTAATTTCTTTTTTTAACCGACTTCGCATAAATCTCATATTTTGTATCATTTCGAAGAAAATATTTTCAAGCTACTTTTATAATGATAATCTGAACCTATTGGGGAGTCGAAAGGATGTTTTAAAACGTTCGTTTTCTTTATTCAAAGTCCTTTATGGGTCCATATTTTCAATTTAGTTTCACAAGTTGGCAAGATTTCCGTTAGCAATTTCCCTAACTTAGGGAACTCCCTATTAATTTTCGATAAATAATTTTCATTTGATGCGATAGCGATATAATAACCACATTAAACCTACGAGTATATCAGTTTAGTTTTGCACAATAGCCGATAGATATATGTAACCTTTGCAGACAGTGTTTATCTCTCGTAGAAGACATGTCGCAAGATGTTGAACGCAACAGTTTATCACTGCACGAATGCACGTGTCTATCGCTCAATTAACTATATCTTGTTGTACACAGTCATCAACATCACGCATATTTGGGTTTTGATTCGTTGTTAGATTCAGTTGAGGTAAAGCTTTGCCGATATGGTTATATCTTTGATGGGTGACCATTTAGTACCATCCTAAACACCGAATTAAAATGTTTGTCTAACAATTAGAAGGTAGAATGTCTTGGCAGAAGTCGCACCTATTTCCATGTGGAATTGAAAGTCAATAAGCAAACAGGCTATATTTGAACTGGACGGACTGCAAGTAAACCTGCAAAAAGATGACAACGCAGACGAAGTCAAAGGCAGACAAAAGGCATGCGATGTGGAAGGCAAAGGAAATCTTTTGTACACGTGGGAAACCAAAGTCTAAATAATAATAGGTAATACTAGTAACCTAAGTAGTTTAAACCTTGAAGAATGACCCCATTGAGATCCATATCCTCGCACAGAACCCACTTTGTCGCATTAAACAGTATGCATCCTATTACTAGACTAACGACTATTTAGCCACAAATTGTACCTAATTGAGCATTTAAATAAATTAGCACCGTAACATGTCTAATTCGGTGCATGACATGTTGAGTGTGCTCAGCTACTGATACCAGGAGTATTTACCTGATAATGCGTGGGTCGAGTCTACCTATTGATACTGTATTGGACGTGATATTTGTCTAGTTTATTACTATGAGTCTATTACTAATTACTGATACTGGCTGTCTGTGTGTGTTTACTTAGTAATTCTTTGGTGGACATATTATGATGGTTGGGTAATTCACAACGGACTTAATACGAGGAACCCTTATTGTTTCGCCATGTCCGTCTGTCTGTTTGTCTGTCCGTCCGCGGTCTAGCTCCGAGATTCTTAGTAGTAGAAAGCTGTAATTTGGCATGGGTATACATATTAATTACGAAGTTTTACAAAGTGATAAAACAAAATTACGAAAAAAAATTTTGTGTACCTCCCCTACACGTAAAGCGGGGATGTTTTTTTTTTTCTATCCCATGGTGTGGGGTATCGTTGGAGGGTGCTTCAAAATTATTGGGTGTGTGTGTAAACCATTTTTGGATTCAGGGATCTGTTTGCGAAATATATGAGGGATCGGTTTAAAGTGCTAATTTTTGTTAGAGTCAAGTATCCGCCCCCTGCCAACTAAATGGTTGGTTTTGGATACGTGAAAAAATCTCAGAAATAGTTAAATAACGAAATTAAAAGAAAAACTATCACAGCTAAGTAGGCTCTACAAATTAGGAGAACTTTATTATAAAAACACCTATACTATACCCATTTTTTGCAAAGAAATAAATGATTTGACTTGATTTTGAGTAATAATCGACCAAGTTGCAGTTGTAAAAACATATTTTTCCGTACATTCCGTATCGGAGAACATGTTTTTCAACTACAAAGTTAAGTTTGTTTTTAGGATAATTATTTTATTCTCTCATTCATTCGTATCATCTTTATAAATAATTATAATTTACTTTGATAAAATTAAATCAAGACCTAACTGGGGTCATAATTGTAGGACTTTAAGACTTATGGATTCAAATAGAGCAACTTGAGGTAATGGACCAATAATAAATAATAAAAACACAAACAAATCAAATAAGCACCCAATACAGATAAATACATCAACATTATTACAACAATCTAAATCAATTTGTCCACTAGACATTAAGCTAAACCAACATGAACAAAATTCAATAAAAACTTTCTAACAACACAATTAGTATACAATGAAAGACCCCATCAATGAGAGACAACCGTGGTAAGTAGCCATCCATGGGCAGCCGTAAGATGTGCCGCGCGCTTCCCGCCTCAGTGCGCCAGCGCAGGCTCACGTGCGATCCCATGGTGTAATGAGCCCATTAGTAAGCTGATGAGCTTAATTTAACAGTGGCTCGGCGAGGAATGAGCGAGGTGAGATGAGCTATGTGACGTTCATTCAATGTATTGAAGACTCGGTTTTGTATTTGGACCCATTGTATGGGGACGATTTTAGGGTCATTAAAATTCAAAGAGTAAAAATGAAATTAAAAAACAACCGGCTAAGTGCATGTCGGACCACGCAGAAGAAAGGGTTCCGTAATTGGGATTAATTTATCCTAAACACAAAATTAATTTTGTAGTTGAAATTTTTTTCTCCGACACATCGATAAACGTCACCGTCAATTCTCCAACTGCAATTGTAAGTTTGTAATCAAATTTTTTTTTAACTACAAATTAACAGTTTTGGGACCTTTTCCTTTACTTGTGCTGTGAGGCCTTACTTCTTGCCAAATTTCATGATTATAGTAGATAACTAAGTACCTATCAAAATACATGTAGGAATGGTAGGGCAAATAAAAGCTTTTCTCGATCAACTCAGGTTTATTTAAAAAAAAAAATAAGTAAAAAATACACATCTGTCTTTGCAACTTTTTTTCTACTGACAACGAAAAAAAACAAAAAACCTCTTCTCCAAAATCAAATATGCAGTGAAAAGCAAATTAGTATCTTACATAGAGGATTTACTCCCCACAGCTCGGCCATCCTATTAAAAGTCTGTCCTCAGACTTCTAGTTAAATGAAATAAAAATAAAAATCATCACACTTATTAAATTTAAATAAAATAAACACATTTCAGTTTAAAAACAACTTACAACAACCTACCTTATATCTAATTAACATGAAATACAAAACAATCATGAACTGCCAGAGAAACAACATCACATAAAATGATAACTCAATAATAAACAACTAAATTTGCAATCATAGCAATCATAATTTGACTGAGCAGTTTAAATAAAATAAAATGCTACCTTAGCATTAGTCCGGCCAACTTTTCATATGGTCAGCAACAGTAGTAGTCTTTGTAGGTCCTTCTGCTGAACTGTCTGACTTCACAACTTCATAGCGATCCCGCCCCAATGTTTTGATTATTTTATATGGCCCGAGGAACTTGGGTCTTAACTTCATGTGAGTACCAAATTGAGTCCTTTTAATAGCTACATAATCCCCAACAGAATACTTTGTACTGACTTTCCTTTTCTTGTTGTAATTTTTGCTATTTTCTTCTTGTATTTTGTATATTTGGATTTTAGCCTTTTCTCTCAAATCTTCTCTTTCTTGCACAAAACCTTCTCTATATTCTACTTCCAACATTGACATCAATTCTACGTCCTCCTTTTGTTTCATTTTGCATCCTGTAAGTAGTTCAAATGGCGACATTCCAATACTTCGTTGATATGTACTGTTTATTGCTCTCTGCACTCTGCTTACTTGGCGATACCACAACTTATCATCTTGCAAACATAACTTGGTTAATACTGACACCACAATTCCATGGATTCGCTCCACTTGACCATTGCCACGAGGCACTCCTGTTGTTATTTTGACGTGCTGAATGTTTTCTGTTGTACAATGCTCAGCAAAATCATTGCTTATAAAAGCTGCACCTCTGTCTGATATTATCCTCCGTGGATTGCCCCAAGTCTGCTGATGCACCTTTAGCTTCTCTATTGCCTCCTTGGTGTTTGTGGTTTTAGTCGGGAACAACCACACAAACTTTGTGAACCCATCCACTACAGTTAGTATATAATTATACTGCTTTTTAGTTTCCGACAAGGGTCCGACGTGATCGCAATGTAAAGTATCTAATGGTATGTTTCCCTTATCGATGCTATTTAGCAAGCCTCCTTGCTTTCCGGCTTTCTTCATGGCCAACAAGCATGGTATACAAGACACTAACACTTCTTCTATCTTCTTAGTAACATTATTTATGTAATAATCTCTAACTAGCACCTCTAGCATCTTCTTTTTCCCAAAGTGACCATTTTCATGGACATTTTTTATAATATCATATTCCAACCCTTTAGGTATTACCAATAATCCTTCAGCCCCTTTGTACAATAATCCATTTTGCTCATAGTAGTCAGAGTAAGGTTTATCTTTTAGTATGTCCAATATTGCTTTTACTCCTTCATCAATCTCTTGAGCTCTCCTTATCTGCTCATGGATATTCCTGGTGATCATACCAATATAGGGATTACGACTGAGAGCATCTACGTGTCTCATCCTCGTACCAGCTCTATGCTCCACGGTATAATTATATTCCTGCAACAATAAAACCCATCTGGCCACTCGTGTTGACAAATCTTTTTTCTTGAGTGTCATTTCGAAAGCCAAACAATCTGTTACTATTTTAAATGGAATACCCAATACGTATCTTCTGAATTTTTTGACACCTTCAACCACAGCCAAAGCTTCCAACTCATAACTTGAATATTTCTTCTCAGCATCTGTTGTCTTCTTACTCATATAGTACACAGGATGCAGTAGTTGATCATTAGGATCCTTTTGTAATAAAATTGCTGAAAAAGCTTGTTGCGAAGCATCCGTATGCATCTCTGTAGTCAACTTGGGATCGAATATCCTTAAAACTGGCTGTTCTGACAGGATCTTCTTCAATGTTTCAAAAGCAATCTTGTGTTCATCTGTAAATCGAAATTGACAATCTTTTTTCAACAGATCTGTTAGCGGCTTAGCTAAAGCAGAATAATATTCAATAAATTTTCTAAAATAGGAAGTAAGACCAATAAAGCTCTGTACCTGTTTCACCGTCCTTGGTATGGGATACTTCATCACCGCCTCCACTTTTTCAGTTGAGGGTCTAACAGTACCATTCTCCACTATATGACCCAAATATTCTACACGTGTAGTAAGCAATTCACTCTTCTCCCAGTTAATGACTAACCCATACTCAGCTGCCACCTTCAAAACTTGTTTTAGCCTATCTAACCCTTCTTCATAAGTTCTAGATGAAATAATAATATCGTCGATAAAAATTAGCATAAATCCTTCAGATAGTAAGTCGCGGAAAATCGCATTAATAAATCTAGTAAAGTAATTTGGACATATGGTCAATCCAAACGGTGCCTTCGTGAATTCATATTGCCCTGATTGGGTAACAAAAGAAGTGTATTTCATACAGTCTTCCCTAATCTTCAAATGGAAAAATGCATCCTTTAAATCCAACTTACTGTAAATAGTAGCTCCTGACAACTTGTCTAAATGATCATCAATAATTGGTAAAGGAAAGTGATCCTTCACCATTTTTTCATTTATTTTTCGATAGTCAACACAAACTCGTGTTTTACCATTCTTCTTTTTAACTAACACCAATGGACTAGCATATTCAGAAAAACTTGGTTTCACAATACCTTTCCGTAACCACTCTCCTACTTGTTCAGTGACTTCCCTCTGCTCCTGTGCTGAAAAGCGCCGAGGACGCTGTGCCACCGGTATATTGTCCTTCAACACAATCACCATCTCCAGCGGTGCTTCCTTGATTTGTGAGGGATGGTATCCTTCAACCAGATTAGCCGCAGCTGCCCGAACACTTAGAGGAACATGGCTCAACTCAGTCGAGCTTGAGCCTATATCATCTGAAAGCCAACTCAAAATTTCGCCCTCACCTTCAGGCATTACGCTCACAACACCTTTATCAAAAACAACCTTACTCAAATCTAAAAAAGGTTGACCTAAAATCATCTTATAAGGCATTGAATCTCTGGGCACAATATAAAAAGTAACATTATAAAAATTAGCATCAATTTTTACTTCGTAGGTACACTTTCCGAACGCTATTACCTTGCTATAACCTAAACCCGTTAACACTTTATTTTCTTTGGTGTAAACACACTTTGGAAGTTCAAAAAATAAGTCCGCCGTTACAAGATTGAGATCACTACCCGAATCAATTAGACTTTCGACACAAACACCACTTATTTCAACACATAATTTAGATTTACGAACTTTGTTTACATTCAAAATATTGTCAGTTTGAAGTTTCGCATCGTCTTGACCACAACAACAATGGCCGCCGTCGCCGTCAGTGCTGCCAACCTCACACGTCAACTTCGCACACATAGAGTTTGGTTGTCTTTTATCACCGCTTATGTTGGTAGCCATGCACTGTGGCGCTACGTGCCCGAACGCACCACATTTAAAACACTTGATTCCCTTTTTACAGGATGGTGCCATATGATCCCTATCCCCACATTTGTAACACCTCCGATCATGCGTTTCCATTTTCTTCTCGTCACGAGACGTCGAGGGTGTGGCTACATTCCGCTTGGCCACCTTCACCGTATTTTTTTTCATCGTCTCGTATAACGACAGTTTCTCCTTTAATTGACTATATGTAGTCGCGCCATAAAGTATGGTTTTATTACTCTCGTAATCTAAAATTCCTTCGACGATGTATTGCACCGCAACATAGTCGGCAATCTTCGCACGCTTCGCTATCTCCTTCATCGAAATCATGTATTCGTAAAATGACTCCTCCTTACGCTTCTTCCTTGAAGACAGCAACTCATGGGCTTCTTTGGAATTGATACTGTCTGGAAATTCTTTGGCGATTGCCGCCTTCAGCTCATCAAACGTGCGATGTATCTTTTCAGTTCTGAGCCACATAGCTGCGACACCAGTAAGTGAGCGCCTGGCCACAATCAGTGTTTGCGCCGGTGTCCACTGCATAATATCCGCATGGTCTTCTACGTCTTGGGCCCATTTACTCGACGTGTACGTTTTGTCCGTCCCGTCAAACTTTGGCACTAGACCATCGTACCACAACGACGGCGCAGCAGCTGGAACCGCCGCCGTTTCAGTTGATCTGGACATGTTTGGACCAATCTTTATTTTTCTGTCACCCCACCCACACCTTCAGACCTTCACACCTTTATTAATTCTTTCACCGCTGCGTACACCTCAAAGACTACTTTTATGGTAAAAATTTCATCACCTCTACATACGACAAAACACCACCATTTAGCTTTATTTAACCGCTACCATCCCGGACGAGCCCCCAAAAATTGTAGGAATGGTAGGGCAAATAAAAGCTTTTCTCGATCAACTCAGGTTTATTTAAAAAAAAAAATAAGTAAAAAATACACATCTGTCTTTGCAACTTTTTTTCTACTGACAACGAAAAAAAACAAAAAACCTCTTCTCCAAAATCAAATATGCAGTGAAAAGCAAATTAGTATCTTACATAGAGGATTTACTCCCCACATACATATGTCGCATTTTTAATGGCCGTATTTTTATTGCGTCGGTTTAGAAGCTTGATTCTTTTTAGAGTTTCAAGAAACCGTATGTATTAGATATTAACTTCAACTTGATACCTCCACGCGTTCCTGAGAAAAAGGGTTTTGACGGACAGACAGACAGATGCACGGACGGACAACGAAATGATCCAAAAATAAAAAATAAACTAAAGATTTCATTGGTTTATTTTTTTAATATATCTATATAAAATGTGGTGACACATTTCACTATGATGATACTGTCGATGATAGTATACACCATTCCATATTAATTTAATTGTCCATAAAACACGCCTCCATATAATAACATTAGATCAGTATTCAATACATCCAAGGACAATCATCATAACGCTAATATTTTTAAACTTTGTTTGCAATAAACATTTTCACTTTTAATTTGGCTATTATTCAAAATAGTTAAAAACATTACACTAGATTTTCGACTATAGAAAACTCCGTTAAGCTTAGCTCCGCTCCCGCTGCTCATAGACAGGTGGAAATGAAAGTCCAGATAACTACCAAACCCCGACACCACACACGGCGTACACGACAGTCATTAGACGATACATGAAGCACATGCGCAAGCGCAGCTACATGCCTTGCATATTGAGTCTAGCAAGAATACTTTTAATACATTTTTGTTTGAAAATGCTGTCTTATTAATTTTTTAAAGCTTTAATTTATTTTAAAAACGCGTCAGAAGAAGTCGAAGAGCCATCATGCATGGACGATATCAATGGGCATTTCGAAAAGCTGGTCGACCCATCAATTGATTTCAACTTCAATATTTTACAACGAGCAAGGTCCAACTTCCAAATACTTGTCCGGTCTACGGTTTCTGAAGATATAACCTAACCCTTAATAGCAGTAGCTGACCACTAAAAAATTCAGTTTCAAACCCTCGGAAGGTCCATGAACTGGACAAGAAAAAGTTGCATATTTTAAACCACCCCACTATTTTATAAATCTATTTTCAACGTACATTTTCCGCTTCCTTAAACTTTGTCCTTCATTGCTGATTTAGACCCACCGTTATCGTTTCCCATCGGCAGTGAACATGCAATCAATCACACGTGAACACGTCTAACGCGAACATTACGCGTCATTATACGCCCACCATGCTGTTGCAACTGAATAACTGATGCAATGCCATTACCGCCGATTAAACACTGCCGAGAACTGGTAGGGTCCTCACCAGAAAATAGCCAAATAAATAGGACATTTTTCAAAACGACCTACATATTTTTGCTGATTCATTTACGCGGAAAATCATAGTACGATATTTTAAACCAGCTTGTAACTTATAGAGGAAAATATGTAGATTATCTACACAAGAAAAATAAAAGTGCTCTTCGGATCGTCCTCTCTCCTGATATGCTGTGCCCGACAGGGTGGCTCCATAACTGTTTCATTAATTTTAAGCCTACCAACTGTTTTACGAACATTAGGGAATGCAATAAAGAATTGAGAAATATAGAAAAAAATAACAAATATGAATAGTTTCACAATTATGGAATGTTTTTCTACATAGTCAACAGGCGTTTTTTCTTTTCTTCTAAATCTTTATATATATAATTCTTCTGTGAGTGTGTATGTCACTGAACTTCTCTCAAACGACTGGACCGATTTTGATGAAATTTTTTGTGTGTGTTCAAGGGGATCTGGGAATGGTTTAGATTCACAATTTTGTCCGCTGGACAATGTTTTGACAGGACAACGTCTGTCGGGTCCGCTAGTAAATATATAAAATGCAAAGTTTAAGCCTGTATTATTCGTTTGATTTTTTTTCATATTGATTCTTTATTCGAAGAATATTTAAATTACTCACAGCCAGTTGCAGAAACGAACCTTTTAACTTTTAAAGCTACCATTAAATACTAATCTTCCATTAACTAGTTGCAGAAAGTAACTTTAGGCTCTAGTCATAACAAGCGCCCGAGGCGCGCTTCTTGTGCGCTGCCTTTTGGGCAGTCAATAAAATTGTATGAATTTCTATGTAACGAATTGTAACAAGCGCTGATGTCACCCGGACGCCCTTAGCGCGTCCTCGAGACGTGGACGCAAGTTCCTTTACTATTTTTCCTTGTCGTTTTCTCTGCATCAGTAATAAATTTAAAATACATGTTGAGGGTTCAAAGTTACAACAAAATGTGGAAATCTTGTTGAGTTTGACGACCGTCTAACACGCGTCCGATGCGCGTTCGTCGCGCGCCCGATACGCAGCGTACTGTGCGTGCGCCTCGGGCGCTTCTTATAACTAGTCCTTTAGACTTAATTTTAACGTTTCTTTGATGAAATTAATTAAATCATTAGCGTTAATGATCCGCATTAATGTTTGTCTTTGTGCAACTGGGTGTAAGTCTGACAAAAGATTAACTTGTTGTTGCTTCCCTATCCATTGAGGAAACTACTTGTATGTATAGTAAAATTGAATTATGATTTACTAGCTGCGCCCCGCGGTTTCACCCGCATAAGTCTCGATCCCGTGGGAAAAAAAAAGTATCCTATGTTCTTTTCCAGGGTATCATCTATATGCCAAATTTCATCCAAATCCGTTCAGCCGTTTTAGCGTGAAGGCGTAACAAACATACTTTCGCATTTATAATATTAAGGATTGTAGTATTGGTGACGCATTCGTTTGTTATTGTTTAAGAATAATAATAATATCGTTGGGCAGCTGGATCAAGGGCTTGATTCAGAAGGCGGTACTCCTGGACACGGCTCGCATTGTTAGGAGGTTCCTCTCTCTGGAGCCCTGACCGCCGGTAGCTTGGACCCTGTTCCCGATACCGGTGGGCTACTATTTTTTATATTTTTAAATGTTTCTATATTTTTTATATTCTAATATTTAAAAATGTAATTTATAAGTATTTTAATGGAATAAAGGATGATAATATCATTATTAAAAAACGGCCAAGTGCGTGTCGGACAACGCACAATGAAGGGTTCCGTAGTTAATTTATCCCAAGAACAAATTTAACATTGTAGTTGAAAAACATACTCCCCCATACATTCCAACTGCAAATGTAAGTTTGTACGCACAATATTGAGTGATTTACCATGTTGTTTTAAGACCATAGACTTCTTATAGATTTTTCTGTAATCTTATAGATTTATTAGATACATAGAACTATCCTTTTTATTTATTTTCAAAAATTTTGGCTCAGTAGTTTCGGAGATAAGGGTCAATTTTCATATATTTTCTTAAATAGCTTTATGAGTATTTATTAAGAAATCATTAAAAAAATTGTATTTGAGATCCTCGCAATAAGCCCTTTAATTTGATATATCACACGGTACAGTTCGCAAAACTTATATTTTTTATTTTCTTATTTGCCCCCCAAAAGTGACCCCATTTTCAAAATTCATTTATTTGCGTTACACGTCCGTGTTTGGGTCACAGAAATATATATGTGTTCAAAATTTCAACTTAATCGGTCCATTAGATTCGGAGCACATTGGCTGTGACAGACTCAAACTCAAACACAAAGCATTTATTTCAATTAAACCTTTGAATTGTCAAGGGGTTGGTCAGTCAGAAAGATGAAGCTAGTTGCCCATTCTAAAGCGTAGTAGGTAGGTTCCTATGGAGAAGAACGGGCAAGAAACTCCACGGACACTCTTTTAAATCATAATATTGTTACAGAATATTGGTTACATCATTCGTGTTGAAATTATACATGTGAGAACAAAGCGCCCGTAATAATAAGATAAAAAAAATATATATAAATAAGCCGCTAAGGCAGCTAAGAGATGACTAGTCCCTACTGACGGACAGACAGACAGACACACGAGTGATCCTATAAGGGTTCGGTTTTTTTCTTTTTGAGGTACGAACCCTAACAATGAACAGTTTTTGAAGAAAATAGCAAAATAATTTCCCGCCCACAGCGACGAAAGAATTGCGTACCTAAATGTAAAATTAAATACGAATGTTTGAACTTCTCCATAAATGGTGCATGTTGTATTAGCCTGTAAATAAAATTATTGCACTTATAAACGTACTATTAAGGAAATTATTTTAAATATGTTGTGTAAATAATTGTTGGCTAACTTAAATAAACTTCTGATGAAACTGTCAGGTGCTGTAATTTTATTTAAAATAAAGTGCATTGACTTGATGATCATCATATTTGCTATCACTTATCACATCATCTGCCTAGCCTTTTCCCAACTACTTATGTTGGGGTCGGCTTCCAGTCTAACCGGATGCAGCTGAATACCAGTATTTTACATGAAGCGACTGCCTATCTGACCTCCACAACCCAGTAACTGGTTGTCAGACTTTCGGGCTTCTGACGACCCGTAACGACTGTCAAAGATCCACGAATGACAGCCGGGACCAACGGCTTAACGTGCTTTCCGAGGCACGGAGGAGTCTCGGTATGTAAGGATGGTCACCCACCCACTGACCAACCCTGGCAAGCGTAGCTTAACCTGATGGATCGACCAGTGCGGCTGTTATTATTTAGCCACGAGCTCCTCTATGCTATCACTTATCACATGAGTGACAAAAAGAACCATTCAATCGACAAGGATCGCGCTTGTCCATTTGCTTTGACTGAGACTTGCTGACACTATTTCCCTTATTTATAAACGTTGCATAAAGGTAAGAAATGATTAAACATCAGTGCGATCATACATTTTGTTGACGTTTGACGTAGACGACATAAAGGCGTATGTATTTATTAAGTTTATGATCCTTTTCATCATAAGAAGTTCCTATACCTTTCCGACCGGTATTAAATACCTGTAAATACCCTGTTTCCTAATAATAATTACACTTCTGGTTACGGCGTAGCGTCGTAGCGTCGTCGTAGCCCCGGGAGAGCTACGAGAATACCTTAACTACTCAAAATACGTGACCAAACTATAAAAGTTCCTTATTATTATTGGACTCTGCAAGCCATGACTAGACTTATTATTCGGTCGGTCTATGGAATCGTGCTTTCCAGTAACTGGATTATGGAGGTCAGATAGGCAGTCGCTCCATGTAAAATACTGGTATTTAGTTACGTCTAGGTAGATTTGAAGCCGACCTTAACATAGTCGGGACAGATGATGAGATTTATCCTAAGTTTCCAAAAATTTGCCTTTACTTGCGCAGACCCTGTGTAAGGTGACGCAGGAGTGCGACGATAAGTATCGAACTGATGACGTCACCAGCGCACGCGCTGATCTAGCCATCAAATAGGCCCCTGCCGTGGACTGCATTAGGCGGTTGACCATTTTGACCCTATTTTACAACGCTGCAAAAATAAAAGACCACAATATATGATCATTATTACGTCAATACAGACTATCTATGTAAATAAGGCTTCTAATTTATTGCACGACTTAATTAATTTTCAGTAAATAAATGTTAATTTTCAGTCAATACCCTCATAAAACTGACTGTCCTACATTGATAACAGTATTTTTGTCAAGAAAGAAATTCCGTGCCACTATCAATAGTAATTAATGTTCATTTTCTTTTTGTTAAATAAAACCAATATTCGTTGCTTAACCGTTCTGGAATATTGTTTTTGTAATTTAAATATGTAGAAAGTGAGAGAAACGTAATTCAATTATCACATCACTATAATACTTAGGTAGATAGAAATAATAAGGATAGGAGTAATAATATCCAGGGATATTTTATGTATATTTCAACCACCCTTGGTTGAAGTGAGAATACCTAACGCATTAAGTCCGCCTTTGTTGAGCACAAAGATTAATAAATAAATAGGGTATAGGTATAGCAATGACAACGTCAAACTACTGGAGCTAGGCTAGAAATCGTCATTGGTGTTTTATTACCATAAAACTATTCATGTGTCGTGTCTACGTGACTGCAAATAATATCAAAACACTTAATTTTATTACTTTTCGCTTTGTTTATATCAAAATATACACTTCAACCTACGCACTGCTCTCAAGTTAGATTTTTGTCCTGGCGATGTCTTTTGAATTACTAAGTACGTAGGCGATGTCATTCTTGAATCATAAATGCATAATTATGTGAATAATAATCTATTGATGTGTCAATATTTTAAATTATTTTACGTATATTACGACGTATAATATGTGTATTCAGTGTAAAAACAATGTTGTCCATTTCTCTGTCAAAAAGCCTGGTATACAAATTTTGCCAAAAATTGCAAAATACTTTGCAAAAAACCGCCGCATCTGTGCTTGGACTTAGCGTGGGCGCACGAGTGCACAGATCGAGCGATTGTTTCATCTAGCGCCCCCGCGCCGATTAGCGTCGACCCGCACTCGCCCGCCCGCCCGGACAAGTGTCGCTCGTCTGTGGCCCATCTTATCCAGCCTAACGTTAGTCTCCAGGACCAACCAGCAAGAGACGCAGCCTCTGTTTTCGATTAACATTGGTAAGTGATAGAAATATTTTGCTTGAAAGTCAGAGGCTTTATAATAAGATCGGGCGTAGGTACGCGAGGATATAAAACAAAGAAAAGTCATTGGAAAAGTTTGTGAAAAATAGACTATAAAATTCTTTTAGTGTCAAATGAGAGTAAAGAAAAAAAATATTTTTAATTTCGTGATCAATCATTAGGGTTTTGGAAAACTTGGAAAAACTGCGACCGAGTTCGCCCAGCCCAGTACTTGAAGTGTCTTTTACAGATGTTACCTCAGTTGTTCAGGCTTATTTGACAAGTGTTCTTTGAGGAAACAAACTAGTTTCTTTGAATAACTTTGATTTAGTGTCTTCCATAATTTTTTTAAAGGGCCTCTGAGTGTTTCATCTCATCACCCATCTTTCTTAGAAGCCAGCGAAAATACTGGACTAATCTTGCGCGTAGGTTTCAAACCTTGAGCAATAATATAATGATAGGTTAAACAAAAATGTGAAGTGACATGAAAATTATATTCATCTATTGTAAGGATCGCCTCACAAATTGAGAAAAAAACTGTTTTAAAATCTATGAGTGTGGGTTTACTAATGGTGGGTTTAGCATTTGTCTTGTCTTCTGCTAACACAAATATTGTTTTGATAATTAACACCTGAATTCTTTGGCCAGTTTCGGTTGAGTTACCATAACGGAATTCAGCCTGGTTAGACTATATGGTATTTTAGGAAACTGTAGAAGTTAGCTAACTTTGCATTTTTTGTATAACCTTTTGTAAGTCTTGTCATGAGGTAACTATTTTGTATTGTTGTATGAATTCTCAGTTTGTTTAAAAATTACCATGATTAGCCGTGACTTTGTTTACCTGTGCACTATTTATCCTGATTGCTTGGCAATTGTTGACTCCTGTTAAGAACATACAACTTAGTTTTAAGCTTTACTTCTGTTCAAAATCCAGGTGTCCCCTCCAAACTCATGCGCGTCTATTTTACTTACTTTATCCATTGATTGACCCAATATCTCTCGATATCTCCCAATGCATTGAATTAAGAGACCTTTCTTCTTAAAATTACGTTTGATTCTTTGACAGATAGTTGGACTAACTCAACCCAGAGATCATTACTGTGGTATTGATTGGAATTTTACCTTCTGCTGCTCCCATCGACAAATTATCAACTTTGTATATAAACATGAATCATCAAAATGATCTCGGTATCATATTATAACAGTCCGTACATTTTCCTGTTAATCGCCGTTTGATCACGATATATGGCACAGAGGGTCTTTATTCTAGATGGCGACAGAATAAGGCATGACTTCATCTCCTCAATGTCAGATGTCTTCCGAAGCAATAAACATTCAGCTTCATTTATTAGTTTATTTCCTTTGTCGAGATTTATATTTTCTTCAGTGAAGTCATTCTGTCTATTGTCATCAACTGCGATTGGAGCTGACTTACCTACCATCTTTTGTTATTAGTGGTTTCAACTAATTACGTTTTGTTTAAGTTTATGGGACAAGTCTTGAAAACATTGACTGCAGTCTCTTCAGAAAGTAAGTAGGTAATGGGATTTTTTATTGAATTTTCATCATTATGATGATTTCTTAATTCCAACCTATATGACCATCAAGGAAAATTATATAATTTTGTACGTCAATTTTATTGTTTGGTCGAAGATTTAAGATAGGTTCTCGATGTTGTTTACCCAATTAGTGAATACTGTACTTGCTTCTGATTTCAATATTTCTGTTTTTAAATTAACATCAGGTAAATATAAATAATTACTACTAATTAGATAAAAACCAATTTATTTATTTTTCCTCATTGTTTTGTGGAACCACTTTAATGTTTCATTACATTATAAATACCAAGAAATATGTTTAAACACAAATAAACATTGATTCGTAAAAATCATTGGAATTTATATTGGTCTGCACTATTTTATCAAATTCCCGTTATTTATCCTCTGAGGCAATATGTAGCTCAATCTATATTTGTAACTAGTAGGTAAACAATAAGTTTTGTTATTTACTATTTATTTATATGACTTTTTCGAACATTCCTAATTAATTTCATATTATCCTTATTTTTTTTTACCAACTTCTTTATTTAGCTAGTCCACTGCCTCTTATATTTTTCTAGGTTTGGTTTTGGATCAGTCTACCCAACCCACCATGTTCAGTAGTTATTACTGGTTTGGCCTTCTATTTAATTATCTAAAACTCTTGTATCAGCATCATCGTTTCGGCCGAAAGACGTCCACTGCTGGACATAGGCCTCTTAGCATCGCCACTTCAACCGGTTTTGTACTTCTCGCATCTGTGTTCTGTGACCTTGTGAAGACCACAGGAATCCGCTCTTGTACAGCCCAAAATAATCAAAACCTGTCAAAACATCGTGAGGAAACCGGCATGCCTGAGAGATATTTCTCGACGGCATGTGGATCCAAGTCAGAGGCCCCTGGGCGGCATAAAAACTCTGACACCGGATTAGCCACACTAACCACACGAAAAAAAAGAAGATCAAAACCCTGACTAGAAAGCAAACTTTCATTAATTTCTTACGCGATAGGTATCCCGTAAGAAAAGTAGGTACTTTTGTTATATAATTTTCATTATCCATAAATAGGTCATCGCTAATGTTTATTTTAAGGGCATTCAAATTACACACTCCATATGTATCTGATTTATACTAAGAACATCTATCATTTTTTTGTTGTTCAGTTTTGTCCCCTAAATAGACCTCCAAACCACCTTCATACTGTACTACTTATATAAGTAAATGCGGTATCTATACACAATAAAAATGTAGGTAGACATTAAAACTGCAATTTTCATTGTCATCCCAAAAAGGAATTTGAAGACCATTGTCACCCCTCCTCCTGTGGAGAAAAGGCTTTACTTAAATGACGTCACTGTTCGCTAATCCTTGACACTAAAGCCTGAAACCTGTCCTTATGACTAATATGTATATTTACGCCAACATTTATAAACTAACGTCACTGTGCGCGTGAGTTGCCGATGTGTGTGTGCGCATTGAACAAACATTCGACATTCTGTCAAAGAAAACTATGTATAACGGGCGGCAGTACGTGTACCAGTGGTTTTTATAAAATAATAGTTATTATAATGTAATTTTGTCATGTATTGTTGTATTTTGCAAATGATGTTTGAGAGTGATTAAAATTAATTAGCAAGTGTACAGGATTAGGTACATAATAAGTGTTTGATAAGGACAATGGATATATTATGAACGAAATAGACTAGTGCTTCATTGATTTTAAACATTTGGTGTTAATATTTTTCAAGTAAATAGGTAAGTAGGTTTAACCTTCAGTAGTTCAATAGTGAAAGATAGATCAGCTGATGATTTAATTTGTGAATCATTATCATAATTGATTTTATTGATGACTCGTCTTATGTGATATAATGAGAATTCTTTGAAAAAAAATCATGTTATTTCTAAAGAAGTGACTCAGACAAGTCATATATTTTATTCAATATGGTTACCAATACAATTATGTCACCTTTTCGTCTTTCCTTCTATATTTAATTATGGTAAAGCTTATTAGTGATTTTAAGGAGATCATTATGTGAACTCCGACGGAAAGCTGACCAGCATCCTGGCCTAGTCAGTAATGTCACGCCTTTTCCTACTGGACATGGCATAACCAGACAAAAGTGCTCTTTAGCTACTCATAAACAATACCTACGACGTATTTTAAGAGACTTTTATCAAAGCCTAGGCTTTAATATCACTGAAATTAAAAAAGGCACTGAAATTAAATCTCATCTTTTCCAAAAAGTAAAAAATTTGACTCTGTTAGGGCGTAGAATAGAATACTCTTGTATGTAGGTATATGGAGTTTATATGGCGCAGCAAGCTCACTTAAATCATAACACATGAACAGTGTTTTTATTATTATATCAGACTCTAAGAAAGTGAAACGGACTTGTGTAAAGTGCAATAAACACTATTCAAGTATTAAAATAATTTATTGATCACGTAAAAAATGTAGTAAGATTAAAATTGCTTATTAGTCTTAAAGGCTAGATTTTAATTGATTATTAAGAACCAGTACCCTATTTGCGTAATACAACACAATCCGTTTCGATTTGAAACAGATTGCTAATCCATAGTAATGTTGTCTTATGAAGTATCATAAGTTGGAAAACAAATCTGCTCAACAACGTAAATAACGCAATGAATGTTGTTGAACTGTCAAAATGAAACAAATTAGGCATAATTGTTTCCGAAAATAAGTTACGCAATTAGGGTACTGGTTCTTTCTAATAGTTTCTATTCCTGAAGGATTGTGCTTTTTAAACGTCATACAAAATATAGCCCTCTAAAACTTGACTAAAACTGTAATGTTATATTACGTGCAATAACATAATAAAAACACGCCCTCAAAAAAAGCCCAACTTCAACATTAACCGAGGTTCTAATGAAGACCCAGAACCTCTTAAGACCTCCACAACTTAAGTTATCCAATTCCTTGTAACCGACCTACCTGCTGTCCCAGTTACGTATCCACACAATGGGTCCCTCGGAGCGTGCACTGCGCAGCGCTGGTCAGTGGTCAGCTCGCGCAGACCGGCTCTTGCGCGCCATGCCGTGAAGGCTACCCGCGGTTCGAGTGCGCGTGTGTAAGAGCATGTAAGCTGCTATAGTTTTGATAGGGAGAGTACCTACTACCAGGTATACAGGGTAATTTGAGGCAATTTGAATCCGTTTCGGGTTGCATTGAACGGACACCCGTGATTGTTATGTCATAAGGAGGAGAATGCAAATTTGGTTTTATTATACGATTATGTCCAAATTTACTTACCATGCTAAGTCATAAATTCAAGATTATCAACGTTTGGCAAACGGTTTTCACTTTCTTAGGCGATAGATTTTTATGGCATTTTTCTCGATGATAATGATAAGTACTTACAATACCTGGGAATAATTTTAAACATGCAAGAGCTGAGAGAGGTCATTTACTTTTCAACTGTAAGTTTTAGCTTACTTAGCTACTCAGCTATGTAGCTGGAACCAGCTGTCATAGGATTTTATAGCAGGTGAAACAAATTCACACTATCGAAACATAAAAGTAATACAGGCAACATCTCTCTAAACCAATCGTGATTGAATACTGAAGAGCTGTTGAATATTTAGGTACACCCTCTTATGTAGTTAAGTTACAAGAGACAGTAGATAAGTTATCTACTTGACTTACAGGTTAATGTGGCAGCTAATGGTGGGATGGGCAGTAACGATGGGCTGCACTGAGATATTTAAAGGATGGGCACTTAGTGGAACGGTCGTGTGTTATGCCACAACGGTACAATCTCTAAACTTAACCTATGTGACCCTAACACTGTGGTCGTAATATGGACGTAATTTAAAGTACTTGAGTTTTCCATAATCATCATATTTCCATTTCCAAATCTGCCATAGTTCAATTATCTACTCAAATATTTCTGATAGAAATGCTACGATCAATTTCATAACTTCAATGTTGTGGGACCAGCAAAAGGATTGCAATAATATTTTGTGAGCATTTACAGATAACAACCTACATGCTATGTGCATGTAGGTAAGATTTATTATCTGTAAATTTATGTTCAAAATCCTCTAAAATATATAAAGATGACCACGGTTTTGCTCGCGTGTTGTTCTCACTCTCAGTATCTATTTGGTCTGAGTTTTTACTATGCTTGACCAAAGCTGTGAAAACGAACTCGTATTATCTTTCAAAACATTAGTGTGAATTGTGTCTGTATAGTTTTCCACTAGAAAGTCTAGCCGAGTCAGATGTAGTGCATGTTTTGAGACGGGCATCGTCGAGTTGCGTCCGCCAAAACATGCACTCTGCGGGTTCTCGGAACACAGACGCTGTGGGTTCCTATAGATTGACTCTGAATCGTTATGAACATTACTAGGCCATGATCAGGCCATGATAGGTATTTTTAAAGATTTAATGTTGTGGAATTTCACACTAATAAGATCTAGGAGTGGTACTTGCTTGTGAGGGAGAAAATCAGTCGTTAAGGCAAAAAAGATTCTGACGAATCGGGCACTTCCTCCTTTTTTTGAAGTTGGTTTGTTTTTTCTTTTTAGTGTAGTTAGTAACTAACCCGGAGTTTTTATGCCGCTCATGGGTCTCTAAATTTGGTTAAAAAACAATCATGAATATGTCGACGTCGTTGCTTAGATCATAATTGTTCAATAACAAAACATCATAGCATAATAGCACATCACATACCTCTATGACCCTCATACCAGAGATACGCAGAATTAGAATGAATAAATGCCTAAGCATGTATCGATTCTTCGTGTCGTGGGACTCGAGGAGCATAAATATTGTGGTTTATTTAAATGCACTATGTTATGTAACAGACAATCGTGTCCATATGGATTGAGGAGCCATGTCTCATATTTAAACGCGGGTACTACCAATATTTAGTAGTAGCCGATTTTGTAGGCCCGATCCTGGAATTTGTAATAAAACACTTTAAAAGCCTACAAAATCGGCTAATTTACTACTAAATATTGTTAGTACCCGCGTTTAAATATGAGATATGGCTCCTCAATCCATACAGATACAGACAATCAGGTTACTGCAGTAGTCATCAAGAGTCACGTTCTCGGCCAATTCCTTCCTTCCATTCCATAAATAATTTTGCAATTTTGTTTATGTTTGTCATGATTAGCTGCCGTCCTTTTCGTTTATTTCAATCTGTACATTTTCCATATTGTCTCGGGATTCTCTAGGAGCACGCGGTCCTTCCAGATTGATTTAAGAGTTACTGATTCCTTATTATCAGCCATTGGCATAGCAACGTCGTTGAGTTGACCCCAGCAGTGTCACGGTCCCATGGTGCGGGTAAATTAACTCATAACTCCAAAATGCTTGTGGGCGGAACTAAATGCTTATAAGGCGTTTAGTCGCCGTATTAGGAGATGTAGCAAATAAACTTTTATTTACCGATCCTTCGAATATCTTCGCCTCTTTAGGAAACCTGCAATGATTTGGGAAGTTAATCTTTAAGTGGTTACAGTAAGGGTTAGTTTTGATCGGGATTTTGTTTGGAATCCTTTCAGTATCTTCGCCAGTTTTGGTAACTTGTTTGTAATCCAGTTCTATTTCACAAAGTCAAGGATTGATCGCGTTGTTTGCTTTATAAAGTATATATTTCGATATTTTCAAGAATGAATTTATCATTTGCACAAAATCTTAACGCCAAATCGGTCCACTGTTTGCACAGTTGGCAAAATTGCCCACATCGTGGAAAATCATTTGAATCTTTTCTCCTTTCAAAAAACAAAGCAAACATCTCAATAACAGTGTTATTATAAGTGTAATTGTATAAGAAGCCGTATTATTGACATCTCAATGATATTTGAGGCGCTCGAAGAATGCTCCACGACACGACCGCGATACGCACGCGACCATTCTATTCTTATAAAAATTACCTAACTATTGACAAGATAATAAACCTGCAATTACCAATTATTTTCACATTTCTAATTTTATTACTTTCCCTATCTTCGTGACTTTCTGCAACTGAATAAATATCACTATTTATAATTTTGGGAATACAGAACCAATCTCCATTATTCTCGTAACATGCATCATCTAGCAATTATTCATCTTACTTTTCACAAATCACATCATCAACAGGTTTTTTCTTAAACCTTTACATAAATTCAAGTTCGTCAAATATTGGCCCAACACATCCCACCTATATTTCTTTCGCCAACATCCAATGCCCACTTTTCCAAGCTATTGGTCACGTCCCACGGTCCGCTAAACCAGTTTGGTGCAGGACCTAGGTGTAGTAGGTACTGGTCGTATAGTAATAACAAGTAGTACCTTGTATAGCCTATGGCCTATACGATTTGTAGGCCTGTTTTATGATAACAGGTGGTGTTATAGGATGCGCTCTTCTACAACTTTTAGTTTATAATATTTTCAAGAAGTTTGGAATTTTGGTGCATTTAGTATTTTTGGTTTTATGGATTCGAAAATACATTGGCGGCGGCGTAGTGCAGATTGGCACCCCGAGCAGTTTTGTATTCAGCTATTATGTATTGCTATTTGTATTGCTATTTTGTACTTAAAATAAAATACCAAATACTAAACATGCTGACGAGACATTATTTCACTAAAATATTCGATAACATTTCAAAATTGACATCCCTCGTCTCTTTCAATTGATAAAATCGAAAGATTGGTTAGTCGGACTTGGCTCATTGTGGACCTTTTAAGTAAGATTTTATTAATTTTAACTTTGAAAAGCTTCTTTCACACGAAGCCACCGAAACACAAATTGTTAAAAAAATCTAAGACATAGCGCTGCGACATTTTGTGCGTATTCTTTGGCTATACGAGTGAGTTGTCGTTGTCACCCCTGGGTGCTTGGCACCCGGGGCGGACTGCCCCCTCCGCCCCCCTTTACGCCGCCACTGCGAAAATAAAAGGGGAAAGGTAAATTGTAAAGCATATTCAACTAATTTCATGATTACCAATTCTTTTTAAACTAGCTGTACCCACTGTTAAAGTTATAAAATTAGTCAAGATTTGGCATAGTTTACCAACACCAAAACAGTAGTTGTTAATTTTCGCATATCATTTTCAAATGTTCGCACTTGCCTACATACTGTTATTATAAGGAACCGTCCATTAACACTCGAACACAATTGATTGAGACTGATCGATCACCGCGTTCACAGCCAGTTGGACAGACGTGGGCGGGTGATTCAACTAATTTGTTTGTTTCCTGTGCGGTTTACCAAGGTCACCGAAGGGACGGATGACACGATTTCAAAGTTGATACGCACTTTTCAAATTCTTGAGTACCTACACTTTCATTTGTTTTCCACATGTTTTGTTTTACGTGAAGCGGTTGTCATTTGTTTTCATAGTTTTGTTTTGAAGAGCCCATTGAAGTCAATGGGCTCTGTTCACAACACAATTCCAAGTTTTCACTTTCAATTTTTTTCTGGAGTAACCATAGGTCTGCCTTTTGTTTTCCATAACTTTGGTTCTACGTGGAACGATTGTCATTTCTTTTTAGAATTTTCAACTTTTAAATATCCCATTATTAATATAAACATTCTTGTACGTGAATAATATGACTTCATCTGGGAACAGTTACCATTCGCAATCAGTAAAATGATAATGATACTGCTCTAAGTAACTATTCTTTACCTAATGTCATCGCCGACGAGATACAAATCTAAACCACTTACTCAATCAACCAGGTACTCAAAGTGTAAAATAAATACTGCCAAGGAAACGGAAATGATCCTAGCTAAGTTTGCACAGATAAAGCTAAGCCTGATCTCATGTACACGGAGTGACGTCACTCAGCGGAAGCGAGTAACTTTTTTATAGCATGTTATTGTAGTGCTAACATAGTGGGTAGTGCATAAATTGAACGATTTAAGGAATTATTGTTTTTGATGTTAAATTGCTGAATTGTAGTCATTTGTGGGAGTTGTATAAACGCTAGATCTAGCCGTTACTTCACTTGCCGATGCGTGTCTTACATATATTTCAGTAACAGCGGTTTACAAAACAATATGCTTTCGATGTTTAGAAAGATATTCGCGTCCAACACTACAGTTTCAGTGTCAAATAAAATCTGCCCATTTGGCACTAATTTGTAAACACATTCTACAATCCAATCCAATTCAATAGAATTTTAATTGCAAAGAGATCAATTAGAAAATGTTTTTCTGAGTTCAAAGCTAATAGGGCTTATCTGCCTGACGCGTTAGTAAATTGAACTTACCTATCAAAATTTTAAAATAAAACATGCATTATGCATTTAAATAAAATACAAACAAATCTCAGCTCGTGTTACTTCGAGGACCTTCGGGCCAATTCGGGGTGACGTCACCGGCGCAGACGCATCCTCTGCAGCGCCTTGCTTTTGACAAGGTCGAACTAATGCCATTATGAACGACATTAATGTATGTCATCATCGGTGTCTATGTTTTGACTGGATTTAGTGTTAAATTAATTTATTTGATGACTATTAAAAAGGTGTCATATTCTCAATGTCGTTTTTAATTTGTTTAAACAAGTTGATGTTTTTCTAATGCAGAATCTGATCCTTTCTGTCTGCGTCCTGTGATGCTTTGCCATGTCAATCTAGAACGTTTATTCGTTGCTACTAGCTAGCTAAAGAATACCTACGAATAATTTATTTGCTAGGATTAACAAAAGCTAGAAGCTTTACTATAACTTCTGATCAACTATCATCACATTCATCTCCTATGAGTTGGTATACTGGATAAGCCTTCAGCAAGTTATATGCGACTACATCCAGATTTTCTCCTTCTCTTTCGCGCTCAGTCACTCCTTCATAAACACCAACTAAATGCAAAACTTTTTTGTTATTTGGAAAATGAACTTCAGCTGGGGTGGTCCTTTTAATTATAACTAAGGTCCTAATTCCTAAGGCCTTGCGTGTAATTGTAAATGCGCATATAAAATTGCCTACAAAGTATTACAAACCACTTCTGTAGGCCTTTTGTATACAAATTGACTGATATACACTTTGGAGTGTGGCCAGCTCAGGCCATTGTGTGGACGCCATAATAAGTGGAGGTAGAAAGAAACAGCCGTTTTGTTTATATCATGGTTTAATAATAGACTTCAGATATGGTCATACGGTCTATTTATAATCCTAGAAAAAGTATCAAGATACTGTACCTATTTGTTTTAGTTTACTATAAAGAGTACCTACTTAAACCCATAAGATATTTTGACATCCTGACTATGCTAACATAGTCAAATAAATTTGCCTTTTTTTCTTGTAGATATCCTTGAGTCTTCCTATAACAGAGAGCTATGTCAAACTTCTCTAAAGTAGCACATACAGTGACCATTTTGATGAGACTAAGGGATTTCCTGTAGATTCTAATCATCCTACGTGATAGATACCGTCTATTACTGTCTAGAGAAGGACTGAGCGTTGACCACCACGATTGCTCAAGACCATATGGCGATTTCAGACTTATATTAGCTAAAAGTCCAGGTTTTTCCACAATATGTTCCTTCACTTATGTCAAGATAAACTTAAAAAGATAGAATTAGATAAAATTATCATCTTACGTGATACAGACCAATATCTCCGACTTTTAATACGTGCTAATTATTAATCTACTGGACCGAATAGGTTATCGGCTAGCGGTAAATTCAATTCTAAACATTTGATGTAATATGTAAACAAACCGCTGCTCTTTGATCCTTACCTACTGCTACCATTTAGATTAGATCGTAGATGCAATCAAAATTACTTGCAACTCTAAGACCGACAATTGCATAATCGTTTCCTGTGACATTTCATTAGTTAATTTAACACAAACGAATTATACAAATTGTTTAAATGTCAGTCTAAATCCGCTTCACCTTGAACTTCAAGTTATTCCAGTAAATACACGTGAGTGACTTGAATAAGTAAACTGAAGTAGCTTTCGCTGGGAGTTTGTCCGTTTCACTTTCTTCTACAAACATACAATAACGATTATGTTTAGTAATACCTCACGGGTTACTGTTTGTTCTGAAAGACTGACGCTGAAAACATTAGGTAAGGCATTTTTAAATGCCAGTTTTGACCAAAATTAACCTTACTTGAACGGTATTGTACTTTTCCTATATATTTTTATAGTCTTTAAAATGTCTTTTGGTTCACTTAGGTATTTTTATGTTAGACTATATAGCTAGGAGTGCTAAGATACAATGTATCCTAAAAACACGTAATAGAGTTTCCTTCTCAAAGACCAAAGTAGTTTTCTTGCTGTCTCATACACAGCCACTAGCCCAGATGAACACCATCAATATCCTGCTATACAAATGCTTTCACTCTCAAGCCCTCATCAATTCTGCCCACACCCATAGTTTACATTCAGGGCGCGTAACTGCTGCACGCGTGTGTTTGACAGCTCTGCGCAAAGTTCTGCCGGTACCGGATACAAGATGAGGCGTGAATCAGGTGACGTTCTCACGAGGACTGTGTGGATGACATAGTGATGAGGAGTTTCTCTGCTAAAATTGACATATTTACCTGACTAGGGTTAAAAAAGCTCTTCGACTATCACTTGGATTGAAGGACGAACTGGCGTAAGGTTCGAAAACAATAACGGCTCGGCATAATATAGCCTGACATAGGCGATCATTGGTTACTGACCTCTAAATTCACTTTTCACACACAGAGGGGATGTGGGATTAAATTTCAGCTAGGTAGTAGGTCTTTCAGCTTATGTATTTAAGGTGGTTTAAAGACCCTTTATACCATCGTAAACACCTGCTACTCTAACTCTATCTCATAGTAAAGGGCGGGGCAATCTAAAGAAGCTCACATTACAATGTTCACGGCTGCAAAGCTTCAATTATAGGCGTGTTATGTAATTGAAAAGGGTCAAGCACTTTTAGTGCTTATTATTTATTGTCTTGTCTGAGGTGACTTTGTACGGTAAACATAAAACTTTGACATTAATTACTTGTTATTCATATTGTTTACTATATTTCGATTGCAAAAAGTTTAATCCTTCGTCCAATAATATGAATGTCCGAACATCAATACTTAGGAACCTGTTCACGTATTAATATTCGTTTGTCGTAAGTTCATGTCGTTCGCCTTCCATTATGTCACCGTGTTACACGTATTGTGGTCATAGACTAGGCAGGCCGAAGAAGGCACGGAGAAAAAAAATTGTAATCATTTATTAGTCACCTTGCCAAGCTTCAACTTCTCTTTTTTCTCAGATTTCTCTGTGCAAGTCGACAAAATAATTCCTAATTAATATGAATAGTCAAAAAAAAGTAAACCTTACCTATCCGGGGCAGGGAACTAAAATCAAGCACGCTTCGCTCGCTCTTATATTCTACATTTTCTAACTTTTCTGTGTAGGTCAACAAAGTAATAATTTCATTAAAAATGTACAATAGAAAATTGAAACTACGCGGAGTGCCAAAATTTTCGCTCGCTTTACCATCCTTTATTCGTCTAATGCTCTAAAGCTTTCTGTTTTCGACGAAGTATCTCCTATTATTTCTGTATCATTCCTTCATTTAGTTTTGCCGCCCCGGGCCCCTGACAGGCTTAGCCCGTCACTGGGTACACCTAAAATTTCATGTCTTACAAGATCAAAAAGTCTCCGAAACAAACAAAACAACGTAATATCAACTCTTACAACGAAATAAACATATGTAAACAGCCCATTACAAAACATCCCGTCCAGACATCCGAAATATTTAGCGTCCTCAGTGAGTTGGTCACTACTTAGGCATTCAATTTGTCCCGATCTACGCAACAAGCGTGAGTCACGGTCAGGTTGCGCAGGCGCCGCTCACCGAGCGGCCCTACCTAAGGCCTCTGACCTTAGGAGCAGCCCTTAGACCACTGTAAATAGGAGAAATGAACTCAATTTTATAATTCTACCAAAGTAGGGGTGATTTAGGCTCGTTGTACATACGTTTTTTTTTCGTGATAACTACGGTTGACAGCGAGCAGTGGTGGCCCAGTGGTAACTTACGAGTTGTAGGTCGTAGGTTCGAACCCAGGCAGGCGCTTTACTTTGTGTACCTAAATGATTTCACCACTACTGTTCCAAAACGGTGCAGACGAAGGAAAATATCGTGAGAAAACCGGCATATCCTAGATCCAAAAATTTCAAGACATGTGACATCTACCAACCCGCACTAAGGTCGCGTGGTTGATTGTAACCCATTTCATCTCACCGAGAGGAGGCCTGTGTCAATCTGTGCCTGTGTCCCAGCAGTGGGAACATTATAGGCTGATTGTGATGTTATCAGTGTTTTGTATGGATCACTATGGACGCTTGTTGTCAGACACGGCGGTACCTCGGCATGGCGACGTCGCCGTATGCGTTGCCCGGTGGTTTGCCGTGTCATCATTTTACGGTGCGGCTAGCGCACAAAACCGTACCGTGTACAACTGGCCTTAAGGTTTTAAAACGAGGCGTCAAAATCATCTAGCGAAGTTATAATCATTTTCACTATTGTTTAAAAAAGGTATTCATTCAATCAGCAAACACTTTATAGTTAAGGTATAAAAGACGCCTGCGTTTCATAATACATATAATCCTACATACCTTTATTTTATGGGCAAGACAAAACACCTATCCATTATTTAGTCCACAAAGTGCTTCAACAATTTGTTACAAACCCAACATTAACTTCAAGAACGCCATTGTTTCGCGTTCCCTTTCTTCTTGATCAGTTGATCTATGCGCGTGAGTCACTAGCAGGTTCAGCGCGGCCGATTCGCCCTACCTGAGCCCTGAGTCCTGTGACCTTTAGGACGTGCTTTACTGCCCATCTATAGTGAAATTATTGTGATTCACCTGCCTTACTTATGTCGGTGTAGACTTGGGTTGAAGATGATTCTCTTCTTCAGTTTATTAACGCTAAATAATGATAAAGCTAAAACTGTAGCATTGAAAAATACATTGATTGTATCAAAAAGATTGAGGTTCACTGCGTGTTAGCTTTTGTAAGAAACTGGAAGAACATAATAGTGTTCATTATGCCTCAGTTTTGTGTATTGACGTAGAGGTTTAACTCTGATTTCGTAATTTCGACAATAATATGTATTTCAAAGTTGTTGAAGAGGTAATGCTCATTACTATTGTAGGGCCAAAACTGGGCTCAGCGTTAGCTCACTAGAACAGACAACATCTATCACTCCTCATCAACAAACCCATTGATGTCCAGTATAGTTACAACGCTCACTACTCCAGTCCCGCTGTCCTACTCATTTATCACTAGCCATTAGTTTGGTCACTTGGTCAATCGCAGTGACAGGCAGGCGGCCATTAGGTGACATCACGGCTTATTGAGACACTAGCATTTGACTATTAGGACGAAAACGTTCTGAAATTTTCCGTCAAAACGTTAGTGGATGAAGACGGGCCTAAGATACGGCGCTTCGTCTGGCATTCGGAATTCCTTGTGCATGTATGTAGCCGGTTTATTTAGTCATGCATTTCTCACAGCTGCCTCTTTACAATTTCACGGAATGATATTAAAGTATGGATCATGTGATACTCCCATTTCTTTTTAAGTATCTCGAGAATGGTTCTTGGTGACTTCGTTTCAATGTGTTCGAAGTTCACATTCTGTTGGAGGAGCCGTTTGAAGAAAAAAAATTACAATCGCAAAAACATATTTTTATGTCTTTTTTTACTAATTGGATTTACAAAAACAACTACAACTAAACGACCTCTGTATCTAGGACACGTAACTAAAAATAAAATGAAAAAAATATAACATCAATACAACTTTACTCGTTTCTGCCGATTGGTATCGAGATAAAAATTATGTCTCCTTATAAGATGCTGTAAGAGGGGCAAGGGCACCGGGGTGGCGTGTGTGAACCATATATGGCCAGACCTTTGGGCCACTGGCCATATGGCGCAAGGATTGAGGTTGAGCTACATTGACAGATGGCTCTCGACAAATGCTTTAGTGTTAGCTGTTAGGAATGTGTCAATGAACATGTGTTAATGTGACTTATATGAGCTGGTCTGAAAAAATGGTGTTTAGTTTTACACTAGATTCTTTTATTGCAAATCTGACAGCAATCATAACTGGCTTAAGATTCGATTTCAGCTGGCAGCCCACTTTTCTTTAAACAATCGCACAACAGCAGTGAACAATATTAAATAAAAAAGTCTCGAATTTTATCTTCCTCTATCACTCTCAAATGCACATCCTGAGACATCATATGGCAGCCTCGACGGCGACCCATAAATCCGGCAATGAGCCACAGACGTGCCTGGACGGCCAGTAATTGTGTCGCCAAGGTCCTTCAATACCACCGCGCGACCAAACGAGACACTCCAGCGAGATTCATACAAGTTCATTTAGCGATCACTTAAGTGTTAATTGGTAGTGATATAGTCATCATATACGTGCTTATAAATAGCTCTATTTGGCGTGAGCAGGCTATTGTGATTGCGCATGTACTGATGATTGTATTTGATCGTTATTGTATGATCACAGTTTACCTGGTGACGTCAGTAATGCTCATTATTGCATTCCTTGTCATTATCAGGAGGCTAATACTTTCCTCTGATGAGTGTTTCGAAAACGTTAAACCATACTTTTGCATATAGCTTTTAAGTTAGATAATAACAGTTTGATTGGTTTTGATTTTCTTTTTTTCACATTTCTTCTAAGTTGCTTTGGTCAATCATGTACAACTTCCTATAGGCACGTACTAGGTGGAATGGACGACAAATAATAGTAATCCACCACCCATTATACTAAATTATCACGTAATTACGTTAGTAAATGAAATCAGAAAAGCATGGCAGGCATACCTACTTGATGTGTGTCGCAGATCACCTCATCAGTGCGGAACCAATTGTATGACCGCGATTGTTTAGTTAGCTGACATTCAGATGAGTACAATATATTAGGGTGTATGAGTGTATCAGGGTGCTGACGATATTGACTGGCGATTGTAATTGAATAACACCCGGTTAATAATTAAAAGTAGGTAGATTTAAATCTTTGACTGGTTCAAATAGTTGAATTTATTACGTGTGGGCGTCAGATTCTGTTGCAACTTGGTGCATCTTAAGTATTAATATAACCTTACAGTCTTTATTATGATTCCTTGAATAGAATGTCCTCATTACAATCACGAATTACCTACTACCTGTTTTGGTACAAATATCAGTAGGTTAACTGGTTCAGGCCTATCAGGATAGGACTCGAATCTTGGTATTAGAGATTGGTTTACATAGTGTTGGTATTTTGAAAACTTAGTTTGTAATCTTTGCTAATGTGATATTATTGACTGTACCTCGATACTTGTTCTGCTTCGTTTATTATTAATAAATTAGAATAGAATAGAATAGGTCTTTATTTGCTTAGAATGTAGGTACATAAAAATAAGTTGTTAAATCATATATATGAGAATTGAATTGGATTGAATTGTTATTATTACCTATTGAAATTATAAGTTGAATCTCTACTTATGTTTCGTTTGCGCTATGATATTCACCCTGTTATCGATATGAATATTACTTACTGACGTTATTTACTTACCAAGAATTGTAAGAATTTTAGATGGTCGTGTGTAAAATAAAAATAACTACAACTTGTCAAATTACCCCGCACTTCATAATGTTTCTTTTTGTCTAAATGCACTATGCTATAGTTGAATTTTTGAACCAAGTTCCACTTTGGTTCACAAATGGTACTTAAAGTTATCCTTGAAGGTTAGATTCCACTGAGTTTGCAGTTGGCCCTTTAGGCAAAGTAGAAATAATTATTGGAAGTCGAGTGAATAATTAATTAAATAGTATTTGTTGTTGTTTCCAGAATGTCTGAAGGCGACGTGTCGTTGATCCGCGACGAGGACTTACTGCGCCGCATGGTGAGATAATTTATTTTCAGTGCATACAACAAAGATCCCGGGAACAACTTACCTCAATGGCATTTTATCAAGAATTTAGTTTACCCCTAAAAATATTCATGATTAAAACGCTGCTGCATTGGCCGCCAAGCTACCTGGGCATAGTTTCTTATTGCACTCCAAGGGCTAGATTTTGTGTGCGTCTTTCTGCTTTGATTGAAATCCATAAAACGCCATATTCTGACATCATAGATTCATAGTAATAGAAATGAAAACTATAGTGCTAGCGCCTGACAGAAATTTTAAGCAATATTGTTCAACTTGCACTTGTTCTATAAAAGCTACAGGCGCATAATTTTAGTGTAACAACTTTATTCACAATTACATGTTCGAGTTAACCAAGGAACTTCCATGGTGTCAATTGTGAAAGTTCACAGTTGACACCATGGATTGCAGTTAGAGATTTTTCAAAAATAAATTGTAATATTTTGGCTTTTGCTTTTAAAAATAGGCATGGTTTTGGCTTTTCACAATAAGTTTCAAGTTTTTTCAAAATAAGTTTATAAAACAATAGAAATTGAAACCACATAAAATAGCAGCTTAACTAACATACCAATTATATTATTCCAGTGGCAGCAGACGGAGGACTTCTCCCGTAAGAAAGAGATCCGCGCGCACATGTACCGGCTGCGAGAGGAGCGCCTGCGCAACCTGTACTCGCCTGAACCCACCAGAGATGGGAAAGGTAGTTTATCCACTGTATCTGACTTTCTTAAGTAGTTGAGGGTAGAAGAAAAGCGCCTCGTGTTGATGGTAAACAAAAGTTGAGCAACATTAAATATTGCTAGCAACATTGTTTACAGCTTCCAGCAACCTTTCGAATGAGCTAGTCTGTGTTAAGATGATGCCCGAGCAAAATATTTTCAGAAATATTTTTTAACGTCCTAAAACAGCCGGCGAATTACAGCATGTTCTTATGTTGCCATTATAGCGACGACAATCAAGCAACAATTTCTACAATGCAAATACATATTGCTCAACTTTAGTTTACTGTAAATTCGAGGCTTTAGAATGTACGTAGATTGAAGACGGTAAACGACTAGAATAAACGTAGTGTTTGTAGATAGATGTAAAAGCTTGAATGATTGTTACCTCTGTCTAGTTGTTATTTGGTAGTTAATGCTGTTATGCATGGGATTGTATATGGACATGGAAACGATTTAAATATTTGTAGTTTGGGATAAAATTGAATTCCGTAGATGAGACCTTGAAAATGTATTTAAAAAAAACGACTGTTGGATCTATTTACTATTGTTGTGATCTATTAAAGTTGGGAGGTCATAGAGACTTATACTGTGGTGGACGTGTGTGTGTTGTGTTTGTTGTGAACATAATCATACCGTTCAACCATACGTACGCGCACATAAAAAAGGCCCTTTTCAGGGCCGCATAAATTACTTAATTCTAGTTTGAATCAATGAGCAAATGGTAAACCAGTTATAATTATTGTGTTTTTTATATAAGTATGAATACTGTCCCTCATTGTTCAACGTGTTTGATGTGTTGTGTGCCGCATACATTACTACCCTTACTTTACACTGAAAATATGAAAGTCTATCTTCCCAAAGACCACAAGTTAGCGTAGTTGTGCCCGAATTCAACAGGTAGTGAGTTCAGTGCTGCGCAGGGCCACGTCAAGTCGTTTGCGGACCAGAGCTTCCAGTCGATGAAGAGCAAGGAGGTCCGCGATGCCGGATCCCCACCCAAGGAGTTCACGTACCGCGGCCAAGGTGCCTGCACGAACCACCCATACCTAACCTTAACAGAACTAACGCTTATTAACCGGTAACGGTGTACACAGTTCACGATCAGAAGCTAATACTAGTCTCTTTGCAGATCTGAAGGCGCTGTCGAACGCTGGATGGAATGTGGAGTCAGAGAACAAGACCACAGACGACGGCCACACGCACGTCAAGTCTGTCAATGCCAACATCGAGGGCAGATATGACGTGGACGGCGGCAAGGGTCAGTTCGCAGCCGTTGACCATCACAAAGAAGCTGTCACCGAGTACCACGATGATAACAGTAGCCTGAAACGCAACGAGACGTCGTCGAACACGGCCGCTCGCGAGCATGTCGTTCGCAAGACTGACGACGGCACACAAATCTCGTCGACCACCAGTTCTTCGACTTCCTCGTCCAAGTTCCAGCAGATGTCTTCGACGAAAAATGAAACAGTGCCATATTTGACCAACGACGACTATGACCTACGAAGTTATGATACTAACCGCAATGAGGACGCGTCCTCTGTAACAAGAAGACAGATTACTAAAACTAATGACTACGAACAAAACTTGAGGAAAAATGATTATGAACAAAATTTGAGGAAGAATGACTACCAACAAAATGTAAGAAAAAATGACTACGAACAGAGTGTTAGAAAGAATGAATATGAACATAGTGTCAGGAAAAATGACTACGAACAGAATGTGACGAGAAATGATTACGAGACTGGAGAGCTCGTGTCTAGGAAGATCGATTACCCTGATGACAATACCAGAGTGGTCGTAGAGACACGGTGCCTGCCTGACGGGACTCGAGTTACCAGCACCAAGAGAGAATTTCGGGCTCCAGTACAAAGCACCCACTCTGAACAATCATACCAGACAAGGGAGAACAAGTCCTACTCCACCCAACAGCGATCTGATGCCAGAGAAAGCTCCAAAATCGTTCGACACATAGTTGACAACCTTGCCACTGACATTGTCGATTCTCAAAGAAACGTTGATGACTATGACTTCAAAAGACAAATAGCAGATTATACGACAAAGGATAACGAAGATTATTCGGAAGTGCAGCGCCATGAAACTAAAATAAACAAGAAAGTGAGCGATCAATCTAAAGCCGACGACGACTACTCGCAAAAAACTCGCCATGTGACACGCGTCAATAAAGTAATTGAATCCACTGATAAAGATGACTATGTGCAAACTCATCAACGGACGAATCAGACTCATCACCGGAAATATGACACCACCAATATCCGTCGTGACACAGTAACGCCGCACGACAGTCGCCCCGACACATTTACACCGCGCAATGAACGCTCTGACACTTCTTCACCACGTCGTGAACGCCCTGATACAATAACACCTGGTAATGATCGTCCAGAAACATTCAAACCGCGTGATAGTCACCCGGAAACATTAACACCACGTGACAGTCGCCCGGAAACATTCACACCACGTAATGAACGCCCTGAAAATTATCCACCGCGTAATGAACGCCCCGGAAATTATACACCACGTAGTGAACGCCCTGGAGATTACACACCGCATAATGAACGCCCTGGAGATTATACACCGGGCAATGAACGTCCTGACACGTTCACCCCGCGCAGTGATCGACCTGACACATGCATCCCACGCAGTGATCGACCTGACACATGCACCCCTCGCAATGAACACCCTAACACAGATACGCCGCGCAACAACCGCCCGGTTCAACAAAAGGATAACGTACCACAGCAAACTAGGCAGACCGAGGAGAGAGTCCATCACGTTACGAGAGATAAAAAAGTTGAAGAGACTGTAGAGAAGAAAACGAGCACCGATCAGTATCAAACCACGTACCAAACTGATTACCCCCAAAAGAAGATCAGCAACGATTGGAGCCCCTCACACCAGGCTTGGGCAAGCACACTGCGTGCTGATACTCCTACTACCACTCGACCATCGACTAGGGCTTCATCTCCTGGTAGCAGAACTTTCAAGTCAAGCACATCTTCGCTAAGAAGCAGTGTAAGCCCTGATAAAACCTCCAGAAAGCCATCAAGCCGTGGTGATAGCCCCAACAAAATTGATAGATATTCGCCGACTCGCACATTCTCTGACAGGCATTCTACTACTTCTACTCATTCCGTTACTGAAGTCAAGACGCACAACAACAAGTATATAAGTCCCGATGATAAAAGACCACCAACCGGTCGTTCTCCAACTAGACCTGGTTACAGCCCTGAAAGGAAACCTCAAGATCATCGGCAGAGACCGAGCACAAGTCCGGAGAAAAGACCTCAAGAATTATCTTTCAGACCAAGCGCTAGCCCAGATAGAAAACCAACACAGAAAGGATCTCCAACGGACAATTTCCCTAGAACCAGTTCTCCAAACCGTCCTGTAGATCGTCGCGAGTCGCCGACTAGGCCACAAGCAAGCCCAGAAAGAAAACCAACTCAGCACATTTCTCCTACTTCAGGTTTCCCACGTACAACTCCGAATAGATCAAGTCCCGACAGAAATACTGATAGTTTCCCTAAGGATACTTCTAAGAAACCAAGTCAAAGCCCAGATAGGAAAGCAGGATATCAAAAGCCTAACGACAGTCAGCCTAGTCCAACATCAGAGTTCCCTCGAACCACTTCTCCTTCTCGGGCTTACCATCCCACGGACAGTACCAAAAGACCTGGCACAAGTCCTGACCGCAGGCCTGGTTATCAGCCGTCTAGTCCTGGTACTGATAGACCTGATAAGCCTACTGACAAGCAACCTCAAGATGCCACTCCAAAGAGAGGAAGTGTGAGTCCAGATCGGAAACCAGGTTATATGAGACCAACTTCTACTAATAAACCGTCAGATAGCCTGAGGTCTCCCACAAAACCATCAGACAAAACATTACCCACAAAACCTGCACCTTCAGAAAGCCCTGAGCGCATACCTCAAGATTTCTCTAAAACCACAACGAAAATACAAGCAGATCATTACAAGTTTATTGATGAGGAAACTAAAATGTACACTCGTACTGATAAAACCGAGACCAACTATCCAGAACACTCACCATCTGGTCCTCAACACCCCTCCACCTCACCAAGAGATAAGGATGCCTCACCCTCAAGGAAGAGTCCTAGCAAAGATACTCCTGACTTCCCGAGAAAGAGATCACCTTCGCCTAAAGAGCATGTTACATTTATTGACCAACGTGACCAGCTTGATATGACTCAAGTCAAAAAAACTGACTTTACTGAAGAAATAACAACAAAACATCTTACTCCAAAGGATAAAGATTCTCCTACTGATAAAACTAGTCCTAGGAAACCATCACCTTCAAAATATGGAACTTATGATAAGAAAAAGCCTTATGATCGTGATGTCACTGACGTAACCACGACAACAACTACTAAGGATACTAAAGATATCAAGTTTGATTCGGTAACGCGCCGTGAAAAATCTCCCAAGAAAACACCTGAGCAGCCATCGTCTCCCACCAAGAAGGCACCACGAGACAGTGTGTCTCCGGTAAAATCTCCTTCCAAAGACACCAAATTCAAGCATACTAGCGACTTTATTTCAACTGAGAGAACTACTGAAGAAGTTAATAAAAAGACCACTAAAGAACGTCCAAGGCAACTGGTCACTCCATCTTCTAGCCCAACCAGGAAGCCCAAACCTACAGACACTGAGCCATCGACTGGTCAAAGTTCTCCTACTACGTCTGTAAGTGGTTTTGTGTACTTTAGCTCTCCACAAACTGAGAAGACCGTTGTCACTGATTTGGATGACCAGGAATATTGCTCTGAAATACACTCAACAGACGAAACTTCCACGACTTACAAAAGACCTGAAAGCCTCGATGTTAATAGATCTCAATCGCCCTCTAAGATACCTTGTAGATCTCCATCTCCCGACAAACGTACCTCTCCTTCTAATGACAGTCTACCGAGAAAGAGCTCCTTAAAGAAACCAACAACTGAGATAACACAGGCGTCTCCGATTGAAAAACCCCCATCCAGTTTCCGTGTTTCACCAACAGAGGAACCAAAAGATTTGCTGGATCATAAAGTCGTGAAAAAAGATCGCCCGGAAGGATCTAGTTCTGATGCTCCCGTTGGTAAACAAAAACCACCTTTAGAACGTAGAGAAACTTATGAAGACCGCTGCCGTAAGATCCTCGGTATGATGGATGATACCACTACAACCGAAACTGTCAAGCAAACGACTTATTTGAAGGAACCGCAAACAAACTTAAGCTCGCCTAGTGTCTCCCCTTGTCGTAGTCCTGCTCCGAGAGAAAGTCCATTCGAATATCCAACTATCAAGAAAACTACTGACACCAAAATTGATGTCACTGATTTCATATCTCGTGAACAGGAAAATATCCTCAAAACGACCACTACTCGTCGTGAAGATGCTCCTACTGACAAGAAACCAAAAACTCCGCGAGAGAGCTCTCCGACCAAGATTCAAGATATTGTTATAAAAGAAAAAACAATTTTAAAGTCCGATTCAACAGCTAAAGATACCGAAGAAATAATGAAAACTGTCAAGACAAAGTATTCTTCACCAAGACAAAGTCCTGAGAGAAAACCGTCACTTAACAAGGACGACACTCCAAAAACCCATAAAAGTCCTGAACGAACACCAAAAGATTCAAAGTATCCGCGTACTGGTCCATCGAATCGTCGCCCATCAGGTACTTCTCCAAGATCTAGTTTGAGCCCTGAAAGAAAACCAAGACATGAAATAACTGAGAAAAAGCCTGGAGATAAACACCCGGAGGAATCTACACCTGTTACTCCGGGCTATATGAAAATCACATCAGCTGTTTCATCCAAATATGATACCACGACGGAAGACATCAATGAGACAGTAACGACCAAAACAACTGAAAGGAAACCGTCACGATCGTCTGAGTCTCCGACAAGAAAAACTCCTTCTGATAAAACATTGAGGCCCGGTCAATCATCTGACAAGAGTCCGCAGCAAAAACCTAGCTTCGAACAAAATGTGCCAACTAAAACGAGTCCACAGAAAAAACCCAGTGAAGAGTTTCCACGAGAAACATCTCCATCTAGACCTGGTTACACTAAAACTACAACTTCTATGGTAGTTGAATATGATTCCTCATCTGCAACTGAAGATTTAGAGGACTCGACTACCACAAAAACTAGGCCAGCTTCTCGTCCTTTAAATCAAGTCTCTAAACCGTCAGATGATGCTCCAACTAGACACATTTATCCTTCTGATAAGAGTCCGGAAAAAAAGCAATTAAAGCCTAAAGAGCCATCCCCGTCAAGACCTGGTTACATGAAAACTACTGCCTCTTTGACGTCTAAGTTTGAGACTACGTCGACTGAGGATCTACATAAGACCACTTCTGAGACGATTCAAACCAGGTCCACTTCTCTTCGACCTTCTAATTCACCTACACGGAAGTCGTCCAAACCTTCAGATGATTCTAGGCCACGACCTACTGAAGGTCAAAGCCCGGATCGGAAGCCACACGATCGTGAGCAGCCATCTCCAACTAGTTCTAGCCCCGAAAGAAAGCCTGCTGATAAATATCCACGAGATACTTCTCCAAGTAACACAAAGCCAGACAAAATCCCTCACTATATGAAGACCACCTCATCTGTCGCATCAAAATATGATACCGTAGCCACAACTGAAGATGTTGAAGAAACTCTATCTCTAAAAACTACAGAAATACGTCGTTCTCAACGTCCATCCGATTCACCAACAAGGAAAACTTCGGAACCTGAAGACTATCCGCGCACAACTTCGCCATCTAGATCTACTCAACCAACAGATAAGAGTCCTCAACGTAAACCAAGAGATGATTCTACACCTAAAAGGGCTAGTCCTGAGAAACAACCCGTTGATAAATACACTAAGGAATCGTCTCCGACTAGGCAAAAACCTAACTCAGAGAAAACACCTGGTTTCATGAAGACAACTTCATCTCATGTCTACAAACAAGACACAGTATCCGCCACTGAAGACTTCTTGGAAACGTGTAAAACCGAAACTGTTGAAAGGAAGCATCCTTCTCCTCGTCCCTCTGATTCACCTACTCGCAAACCCTCAAAGCCAAGCAATAAACATGAGCCGGAATCAGACTATTCTGAAACAGTTTCACCGTCTAGGCCTCATACATCGGAAAATATTACATCGAGGAAAAGTGTTAGTCCTGATCGTAAGCCGGAGTACCAGCAACCGTTTGAGCCACATGGCAGAAAACCCATTGATAAATACCCGAGAGAGACATCTCCTTCCAAGCAAACCACTAGCCCAGAAACTCCTGGATACATGAGAACTACGACCTCTGTCAGCACTAGAGAGGCCACTAACGAGGTTTACGAAGACGACACCTCCATTAAGACATTGCAAAACAAATATCCATCCTCGCGCCCTTCGGAATTGCCTGCTCAGAAAATCTCAAAACCTGATGGCGCTCCCAATAAGCCTCATTTGGACAGAAATCCCCCCAACCGCATGCCAAAATATGATGAAACTTCACCTCGAGCCAGTCTTGAAAGACAAACATGTGATAGATATCCCAAAGAAAAATCACCGTCTGAGAAAATGCCAACTTCTGATGAGAAGAAACCTGTTCATTTAATATCCACAACATCTCTAAAGTCAACTTATGATTCCAACTTGGCAGATATTCAGAAGACAACAATGTCTAAAATCACCGAAGATCACCACCACACTTCCCGACCATCAGGCACCTCACCTACAAGAAGGGCTCCTAAACCTGTTGATGGTTCCAAGTTCACTCCTGAATATCCTCGTACAGAATCACCCACAAATCATCAGCCTGACGTTTCTATGAAGAAACCCTTCACACCTAAAGATAGTCCAACCAAAAAACCTGGACAAAAATATCCACAGGAATCATCTACAACTCGGCCAGAATCTAATCCGGATAGAAAACCAAGTTACATGAGGCCGACTGCTGCAGTTACATCTAAGTTTGAAACCAGTTCTACTACCGAAGAATTAGAGATTACTGAAGATGTAGAAAAGCATCCGTCACCAAGATCATCGAAATCACCATCACGTCGCGCTCCTCATGAGCCATCAAAAACAAAACCTGGTTACCTGCAACAACCAGAAGAGCCTAGACAACTCCGCACTCCTTCTCCAATGAAGAAAACTACTAAAGTCACTGAAGTAAGCACAGACTTCCTCATGTCTGAGAGAGAACAGGACATTTTAGACAGAGTGCAAAAATCTCTTAGAAAACTTTCTCCAGAACGTAAAGAAAGGTCACCTAGTCGAGAGAAAAGCCCTGGTAAAACAACAACCAGCTTGCAAGATATTGATATAACCAGCCATACTGAAATAGATGATGAATCTTTAACTGAAGATGTCACTGAGAAGTTCTCGACTACTAAAATAACACCTCGTCCGGAAAAACTCAAGGATGAAAAACCAAAAGAGCAGAAAGTGCCAAGCAAACTTTCTACCAGAACTGTTTCCCCAACTAAAAAACCGTCAGGTATTGCTACGCCTACTAAGCTAGATAAAAGCCCAGATTCTCCGACGAAAACTAGAAGTATTTCACCGAAAAAACCTGTTTCGCCGTCTGAGAGGCCGCAATCTCCTCAAATATCAAAGCCAAGTGGCATCAAACCTAAGGAACAGATACCTTCTTATCTGACTAGAAAACCGACGCCTGTCACGCTAAGTGTGACAAAAGTAGAAAAGACAGCAACTGATTTAAAGAAGACTACTAATATTACTTCTGTCATCAAACAGAATAGTTTTACTCGGACTTCAACAGGTAAAACTCCTACGAAGACCATTCCATCCCCAACAGGTCGTCCAGGTGAACCCGAATCTAAGCGAACTCCAACTCCCAAAGGCATCAGAGAAAGCGTGATTCCTACAAAGAAAGACAGTGATACGAAGGTCATGCGCACTGTTAGCGATATTACCATGAAGTCCAAGAAAAAGTCGCCTCAAAGAATGAAGTCCAAGCCAGAAATAACAGTGAGTGACGTGTCCACAAAAACAATGACTAAGAATACGAAGTCCACTTTTAAAGAACCGCATTCAAAATTGCCAAGCAAACCTAAGTCTGCAACGACACTGAATACATCCACTGATGAAGATGATATTATTATTGATGTGCAGCAATCTAAATCATCCAGGGAGAATTCCCCAGATCGAATCTGTCCAACTCCAGTTAATTTCGGAGAAGATGTTGGTACTCCTCGCTATCCTGATGAAGTGAGTGAACCCGATGACGAATTCAACAGACGAGCAAATCAAACAATCCACGAGGTCGAGTCCATCGTTGATGATATTGTTGAGATCTGCGAAGATGATGAGCTATTTGTCAGGAAAACAGATGTCGACATCGTTACTGAGGATGATGAAAGCCTTCTTAGTGTAACCGATAAGGTAACCCGGTTCACAAAAGGTGTCGATACAGTAACCAAGCCTAAGGATACTACTACAACGTTTAAAGATACTGAAAGAAGAGTGCATTCTGATTTTATTGATGACAGGTTGAGATCCGATGAGTGCTTACTATCTGTATCTGAGAAAGTTAATAAGTTTGCTAAAGGACCAAGGGATACGAGAGATAGCAAGAGTCCGTCGCGTAGAGTTACCGATGAGTACGACAAGAATACTGTTTATCAAGATGACTACACAAAACTTAGTGTACACGACAAAGCACACTTGTTTGTAGAGACCGCAGAGAACGTTAAAACACCTAAAGTGAAACCGACCCCGCAAAGGGTAGAACGTCCTGACCTGACTAACGTTGATGACTCTTTAAAGAGTGATGACTGCTTGCTCAGTGTTTCCGACAAAGTACATAAGTTTGTTAAAACAGCTGAGCAATTCTTGACGGAATCCCACGAGGTTGAGGAGAAAGAACAGAAAATTAAGGAGCAACATGACAAGATCATGCAAAAAATAGTCGATGACGCAGCAGATGAAGAATACGAGATTGAGACAACAACTTATACTGAGGATGAAGAAGTTACTAATAATAGAAGAACACCAGATCATGGACACCGTGACGATAAGCCACATAAACCAAAGGAAACTACATCATCACTTCCAAAGGTTAAGGATTACAGTAGCCCCAATATGAAACCAACGGAAAGAATGCCTACTGTTAAAATAACCACTCTCCGCAGTAGTGAGGCAGTGAAAAAAGCTAAGGCTTTATTTGAAAATATTGCAACAACTACTCAAAAAACAAAAGAAACCACTCACGTTAAAACTGCAAAATTGACAGACATCGGTGTGATGAAGAAGTCTCCCAAGACGGATTCAACCATTGTTCTGCATCCTTCTGTTGAAGATGGCTCTCCTAATGTAACTGACGTGGATAGCGAAGTGGATGCTGCTCCTCATACACCTAAAGACCGTCCGACAAGTGGCACGCTTACACGACCACACTATACTCGTTCTGATGATAAGCCACGAAGCAGTCCATCTCGTTTGACTGCTCAATCGCCTGAAGTACCAAGGTCAAAGTCTCCAATGCGTCAAACTGTGGAAACTACAACTACCACCAAAACTCTTTTGTCGAGATATCCAGCTTCTCAGAGAGCCGAATCCCCGAGGCAGCGGCTTGAGATTGATAAGCCCGATAAGGTTCCCGGATATCTTCGCCCCACAAAAACTAGCCAAATCAAGGAGGAGACAAAGGTGGTCGACGATATCGAAGTAAGCAGTCGACGAGGAAGTGGCAAGTTTGGAATTGAGCTTCGAAGGACCAGCGTTGAAAGATCAACGGCGAGTAGCGAACGTCGACGCAGCGTCGAACACCCCTGCATCGAAGACATCTTCGACCTGGACCTCCTGGAACAAATGGTCAGTAAGCACAAGATTTGCATGCTCATAATTGTTATTTATGTTTCCATATTATATTTATACTTTTGCTGACAACATTCTAATTTTCAGTTGGAAAAGGTCGTTGGTTACGAGCAGAGGCGACGCATCAGATCCCAAATTCGTGTTGCTAAGAAGAAGGTAGACAGCGAACACGTTAACACTAACACTTATACTAAAACAACCAGACAGACCGTGACTACGCAAAAACTGAGGTCTCCTGAACGCCTACAGACAAGGTCACCAGAACGGGCTCCAAAATCTTCACCCCACAAAACCACGTCCCCTGATCGTCACGCCAAAACTCCTCAGAGATCGATCCCTGAACGCACTCAACCTAGAGAACATGTACAACCAGTGCTTAACGGTCACATTAAGGAGCCGAGCAAAACTATGATTGACAGACGCCCAAGACCACACAGTCCTGAGAAATCGGCTCCAAAATCTGCACCCAAAACAAAGAGTCCTGTTCGTCATCCCAGTCCAGACAAGAAGACTCGAACTCAGTCCCCTAACAAAACAACTACTCCGAAGCCTAAACCCAACCGTTTCAATGAGTACGCATCCGCTTACATGAAAAAAGTAGGCCTAAGTGAGGCTGACAAGATCAGATTCGCCGAAGCTAAATCGAAGAAGGCGGCAGAAGAGAAACAACGAACAGTAAAACATACAGGAGAACACAAAATTGTGGAAGAATACTCCACGGCTAAAAGCTTTACTGAGAGGACTTCATCTAGGGACGTCATCGAGGTGGTACAAATGAATGGAATTAATAAAAGGTCTCCATCACAAGAAAAACGACAGAGTCCGGAGCGAAGGGCACAAAGTTCGGAACGAAAGGCTCAGAGCCCCGACCGACAGGTTCAATACCCAGAGCGAAAGGCACAAAGTCCGGACCGCAAGGCTCTATACCCGGAGCGAAAGGCACAAAGTCCGGAACGTAAGGCTCAATACCCAGAGCGAAAAGCACAAAGTCCAGAACGTAAGGCTCAATACCCTGAGCGAAAGGCACAAAGTCCGGACCGTAAGGCTCAATACCCAGAGCGAAAAGCACAAAGTCCGGAACGTAAGGCTCAATACCCTGAGCGAAAGGCACAAAGTCCGGACCGTAAGGCTCAATACCCAGAGCGAAAAGCACAAAGTCCGGAACGTAAGGCTCAATACCCTGAGCGAAAAGCACAAAGTCCGGAACGTAAGGCTCAATACCCAGAGCGAAAAGCACAAAGTCCGGACCGTAAGGCTCAAAGCCCGGAGCGAATTTACGACCGCACTCCAAGTCCTGCACATAAGCAGCTGAGAACAGAACCCGCTAGGAAAGAGACAATCATAAAAACTGTGTATGAAATTGAGAAGAAACTACCACAAAAGCCTGTTCAAGAAGAACAACCGTCGTGGGTGACGAACAGGAATCTCAAAAAGATTAGTTCGGAGACTAAGACGTTCAGCAGTAAGAAGATAGAGGAGAAGCCAAAGTTCAGGGCTCCTAGTCCGTCGAAGGTGATCACGAAGCCTATTGATGTGATCACGTCGAGCTACGGGCCTGGACCAGTGGACTCGGACGGGAAACCTCTCTTCGGTATTAGAGCTTTGAGGAACGGCGCCTCTAACTACCAAGGTAAGCACACTTTGCATTATTTTTAGTTAAGACCGCCATCCTTAACTGGATTAGTACCTTTATTTATTTAAGAATTTTATTTTACCAAAGCCATTTTGGGCATTTATGAAAGTTTTTCACAATTAGATGAATCAGCAGGTCATTGGATCCATAATAATTGTCCTGTGAGTGAATCACTTCCCTTCTTTCACAACGTTTCTTAATAGGGTTAGGTACACCGCCGCGATGTTTGTTTGTTTGTAAAATAAATACTTTTCGTAAGTAGAGGATCTTGAAGAGATAACTGACATAATCATAGACTTGTGCAACATGTAATAGAGGGGAATGACCGACATAGGCTGTAAACATGCACAGACTTCAAAATCATTAGGGGATCAAGACGATGATGAATATGATTAAAATAATATCACTACGCAGATCATCATTGTCTTCTGTGAAAGTGCAATATGGGATTTAAATGAATACTGTGAACTAAGCTAAAGCATCATTTAAACGTTTGTAAAAGAGTCTTATCAAAAAACGTTGAGTCAGGTTTCGTTCAGTACCTAATTGCTTTTATAAAGTTATCGGGGCCAGTCAATTGTATCGGGGTCAATGTTAAGAAGTCGACAACGGTAACACATGACGTCATCAACTTTCTAGTTTTCGCGTCGATTTTCAGAACAACTGAAAGTTGACGCGTCCTTACTTAGTACTAAAGTAACTCGAATTACTAAGCGTTCTACATCTTGAATCATATAATTGTTCACAAAGCAAATGTTAGCTCAGCTGAATGTGACTGTTTCTGTCTAAACTGTACAGTAGTTGTCCAAGTGTGGGATCGTGTTAACTGATTTGTTGAAGTGTTAAATAAATTGGTGAGTTTAACTTGAAGTTAACTTTGTTTTAGACGATGTCACGCTGTTATCCGTAAAGTTATTTTCGTTAAGATGTTGGGTAAACAATGTTTGTGTATTTGTTTATTTATAAAGGAGGATGTGTAAGTGTGTCATCTTTTGAAAATCCATGTCGGTAATACTGTAGCAAAATATTTGTAGTATAACAAAGATAGAAACCGCAAGACTACTTCTATAGTATAATAGCTCGATGCCTAGCATTGTTGCCTCGTGTGCTTTGCGACATGTACATATATTGTTCACCTTAACAAACGACGTCAGTTCAAAATTAACATACCTACCTACTTAACTAATATATTATTTTCAGCCATTTTCCTGTCCAATCTCTTACATTATCCTCCTGCAACCGGTTTAGATGTTCTAAGATTTACAATCATTCGATTAAAACTCGTCATTTGGCTAAGTCGTTATTCAGTTAACTCCCAAATATCAAAAAAATATCTTTATCCCCACCCAGTGAAAGGCACGGTGATCCGCCAAGAGTACCACTCCCGCAACGGGGGCGAGCCTGAAGGTACCGTCTCCGTGACCGCGTACTCCACAGAGCCTGAGGACTTGGAACGCCTGCTGCAGGGTCAGGGGGAGCCCCCCTCCCGCATCCACGGGCTTTCTGCTATCACCACCACCAAGAAGTTCGGAGGTGATACTGGAACCACGCTCAAAGAAGCTCACGGGGTAAGCGCCTGCTGGGTTTGCTATATAGCAATGTGTTGTCAGTGCGCTACTGATATATTATTATAACAACACTATTTTGTTAATTTTTTTGGCAGATTCTAAATCTCATTTTGAAATAATGGACCAGTTTTGACTTATATTTCGAATGACTTCTTGCCAAAATTTAACTGGCTCAGAAAGCATTATTTTCTATACCAAAACACACTTCCAGATCCCTTGTTAAAAAAACTAAGATAATATTTACTATTTATTTACAAAATTATCTTAGTTTTTAAGACTATCTAAAGAATGTCAACTATTTATTTTCTTCCGGCTGATATGCTAATAATATCAACTTATCAAATCTTCGATCATACAAATATGCACCTTATCTCACATAGAGAGAAGATCGCGCGACAATAGACCAGTTCACGCACAGCGACCGCCGAGTCTCTGACACTAAGATAGAAGACATCACAGAGAGGAGTTACGATAGCAGACGAGATGAGATCGTAGGAGAAACCAGACGCATCGAGAGCAGACGAGAGGAGATCATTGGGGACACAATAAGAGATAGAACCAGGCAGGCAAGGGAGGAGAACATAGTCAGTGCAAAAGACAGGACAGAAGACAAAACAGAGAGAATGCAGAGACGAGTGGAGAAGGTGGAAAAGAAAGGAGACAGGACGCAGGAGAGGAAGGAAAGGATCGAGAGGACAGATGACAAAAAGACAGTCAGGCAGAGTTCAGTGAAATCGCTCACCGAGAAATATATCAAGAGTGCGAGTGAGTATTACATTAACATCAGTTTTATTAACAACTAGCTGCGCGCCGCGGATTCACACGAATAAGTCTTGACCCCGTGGGACTATCGGGGAAAAAGTGCATTTATATTTTTCGCATTTATAATATTATAGTTAGGATAGGTGACTCAGAAAAGTTAACCACCTTACCGTCAAAAAACAGGCACAATTAACTGATGACCAGCACCCTAATTGCGTACACTCACTTTGACAGTTCAACAACATTCATTGCGTTCTTTACGTTGTTGAGCAGACAAATTAAAAAAAAAATATCTGCTCAACAACGTAAAGAACGCAATGTCATATTATGAAGGACTGGATTAGCAATATCCTTCAAAAATTATACTGATTATGATTGATCGTGTGTTACGCAATTACGGTGCAGTATATTAAGTACAGTAACCTCATAACGAACTTGACTTAGTCATAGCCCAATCATCATGGGAAAATACTTTTTATATTCCCGAGTTAATAGTAGCCGCTACCGTGTGTACCGAGCTGCAGTTAGATGTATGAAAAAAATATTTTTAATAGAAAAATCCAACTATCTATCTGGTAAGTTACGTCTGTTCCTAAGTATTGAATCAGCGATTTCGAGGTCTACAGAAGTTCTTATACAAGACCAATGAGGCAACAAAGTTACTAGAATAAATCTGCGCCTGCGCCGGTCTGATGAAGGGAATCGGAGCGTACTAGAGTTACAAACAATTGCAACATTGCTTAAATATCACGATTTTTTATTTTATAATATTGACGACGATAGTGAAATACTTAGCAATGACAACGCAATACAAAATAAACGATTGTGATAAGTTTGTACAATACAACAACCAACGTTTATTGAATTCGGCTACGTAACAAAATAAACAAAAGCAATGATTTAAAGGGCTTCTGAATAAGAAAAAGACTCTCTATTTAGGAAGTCTTTATTTGGGTTCGACACTCGGATCTAAGTTAATTGGCTGGAAAACTCTCGTTTTGAACTCGGAGGCGGGGTTTACAGGGCTACATGGCACTAAATTGTTAAAAAAAACTAGCAAAATGTGGAGATCCCACACATCTCTGTCTACCCTTCTGAACGTAGTGAAATGTTATATTTATGTTAATTCTATCTACTTCACAAGTTTCCCTTGAATTTTATTAAGACTAACGATATTAAAAACAACCCACAGAGTCTACAGCGCATGTGCATAACACTTAATACATTTTCGCACCAAAATCTCATGGAAATAAATCTACAGTTTCGTGATAACACATAATAATAACGTAACGTAAACGCACGCGAGCGCGTTAGCGTGCGGCTCCTTACGTAATAACTTTCATACTTTCATATTGCACTAGCTGCGTTTACGTTTTCAGTCGTCAACTGCCTCTCGGACTAACCCGACGAGCCTCTAGGAGCAGTACTTACTATATACATGTGCTTTTAGTATATTTTGTTAAAATGGATACAAATAAGGATTGTAGTTATAATTTTAAGTTGTTGCTTAGTATTTATCAGAGATTAGGTAAGTGGGTATTTGACAGTTTTATAATTAGCATAACAATACGCTAGAGAATATAATTATTGGAAACAAAACAATGCGGAGTACTATACTAGTAAGATACTTACCCTACTTCTGGTTTAGCATATTTATTTTTATATGGTTGGAAAAGATTTTTTGAATTTGTACAATCGCGATATAAATAAACTGTAACTTTTGGATTAGTTAAATTAATTAATTAAAACTCGTTAATAAGATTTGACAACCTTCAAAAACTCTTAATAAGTTGAAAACTTGTTTGAAAAACTAGCTTTTGTTAAAACATCAGAAAAAGTTGGATTTACGTAAAATAATAACACCGCCAGTGAACTACTTACTTTTTGCTGACTCCATATTTTTTTTGCTGGCTGTACACAAATCAGTAGCTACATACTTAAAATAATGTAAAAAAATCATTATTATCTGATTACAATCATGTTTACATACTCAAATATGTCGTGCGTTATCAGATGTCAACATGACTCGAGTGCTATCTTATCAACATTCACACGGGTGATTAGTGTGATTACTCATCTCGGGTGTTGTGACCGCTGGGGTCAACTACCTATTTAAATGTCATTAGTATGCCTGAGCCCGCGCTGTACCCCGTACTAAAGACATGATGACTTACAGGAAGTTATCAAATACTTTAAAATAAATGCCTTTTGTGACGATGTTTGTTTGAAATTCGGTGTTATGACAATTTTAACGACAATACAGGATGTTTGGTAGTGCGTGTGTGACGGTGACAAAGGGGTAGAGTTTGAACTCAATTGTTTACATATAAATATATGTAAACAATTGAGTTCAAACTCTACACCTACCATTGGAGACTACGTGATTGTAACGTAGTCTCCAATGATAGGTGTAGAGTTATCATTGGAGACTACGTTACAATCATTCATGATTTAGAAAAAAAATGTATTTTGATTTCGAAAAATACAGACTGTTTTTAGGGGTATCTAACCTAGCTATGTAGGTACTTATTGAACAAAATCGGATCAATGGTAACATTACGCTCGAACATCGATACATAGACGCGTACTTTTTTTGCTAAAGTACGTAGGTACATCTTTTTTAATGTAGTCTTCTGTAAATGTGTTTGTCACCTAACTCCTCCTAAATGGCAAGACCGATTTGGATGAAATTTTGTGTGTATATTTGAGTGGGTCCCTGGATGGTTTGAAAATACAATTGGACCCGATAGGTGGCGCTGTTCGGACAGGACAACGTCTGTCGGGTCCGCTAGTATTATCCTTTCAACTGTCATTAACGAGACACAATAGAATTTTAATTGTTATCCACCTCAATGAGGCGTTGTAACAGATGATGAGTTATATGAACTGTTAATTTCATAATCATTCCGATGCTAGGCTGTGCTCAGGTGAAATTATTGTGCAAACCCCCACCAAGGGATAGCCTTTACTGACTACGTATTTTGAATAGTTAGTGTTACGTCTTAATTAGAGTTCGATCTTTAAACATTATGGAATGCAAATAAACATATGAAAGTGGCCTTTATTACCATTTTGTGTAAGCAGTTAGCTAATTCCCTGTATCTCTTCGTAGACGAGAGCGCCAAGACTGAGCGCACCACTTACCCGAAGGCGGGTCTGATCCTGCGCACCGCCACCATGAAGGACAGCGTCTCCAGTGACTCATCGGCACACGCTGGTAAGCCACCTGCCTCCCATAACATACCACTCAATGCATAGCTAGAACCTCTTGTAACCTGAATGGACATACAGTCCGCAGTCGGTCAAAAAATAAATGAAAAATAATAACTGTTTACTTTTAGTCACTCTATTCGAAACCAAAGTCGTTTGTTGCAAACTGAGTATATATTATATTAAGGGATTACTCAAGGGTTATCCATTTCCTGTCTCGTATAAAACTGTGCCATTATAACATAACTAACCATCTACCCCCAGGTCTAACCCGCACGGACAGTGAGCACAGCCTGGGCTCCGTGGAAGACACGGTGGTGACCACAGAACGCGTGGATGGTGGGGTGAGGACCGTCACCACCACCACCAGCCGCCACGGCACCAGCACGCACCAGGGCGCGCGGGGGGAGAAGTCCTTCCTGGACAGCAGCACCAAGGTCACAGGAGTACAGGATATACTGACGAGGATGAAGAATGCTGATATAGGTTAGTCACCTTATTTATTGATATAGGTCGTATTGCTGACAAAGTAAGCACAGACTTATTATTATTTAGTCGTATTACTTATATATGTTACCATTTTGAGTGAAGTTACGGTAATTTAACAAGTTAGAGAACTTCAGGCCGCAACTGTTAATTATCTTAAAGAACTAATATATGTTTTCGCTCAACCTGGACATCAAATCTGTAATTCCCACAAATTTCTGCAGCCGCGCTTTAATTGATACATAACTGAACAGTACCCTAATTGCGTAACACAATACAATCACCAATCTATTTCGATTTGAAACAGATTGCTAATCCATTACTACATAAGTTGGAAAAAAAACTGCTTAACAACGTAAATAACGCAATGAATGTTGTTGAACTGTCAAAATGAAACAAATTAGGCATAATTGTTTACGAAAATAAATTACGCAATTAGGGTACCTACTGGTGAACCTCAACGGTCTTAAAAACAATGATTTGTCATTCGTCATGCAATTCGAAATCACAGCGATGGTTGATGGAAAGTCGATGAATACCTCACAAGTTGCCAGCACATCCAAGTAAATTCTGTCACTCTCTCTACAACCGTGATGCCTGTGTCATTAGTCACGCTTGGCAGAACCATTGATTTCCTAACAATAAGTAATTAAGCACCTGCATCCTACCCAGGAAGGCATAGGTATTTATAAGGAAGCGCTGCGCTGGTGAGATGATTTGGATATCTTAGAAAAGTAACTCAGAGACAGATGTGGGAGACTGTGCGACTGTTGCCCAAGAGTGGGACAGTTGACAGAATTAAGATGTACATATATGGAAGCTAATCTTCCCATGTATTTATCTTCCTAAAACTTGTCCTATGACCTTTTCAAAAGACATTCTTAATTATTTACTGTCCTGTAAACTTAGCCCACATGACAGTAATTAGGTCAATTTAAAAAGCTAATTGTCTCACATGGTCGGCTGGCCGCGATAATAAGTAGCTATCGCCTTGATGTTTACACGATCTGGTAAAAAATGGAGCAACAATAAGCACGCTACGTGCGTGCATATTGTGTGGAGATGCATCGTGCATTCAAGCCAAGAAACTAGGCTTCCGTTTGCAAATGAGCGCAAATTCATTTCAGAGTCTCAAACAGACTGCATTCGGAATCGTTAAGATTGAGACAGCCAAAAAAGCATATTTTAAAATCACCAGCTCTTTAATACGACTGCAGTAAAGTTCAGTTCAAAATCAGTAGTAACGTATTTTACCTTTGAATATTTTTCTAAGGGAGCTTCTCGTGAATCACGACCTCGACTCGTGATAACTTCAGCCATTCTTTAGACTACTAGTAGCTTATTCAAATGCAGTTGAATCAACTTTAGGGCCACAAACAGAGTAAGGAAACCTTTTTTACAACAACAAAAAACTGCTGTGCGCTATTTTTAGACCTTTCTTCTTAACTTCAAGACAACTAAAAACCATCCCTTCTCGGCTTAGGCGGATACTATGTATAAGAAGAGACTAAATGTCCAACCCTCCCTCTCCCCCCAGTGATCCAGGAGGGTGACACAACAGAGGACGCGGAGGCGCGCGCGCTGCTCAATAAGTTCCTGGGCGCCACCGTGCTGATGGCCGGCATGCAGAGCTACGTCACCGAGAAGCCCACCGGCAAGCTAGTGGTTAAGCAGGTACGTCTAGAATAAAAATGGCTTCTTGATTTTGATGGGCTAATAGTTATGACAGCTATTATTCATTAGGTATTTCGCCACCACAAAAGAGATGATAAGTTCTCGTCTGATTAATTTTATCGTCCATTTAAAATCCATGAAACATCACAGAGTTGTATGTTGTTGTATAACTAGAAGCCGATGTGCGTTGAGAATGTTGATGGAATTCAACATTTTATTGATTTATTTAGATACTGTGTAATTGACGTAAATACAAAAATTTTCGCGGAAGCGCGCCAAGTGTAAAATACATACATACACAACACATTGTGTTCATTCTTATTCCCTTTTGCTACGAAATAATAGGTTGTTAGACAATTTCCTAATATTCACAATAGTGTTTTGTCTACATTTTCGACAAGTGTAGTGACTGTAAGTAAGTAGTGTGTTTATTATAAAATTGACTGCAGGGTACTTAGGTAGCAGCTTCTTGCTACACCCGGGAAAAGCGATGTGTATTCCTATTCTTAACATGTAACCGGGTAAGCCATACATCACGCAGGTGCTAATCCAATACAATATTACGCTAAATACAACACTGCAGTGCATTCACACTGTAATAGAAAACAGAAGGCCCACTTCTTACAATGTTTGAATCTTGGACATTAATACTTTGCAGGTAAACACAAAAGCATCGAATTACCTACTCTTTATGGTCTACGGTAACTCTTTCAGTTTTAGTCTTCATGTATTTAATGTCTTCGTTTACGTTTCGATATTGTTCGACATTAACTTTGCTACTCTAGTATCTTTGATTTACCAAAAATGAACCTCCATCGAAGTAAGTATAACATTAGGTACGGTGAACAATAAATCTTATTGATCCGATGACTAGGCGTCATGGCCACGTCATAGATAGAATAGATAGAATATTCTTTATTATGAACACCATAAAAATTACAGACATTAATTTAGAAATTTTACATTGGGTGAAAATGCTTAGCTACGTCAAGGAACCGTCTTTCCTCTTAAAAAGCAGTTCTTCTGTTATTCCGATATTTTCTGGTACAATTGCAGTAGGTATTGTGTGCAGTGCGCTTGGCACGAGATGCGCATGAATCACGCGCATATGCGCCCGCGGCATTGATTTATTTATTTATTTGAGACGCGCATTAATGGCGGACTAATGATCGCTTTTTAATACAACTGGCGCACTGTAACGGCGTGTGATTGGCAGCCGAGATATGTTGGGCAGACTAATATGCAGGTGCTTCGCAATTTCAATTTGGGGATGCAAAACTATTTTTGATGTAAAATAATATTATTTTTACTTGGTCCTATTTGAGCTGGCTTATGGCTATTTGTCAGTCTCATCCTGCTTGTTACAACCACCTCTCACTACGGTAGATATCCCTTGTAGTCGTCTTCCTGCTGGAAATCCTCCTCATGCCTACTTGCAGAATTAGATATGTCCGACTACTTATTTCAGTTCGCAGTGATAATGTCATAAATATTACTCTGATAGCTGGTAGTTCGTGCTATCATCCAGTAAAGAAAATACTATTTTCTTGCTTAGACTTTTAATCCGCACACCAGGGGGCCTACCACCAGCTCAAAAGCAGTATTATTTTAATATTACTTCAGTGGGAGAAAGAGATGGAGCTATACGTCCTGTAGAGCTTCATCTTTTTCCCACACTGAAGTAATATTAAAATAATACTGCTTTATGAACTTGTGGTAGGCCCCCTGTACTATTTCACAATCAAATGACGACTGGCTTTGCACTACATTTTACCATTTAAAATGACTTGCCCCACCCAGAAATAACAATAACATCATAACCGTTATTTCTAAGTGCTGCCAAAGTAAAATAATACATTCAGTTGCCATAAAGAAAATACATTTCGAAATTTATTACAATATAATTGATACTTTGTGTTGCCACAGTGGACATTATAATTCGATATTAAATTATTACATATTTATATTAAATCAAAGAAATCACGACAATCCCGACTCTGGGTCAAATATATCAAATAAAGTCAAAATCGTTGAATCCATTTGGAATTGGAAGCAAGTTCGTTTAGTATAAAATAGAAAATACAAAAACACGTTCGCCTACCCAAAGCTATATTCTTCTCAAAGGACTTGAACGGCTAACCCAATCGATCTACGGCGTAGCACATTATGTAGGTAGCTACGAAGATTTTATAAAAAAATTGACACCCCTGGATTTCAACTCAAAAATAAACACCAATACTCCTTATAGGGCGATCACTATAACAAAGAAGGATGTCCAAACGTGCTGATGATAAATAAAAGTGTGAAGTACTGCGCAGCTCGTGGATCCCGCGCGTGGTGTGCGCACGCGCCGTCATTTGTTTATCGATCGTAGATACGCATGTGGGGCAATGTTAGCAATGTACTAGTAGGTAATTACGACAGCTCTAGATGTACAGCACAGATCCAGTAGCATCTGGTTAGTCTGGAAGATGGAAGGAATGCTCTTGTGAAAAGGTTATTTAGACATTTTCTTTGGCTTTCTCAGAGCCAAGTACCTAGTCTGTTAAAAGATATTATAAATTTGTAGTACGCAAGTTTTTAACTACCTAGAAATATTAAGCAAATTAAGCAACTCACGCCGTTTTTTCCATAGGATGGAATAATAGAAAAAATAAAACCTGCTACGATGTCTTTAGAAATTGTAACAATTTGAGGACGTTCATCGTCGATCAGTGTTAACCAAGCTCTGTTAAATCTGGCCGCAAGGTTACTTCATGGTATGTTACTGTGACCCACTTCAACCCGTTAAAGAAAAAAGGTTAATGAAAAGTAAACAAACATTCTTCTTTTATAACGCAGCAGATAACTCCACATAACTATTAAACAATCTTTTCTTTTAGCTTTTGAACATTTCAGAATCTCAATGAAAGATTAAGATTGTGACGAAAGATTTAAAGTTCTCCCACGCTGAAAAATCTTTGTCACAGTCGACGTGTGGTCCAAATATCGTCCAATCATTACCCTTGTACCCTACATCCACATTACTGTACTACGAGCCGCGACGTTCTCGTAAACAAAAGCTCCAAGCAGATGCGCTAGCGCCGGCTTATTGCCGTTTAAAGCCACGCGTTCTAGCGCGGAAAGCGATGAAAATCCTATGCAAAAATAACACGCCCGGCCCGACATTTCACCACCATTTACTACTTAACGCCTTAACTCACACCACACATCAAGCGAAAATTAACTTTAAACACTTCTGGGTTCGATTTTGTGGGGGTGAAAATAGCGTGGTGTGTTCCCCGCACTATATTTGGCTCGCTGACGTCACAGCGGGCCGCGCGCGCAGTCCGTCCTCAACTCCCGCGCACGGCACGCGCCGTTATGCCATGAGAACCATCAAATAAACCATAATATTATGGTATAAGTAATTAATTAAATAGTGCAGTAGTACCGCGTGTAATATACACCGGTGTAGACCCTATCATAGTGACAATCGGATATCTTCAGGATTTGCAATAATTTTCAGCTCTACTTTTTGTGGTGAGTTCACACTTCACGATTATTTTCTAATACTTTTCAAAAATAAATTATATCCAGGAGAAAATTTATTAAGAAGACATTGGTATTTTATAATGTTCATTAATTGAATAATTGATCAATTTTACTTGTGTTTTAATTTATGCGTTTAAAAAACAGAAAATTACTAAAATATTGGATTCTGTAATCATTGACTCGGTTATATTTTTACGGCTCGTCTTTTGTCGGCATCAGTTAAAATCTGTCGTTGACGTCACGCAAGCTTTCAGCGGACTTTGAACTTTAACACTAAAATAGATAATTATTATAGCGAATTATCTATCACTGAATATGAATATAAAGTAAAACATTAACAGTAAGATATTTTCTCGCAACAATTACAAATCGGCAACGTTTTTTCAGTCAAAAAGTTTGGCGCCATTTCTCAATTTTGATATTTTCTTACTGCTTTACAGTAGACAGGTACGTATCATAATAAATATAGCTACTCTATGTAGGCTAATAGCTCGTCACCTATAAACACCAATAGATACAATCACGACCCGTTTCCTGAAACTGAATTTCAGTGGAACTTGCTCTAAATACATACAGAAAACTTCTTTGTAGGTAAGTATTAATTTACTTGATAAATACCTATCCTGAATACGATTATACGATTTATCACCCTTCCCACCTGTGACCTACAGTCCACACGGTCGGTTCAACTGTCAAACGTGACCGTGCGTCTGTCAAGTGCTTGTCAACCGGAGGCCGGTTGCGACACACGGCCGCTAGAATTAAATAACAAATAAAAGAGTGTGTAGTAGAAATGTTAGGAAATAGTCAAGGGCAGGTTTCTGTCGAGTCGAAGACTTTCTTAAATTAAATATTTAGTTTGGGAATGAAAGATATTTCCTGCGTTCAAATATGAAAGACAATCTACAAGACAGTAAAGCTACACAGACACTACAAACTTAGGTATAGGTAAACCATTCAAAACAATACTATTATTCAGTACACTTTTTATAATTTAAGAAACAGAGTTAGATTCATAACTTACAAACATCTTTTTCAACAACAAAGTAAATACCTACATAAAAGTTTTTGCAAAAGAAAAGTTACTGTTCAACAATTTCACTAGCTCAACTACCATACAACAAATAATGAAATCATTATTTATTTTCTCTGCAATTACAGCTTGTTTTCCGTAACAAGCCGTGAGACTTGCAACGAGCCGCACAAACTACAGCTATTACATGCAGCTCGTGAACAGCACCAAACGATGATATACTTGCTATTTATTTAACTACATCATCTTAAGTTGTTGACGGTAAAGTTGTGTACAGACGGGGCCGTTCTACAGTCTATAGTAGTGCTAAAAGGGAGATAATTCTACAATCGCAACACTTTAATGTACCATTATTGATGCCCATCAAAGGATAATCAAAACAATTTAAACTTGTAAACATTGATACTTTAATAAAACAACATCATCTACCTAATGTTTATTGTTGAATTGAACATTGTATTTTTGCGATGCAAATGCTACAACTTACTTTGGTTTCAGGAAATAATCGAAAAATAACAGCATCTAAAGAAAATAGTTTTGAATTTCAAACAACTCAAACTCAAATCATTTATTTCAATTAAACCATTTACAGGCACTTTTGAATTGTCAAGGAATCGGTCAGTCAGAAATAGGTATGAAGCTAGTTGCCCATTCCAAAGCGTAGTAGGTACCTATGGAGAAGAACGGGCAAGAAACACCACGGACACTCTTTTAAATAAAAAATTGTTACAAAATATTGGTTACATCATTCATGTTGAAACTCTTTTTCTTTTTATTATAAAGTTAATTCTTAAGGTTATTCGTCAAACTTAAACTACTTAAACCCGAGTCTAGCAAACTGCGGTCCTTCTGTGCAAAACCTTATCCCTGCACTGTCGATTATGTTAAATTACATTGTTTTCACAATATTATTACGGTGTTATTATCTTTCTCCGCTTACTGTCGTCACAAGTAAATGGCAGATGTTTATCTAGGCAGCTGTAATAGCGACTCTATCTATTTCTTACTTGATGGTTGACGGTAGGGCAGATACATATCTGCAGGATTAATGGTTAATTGAGAAACGGGTCGAAACTGACCTTTTGATAGAAAATTGCCGTAATAACTAGTACTTATGGTACTTTGAATTAAAGGTTGGTAACAAATCTACCCACCGGGCACCGCGAATTATCTATGTATAGGATTATCAATTTGCAACTGACAACCGAATGTTACTACACATTCACTGCTTCTTCTGCAATTTACCTGAAGTTATTAAAATTTTAAAAAGTTTCATTTTCTTTATTAATTTATTCAAACGCTTTCATCAAATCCTTGCAACGCGTAACGCCCAAAAAATCGTCATTAAAGTAAACATCTTATTGAATGATTTGCCAATGAACACCTTTCACTATCACCTATCACATATGTCCTCACACGATGATCTGCAGTTTTGTCTGAGACACGAAGTAATAATATGCCTCATCATCATCTTTACGTAATACTTGTAAGCTTGACACTTATCAAAGTAATTTCATATATCTTTCACTTATAGTTAGTCTGCTTTCTTGAAGACAATCTTAGTTAAGCCTTCGTTTACTTCATCTTACGTATAAGTTCGTTATATCAACTTAGGTATAAGATCTAGTTCCGAAGTTAAGTTTTTATGTAGAACTTGTCTAATTTTGAAGGATCTATACCTAATAAAAATGTATCTGTTGTTTTCACCAGTACGCAAATGACATTTGGGGTACCGGAGGGTAGTATCTTGGGACCCTTACTGTTGTAAAATATTAGATTGAAAACCAAAAATATACATCATTTAATTATCAAACCAACAAAAAAATGTGCACTAATAAATTGCAAGTAAGTACTTACCTATAAAGTCAATATCAAGAACATTATGAAACTTCAAGAATCAACGAGTGCATTTTATAAAAATGTTTTGTGAGAGACGTTGACATTATCATTAATATTCCAATATCTGGATGACCGTGCTTAGCTCAGTTTTTTTTAAAGAAGTTTTCTAAAAATGAAACCTAGCTAGATCGATTTATCGCCCCCGAAACCCCCTGCGTACTAAATTTCATGAAAATCGTTCCAGCCATTTCCGAAATTCAGATTATAAATATACATATATACAAGAATTGCTCGTTTAAAGGTATTAGATATAGTCACATGGTTTTGATTTTAATTTAATGCGAAACTTTATGTATCCGGCGCCGGCGGTATGCGTCAAACTTGCAACTTTTACGTTTTATCTCCTTATTATAATGTAGATGAATGTTTCTTACTGTTCTCAATTTTTCTCAAGGTTGATGTCTTTTGGCACTTCGTTTGAATTATATTAATAGCAGAATTTTTTGAAGTAAATAAAGAAAGTGGAAGTCTTACGATTTTGGGAGCATTAACCCGTATGTCGCTGTTGATACTTTTCCATAAAATATCACGTTTGTTTGAATAGTAGGATTGTGCAATGGGCAATATTATTGCCCATCTTCACCAAGAAACCAGCAAGGTGCTTTTGTTTATCGTCAATTATCACTTATCACATATTCTTTTACAAAAAAAAAAAACTGTTTGTCTACGCTACTATTCAAAAGCTTCAAAAGAATGCTCTTATATCGATGACATTATGAATAAAAGATTTCTTACAAGTTCTGAACATCTACTGATCTTTTTGTGAGATAATCCCTTACAAACCATTGTGACTACGAACTCTGTTATAATAGTTACTTCACCCGAAACAATGACGTTACGTAACATAGTTCACAAATGGTGACAAGCATAAAATGTGGTAATTAATTGGCAATCAAAGATCCATCAATTAGACGGTCGATTGAATGGATCTAAGTGCTGTGTCACTTGCCAAGTAAGTGTAGGATGTGAATATAGTGCTGGAGAGAGCGGAACTGGAGGTACTTCGATACTACACAACTCAACAAAGTCAAACCAAGGGTATTCATAGTAATTATTTAAATTTTAACACTTTTATGTAACATATTTTATACCCATAGATAACTAATACAGATTTTAATTGTTTTAATAAATAAAAGGATTGTTATTGAAAAAGTAAAATCATGAAAATCTAAAATGCTACCAAGAACGAAAAAATCACTTTTTGTAGATTATAAACAAACTAACGCCCAGATAACATTATTAAAAAGTTGCTGGGAAGGTTTTTTTATTTTATTTAAACTGTTGGTCCTCTCAACGCATTAGCGACGGGCGCGACGGCTCTACATTAGTGTGACAAGCTGAATAACAGGTTGTCTATCGTCACCTGTGGAATATCGCACGTTTTCCCTCCGTATTCCAAAATGCTTTTGCTTTTAGGTTTTAATTTTTTATTATTTCGAAAAATTATTGAATGCAGGTTCAATCAACATTTAAAATTTTTGTGGCTAGTACTTCTTAAACAGAGTTTTCATAAATAAGTTGATTTAGTCGACATGTTCCCTAGACTTTGTTGAGTAATGTTTTAAGTTATATTGAAACAAAACTAACATTGGTCAAAGCCTAAATGTCTTTAAAAATAAGAAAAATCATCTGTCCTTGAAATAAAGATAAAGTAAACGATAGTTCTTACTAGATTATAATGATGTAATCTGTACGTACCCCATTTTTTATGTTATTGTCGTTGGCATTTACCAACTCTGCTAAAGTTTGATCAAATCTGTTCTCGGATTAAAGTTTATTCAGCTGACTTAGTAGGATCTCGACTAAGTAGAAAAATTGCAACTCGATCAGCTTTAATTTCAATCGACATTCAAACGCCCAAATGTCAGATGTCCGCTTCCGCGTCCCTACCGCGCGTCTCAGGTCACACCGTGCGGGTAGCGGTCGTTGACCGATGCGCCTGCGCCGATTATAATAGCACGCCAATCTCGCGCCAACACAACTGGGTCACCACGGTTATGGTCTCTCAGGGAGTTGCAAAGGTGTTGGGTTAAGATTGCAAATTGATGCTTAATCTTCCTCACGTCACATAATGTGTTGTACTATCTTCTAGATTTATTTTCTCTTTCTCATCTTTATAATCCTCGATAGCTTCTCTCAAATATCCTTCATAATGCTTAGGAAACTACAAAGTTTTATTTGGAAAATTCCTGAAATCCTGTGTAAATATTTTTAAACAATATTTTTGAAAAGCCATAATATTGATTCCAATTGTGAAGACTACAACTTGCAATGATTCCCATTGAAAGTTTTGGCGGAATATTTGCGTCTTTGCAAATGCAAACATAAATAAATAATTGAACTTATATCCCAAGTAGGTAAATACAGGCTATTTGGAACACATCGAGCGCACGCGGTGCCTCTCCATACACCGCACACATGCTCTGTTGCTCGTGAAGCCACAAGGGCTCTATTAATACCTCAAGTAGTGCAAGGTGAAGCGAGTGGCTCCGCCTATAATAAATACGTTTAGTGCTTGATAGGAAAGTGAAAATAACTCGATTACTCTCCATTTAGTAAGAATAAATCGGTGTTAGTATCTGGGAAAATTATGAACAAAACATAGCATCTCCTTTTTCTGGAAAACCTTTCAAGTTTCTTAAAGTAGGTAGAGAAATATGATCTCAAATAAACTCTGGATTTAACACGACCAACTCACAGTTCACGAAAAACAATAATTTCAGGAAGTAAAAGCTAGGTCACTATACAACTCTGTAGCCGACCTACGCAATAGCTCTTTGTAACAGTGACAATGTAGGTTTTTATTTCCTGGTAAAACACGGAAAACGTTTTAACGCCAAAAATTATTCACACAATGAACCCGATTTTCCTGCACCAAGAAAAACTGCCCCAAAACAATTTATTTTCGCTGTATCATTCAAGGAGCATCTCCGTCGTGGGAGTCAGTCCCTTTGTCCAAGTCTGACCGCCAGAAATACAGCCGTGACGTATGTGGCAGAACTCCCTAGTCACTGCCACGTGAGGAGCGCGTGCGATGACTTTGTAAGTTGGGAGTCGGGGTACGGGGAAAAGGGTTGTTGTTTGTTTGTGTCGACGTTTATGACTGAAATGGACATGTAAATTTGATTGAGCGTTTGTGTTGGGAATATTTAGTCTTCACAACGTGTGTTGCTTCATGTTCAGTTTCACTGAATTGAATGTATTTTAGGTCCAATCTTATTTAAATATGCATTCGACTGTAAAAAAAAAGTGTTATTATGTGTAGGTACTCCTCAAGATTCGAAAAACTATATCGCTTGGACTTAAAACTGTCAGATTTTAAAATTAACGGCGCATACCTTTGAATTCTTCTCCCCATTAAATCGATCTAGTATAACCCCTCGCCAGTAACAGCAACCAGAGCAAGAGCTGGCACTACTCATTCTTACCTAACAATCACACACGTGTTTATTTTTCGCTATTCTTCTATAATTATACTCCTTATCACCTATGTAGAATGGGACAATCTGCTCCATCCACGCAACTGTTTGGCATATATCTTACTCCTATGGCAGTGCCACAAGTGCCACGTTCTGACCTTGCCCACCTACGTTAACGTCACCTGAGATGGTTCATTGAATTCATCCACATCGGAGCATTTCTTCCGCGCATACCGATGTTGAAACTTATGTTTAGCGCTGACTTGTCGTATACTGATTTGACGATGACTGATGACAAAGCCCGACGGCAAACAATGTCAAACAAAACACATTTTTTAAATTTTCCTTATTTAATTTTACCAAAATCTGCCGGCCATCAGCCCTACGCGCGCGCCATATAATTGATCCCGTGCCAAGCTGCGTACAAACACAAGCTAATGACCTTACATCTCTGCTTCCCCTATATCCACATATGGAGCGCGATAGTTCTCAGTAAAAGGGCCAAGGTTTACAAAGAAATTATGAAGAGACAAGCTGAAATGTTTTGGAATTTGTCGGGAATTACAATGTAGATTATTATACTGTATCGTGGCATTGACTCCTTTCGACTTTTCCTGATTTCGTGTGCCAAGTTTTTGTTTAGAATTTGCGAAATATTTATGGTTGTTATATTACTAGACTATTAATTATACTGTGTGAAAATAATACGAATCTTTTGGAACATGCAAACAGCTCTCTCAACAACAGTAATAGTTTTTCTTATTGTTATTTTGGCTCTAGACTTTTCCGAGAATTATCGAATATTATAAGACTCCTTTCAGAAGTTTTCTTATTAAAAGACTAGCGCAATTTTTCTCCTACAAATTAGAAAGCACACCATAACGTTTCCCAGGACGTTTCTATATGTTAGTTACGTTCATTCGCACCTATCAATCATAGGAAAGTCTAATAACATTACAGATTTACAACGTTGTCGTAATAAAAACTTTACTGTTTTAGGAATAGAGTTTCATATCCCGTGGTTAATATCATTTTCTCCGGACGTTATAAGGTGCCAGTCTTAGAAATTACTTTATATCAAGTGTAATGCCAATTGAATGTGGCAAACGTTAGTATGGTTACTAATTTAATGAAGATAATAAATACAACACAAGAAAGATTTTTCTAAAAGTAATTCTAAAGCTTACAATACAATGAATCTCATTAGTTAAACCGGGCATAAAACCACGTAAAAAGATAACAACTTGAAGATAATGGCAGGTTGTTTTTTCTTAACAACAAAAATGGAAATCACCACCTCACATTACAGCTATAATTGTGTCAAAATGAATATTCAGTGCTGCTGCTACCGTTCTAAAAAGATGGCGTGAACGTGGGCGGAACGGGTGGTGGTCATGTATATGTATGTAATAATAACAATTGGCGTAACTGCTTATATACCAGTAATTATGTTCAAGTTATCGGTGCGTGTCTTACTGCGAATGAAGAGCTCATAAATGCTCATGCAAGATTTAAGTAGGAAGAAATTGTTCTTTTGATTCTTTGATTCTCATAGTCCGAGACTTCTGCTTACCCTAAATAATACAGTATTGTAATATTTATAAATAGAAACTGAATATCAAACAAAAGGCGTGTAAATGCTCGTGGGAACGGTCAGCGTTCCCAGCCAGAAGCCGAGACAGTTGGAATACGATGCCAAGTTGTGTCTCTCATTGTAGGCATGATGCGGTTTTGGTGTTTAAATGTATGTGTGACAATTCATTTTGTAATATTGTTTACAAACTACAAACGACTAAACTTTGATACTTAGTTTTTATTAGATAATGTTTTAAATACCAGCAGCCAAACCATTTACTGCCGAACGCAGGCTTAACATCATAGCATGTTAAGAAAGGTGTCGGTACTAAGGGATCTACACTATGGTTACACTCAGGCTTACATCAATAACGGGAACTGAAATCAATTAGCATAAGTTGAACGTGTCAATATTATGAGGGAACACAAAAACATCATAAACCGTCTCGTAATCATAGTAGTATGATTTCCCGCCATTACGACTTTCACTGCCAATTATATGTATTATATCAAAATAAATTGCAGCAGAAGTTCCATGCAACTCCTTCACAGCAAGCAAGCCAGCTTTGCAGCTTCTTCAAGCAAGTCTCGCTACAATTCCCATCGTCTTAAGTTCTAGTAGCTAAAGGCTAAATCCTCAACTATTACCACTAGCTTTACATCCCGGTTGACCATGGACTGTCTCCCAATTTTTTTCTTTATCTCTCCTTTATTTCCTCCACTCTTTTCTATAGCTCCTTTCTTTTCCCTGTTCACCTTCTCACTCTCTTTTTCACCTGCGGGCTTCCCTAAAACACATCTGTTTTAAGCTTGGATTGCCTCCTGTGCAACCACAAATTAATTTTCCTTGCGATTTGATAAACTTAATTATGCGATTGTCTTAATGGTTCTTCTGTGGGCATCGTTCTGTGATATTGTCTCGTTTAGTTTTTGTCGCCGCTCAATCTACTAGTTTTTACTCAGATGTAATATTATATTGCTTATTTCTAGTTAAGTATCCATTATATCTAGGTATCGTTGTTGCTAAACTGTTGCTTTTTGTATTGTTTCGATTATAGATTGATTTCCACAATCGATACATATACTTACAATGTTCTAGGTTTTTATGACAGTTATATCTACAACTGTTATTATTTGCTTCTTAGTAAACTCACTGGAATTATAATTAATCATCTTTTTTCCATCTTCGACTTTCACAATGTAATTTTTATGAATATTGTCGACGTTAAATTTATACGTATCCATTTCCATTCATTTATTTCCTTTTCATCAGCATGAAGTATATGACTGAATGGAGACTGAGTCCGGAAAACATTACCCACCTTTCATCTCCGCAATTGGTGAGGGAAATAGCATGAGTTTTCCGTCACGAGATATCATTAACTCTGCCGCTAGCCGATAGAGGCCGGTTTACAGAAACGTCCGTTAAACTTAAACGTGCCAATGACGTCGCGTGCACAGCTCAGGCGCAGTGGGGCGCATCAGTGCAAGCGCTAGAACACCTTACAGTTACTCTAATAAAGTAACAGCTATCATTAGTGTAGCCTGTCCCCAAATTCTTCCAGTTTAACAGCTGTGTGTTCAATATCAGTTTTTTATCAAGATTATCATGTACTGATCGTTTAAAAAATCCTAGGGTATTTCAAGCTTACTAGCTTGAAATAACCTAGGATTTTTGAAACGATAATCCTCGATAATCTGAAAAACTGGTTCTCCAATTTTTCAGATTATCGAGGATTATCAACAAAAAGGATCATCAATTAATTCATGTCTCTTAATTCTACATTTTGCATGAGAATTGACTATTTAAGTACATTATATAGGTAAACAAATCGCTAATGTAATTCCCTGCAAACAGTGGAGCGATAATTGCATGATTTGTTTGACAATTATTAGCTGTTAATTAAATATTACATACACATGTGTAAATTGACCATAATACTATTTACTAGTCATTTAAATGATAATAGTCGAAGGTGAACCTCGTGGTGTTCTCGTTGAAATACACATAAAGTAATGTATATATTGCTGTAATAATGACATCTGCTATTACTTTGCAAGGGCGACGGGTATGATGTCACATCAAATACCATTGTAAACTTATGTGGATGGGAGAGTCTGTTAAATTGTCGCATTTTTACAAGAGCCTGAATTTGTCATAAAAGATCCAAAGATACTCTTTACCACAAAATGGATAAATGAGGTTTCTACAATCAATTTTCTAATGGCAGACGAATTCAGTGAAAATACTGAAATTCTTCTGAATCTGATTGGATTTGCAGGTTTAGCATGACCACTATTGTTTCTACTCTACGAAGAATATCTCTATCTTTATAAGACATTTCTATTCTTTTTACAATCTGACATATTGTCTTTCGTTTCGACGGTGGTAATATTAGTCATGCTACGCGTATTGAAGCTATAATCCAAACATAGTTTATTTTCTACGTAACCACGAACTCACACACTGACTTATTATTAGTATTACTAGTATTTTTTTTTTAGGAATGTCGTTTATGTACCTACTGTATTCATTTAATTCCATAATTATTTTTTTCTGTCATTGCTTCATTTTTATTAATTATTTTTACCTATTATGGTATAGTAATCTTATTCCAGGTGCATCGTCTTCATATAATTAATGTATACGAAATATTGTAAAACATTTTAAAAGAGTAACGGTGGAGTTTCTTGCCCATTCTTCTCCATACGAAAACCACATTTTGGAAGGGGCGACTAGAATCAATTTTATATTTTGTAAATTTTGTCGTTCAAAAGTGCTTTTTATGTGCCTAATTGAAATAAGTTATTTGACTTTGACTTTGAAGTAATCAGCATTATAGCTAAACGTAACATGGTTGACGTAAATATTTTGTAATTACAAACACATTAGTCAGAAATTTTTTGCGAATGCAATTCAGAATGTTGATCGTTTGCTAGTAGGTATACATTAAATTACTCTGCAACTGAATCTAAATTTAATTTCTGAGATGTAAATTTTGGCACATGCTAATATCCATTTACCAACCATGTAATAAATTCAATTCATATAAACATTAGAAAAAAGAGCTTGAAAATATAACAACAAAGGAGTCTCTAAAGAAAACTTAGTAAGTTCCATCAGTGCCAGTAATAAACTACAATCGTGACGCGACGTCCAATTTTACAATATTTTCTTTCACAGCTTTATCAACACCGGCTTTCCTTGCGTTAGCACAACAAAGAACATAATAGAGCTAATAAATAGTCTTCTACATAGCCAGATCTAAGAAGCCCTTGACAGGAGGTTTATTTTATATCACTACCATATTAATGTCACAATCCAGTGACTCTATAGTTACGTCAACAGCTGTATCGAACATCTCAATATCTACATCAACATCTTTAATAATCATTATAACAGTAGGTATTCAACAAGGTTTATAAAACTCTACTTTTCCGTGATTTACTGTTAACGAGCCTTTATGTTTATCACACGTTACGAAATTCCGTATGAAGAAGACTTTCATAAATATAATTTTATTATGTTTATATTATCTTCATCCACTTTCGTCCAGTCATTGGTTGAAACAGTTATTACTACATATTTCTTCAGATTAACAGTTTATGTCAATAATTATATCCGGATTATGCGACTTTCTATAAAATATTGGCGAAACATTAGGGCAAAATTGCCTCTTACTAATTAACATAAGTATGCGTCCTTCTTTAATAGAATTTATGAAGACGTTAAAATAAGCTTATTAGCATAAGCTCATTTACTTAATCCTTGACATCTATTTTAATCCCAATCCACCTTACTACGCTATTACGCTACCATAGCGGAAACACTATGTCCTAGAAAATCACGAACACTGAGTACATTAATATGAGTTTTCTAAAACAACCAACCAAATCAATCCTAAGAGAACCTACCAAAATAATCTCCATTTTGGAAAATTGATTGGTGATACGAATAATGACAATAACACGCATTTCATAACAGGGACTGGAAGAGAGAGAAAATCGAGTCTCGAAGCCACTGGTATGGAACTATGGACACGGTTTTAGTAGAATCAAAAACTTACTAGTCGAATCAGCTTAATTACCAAAATTCAAAGAAATTGAAAGCAGTAATTGCTCTTCCAAACAAAACAGAGGAAGGTCATGAAATAACCCAAGTACAAATCGAATCCTACATTAGATGACGCTCATATTCAGCCATTAGTTTATAAACACCGTATCATCTTACGTCCTGCACAATTTATTTACAATCCAGCCACTTCCCGCCTCTACGGATCTATTGGAAGCGGAGATGCGCGCGCGCGGTTTTATTTTTACTGCGCAGTTTCAGAGCGACCTGCCAAAAATGTGGCCCAGTGATCTTCTGAAATATAATGCGCCTATTATTATTATACGATGTGCGATTGTAGATCAATTGCTGTGGGTAGAATAGGGTCAGGTTTTAATGTCAGTTGTTAGGAATTAAAGTCGATAGGAAGTCAAGTGTGAGGAAGATTAGAAGGGTTCTGGAAAGCTTTCGGGAAGAATTATGAGAATTAGTAAGTCATTTTCTCTAGAAGCTGATAGTTCTTCAGCTGCTAAATAAATTCTATGGGGCGAAGACAAGGTTGCATTCAAATTCAGATGGAAGCAGACTACTTTTAAAACGACATGTATGAAGCTAACCAGAAAATCTGTATTTTAGCGCCCATCTGCAACAAAGCAAGCACATTGTACCCCATCATTCTCAGATCATTCAAACATTTCAATCTCACAGCAGCTGTAACAACTACTAAAGATGATTATCTCATCTTTCTTTATTTTCTTATTCGCGAATAAAATAAACGTGTGTAGCATATTACAATTCACATTTCTAGACTCCCACGCAGCTCTCTGTAGGTAAATAAACTAGCATAACATCACACCATCATTCTAGACGTGGGTATACAAACACATCACAATAAACATGAGTTTAATAAAAATATGTTTTGAAGAAAATAAAAACGATGTAAACAAACATCGAACAAACAGCCATTGATATCGAAGGCATAGTAAAGAAAATGATCTTAAAAGTAATAGAACCTCGTGTCAAAAAACTTAGCAACTCTGCCGCTGATAGTTGCAGATGTTTTGGAAACCGTCGTCGGTAGCTAAATTCCAGTGGGTAACCGATGACAAAACTAAAGAACATCGAAGCGGGACCATATTCAGACTGCCACCAACAAAATAGTTATTAGGTCATCAATACTTGCAAACGATATGTTATAGTTCAACTATCAACTTCCTTAATTTTTAAGATAAATAGACGTGCATCAAATCTTGACGACGTAAATAACGCCCTACTGCAGGTTCAAAATTGGTTCACTGCTAATAATTTAGTATTAAATGGGAAAAAAACTAAATGCATAAGATTTGCTTTACCAAATGTTAAAAGTAGTGATTGTGACATAGTATTGAATAAGGAGAAACTAGAATTTGTCGATAAAACTGTTTTCTTGGGGATCACGCTCGATTCAAGGCTGCAATGGGGTCCTCATTTAACATCTCTAGCAGGACGGCTAAGTTCAGCAGCATATGCTGTGAGAAAAATCCGTCAATTTACTGACGTAGATACCGCGAGGCTAGTCTATTTCAGTTACTTTCATAGTATCATGTCTTACGGTATTTTACTATGGGGACGGGCTGCAGATATCGAGTCTATTTTTATTCTGCAGAAGAGAGCCATCAGAGCAATATATCGTCTCCGCAGACGCGATTCTCTAAGGGATTTGTTTAAAGATATTAACATCATGACGGTACCTTGTCAATATATCTATGAAAACATCATGTACGTAAGGAAAAATCTAAGTCTTTTCAGTAAAAGAGGTGATAGACACAATTATAGGACTAGAAATAGGGACCAATTAGTTCAACCGGGTTTCAGATTGGCTAAAGTAGACTCATCCTTCATGGGGTGCTGTTTAAAATGTTATAATAAAATACCTTCCCACATACTCCAACTGAACGAAACGAAATTTAAATCATGTATAAAACGCACACTATGCTGCCAAGCATATTATAAGTTGGGGGATTACATCGCTGATAAAAATGCTTGGCTGAGCGCTGGTCCAGCTCCACAAGGGCGCATAAACTAATTGATTAGCATTCGAAAATATAGTTGCAGCTGCTGAAGATTGTAAAACTATCTTTTCCTTGTATAAATTCAATCTCTTTGTATTGTATAATTGCATATCACATGTGTGAGCACTGTGACCATGTTGTACATTCCATAAAGCTACCATTTACTGGGTACGTCTTTCATTGACTTGAATGTGCTCTGGCAGCTGAGAGTATGTCATGCTCACTCAAATGTCTCGCTGATGGTGGCGTGTGTGTTGGATCATTAAGTTCCCTTCAAAATGGTTGAGCTAAATGGTGCTGATCCATGCGTCATGTTCGTGAACGGGCGCCGTCAGTAGGGACTGGTCATCTCTTAGCTGCCACGGTTTATTTTATTTTAATTTATTTAAATTTTTGAATTGTTATTATATTTTTATTACGGACGCTTTTAACGTGCACGTCTTTCTACATTGTTCTCACATGTATAAATTCAACACGAATGATGTAACCAATATTTTGTAACAATATTTTGATTTAAAAGAGTGTCCGTGGAGTTTCTTGCCTGTTCTTCTCCATAGGTACCTACTACGCTTTGGAATGGGCAACTAGCTTCATTTTTCTGACTGACCGACCCCTTGACAATTCAAAAGTACCTGTAATTGGTTTATTTGAAATAAATGCTTTGAGTTTGAGTTTGAGTTTGAACTAACTACTCTAGTTAACCGTTTCGGCGCCTCACAGACTAAGCAAGGTCCCACATCAAAGGGCTGCCTACTTGGCACGCGCCCTTCAGAGTCGCAAATGACTGACTAATGTCGATATCACGCCTATCACTGATGTCAACGTACGCCTCCGTATGCGTTTCTTTGTTTTTGGATGCCAATCATTGAGTGATAATCGTTTAAATATAGTAGAGTCATTTGATGGAAAGTTCATGATAAAAGCCATATGTACTGATTTGGTACTTGTACGACTGCATTTTACGAAAATTCTCTTCAACTAAAACTCTCTTCATCCCTGAAAACCTCTTTGTTCATTTCTAAATTATTAAAATTCCTGTCCCCAACTGAAATAACTGCGACAAAAATATCCAAAACACTTGCAAAGTATTGGTTTCTTTGCATTCCTGCGCAAGGACACGAGACATTGTCCCTACTGGAATTAGCCCGGGCCGAGCCGCTGGGCCGCTGTGGTGTAGGAATGCAACAAGATATAGTCCTCGGGCATTCGGGCCATTTGACCTGCTGACTCATGTGCTAAGTATAGCCCACTGACTGACAAGACGGAGCAATTGGTAAATAGCTGGGAGTCTGCGACAGACGCGCGGGAGACTGACAGATGGTTGACGAGAAAATTAAGAGAAATTGGTGTAACCGATGTTGGAGTTTGAATGATTTTGTGGTCTTTTAAAGTTTTCAAGTTTTCTTATGTTGCCGTATTTCGGCGTTAGGATAAGGTAAAAAATTTGTTAATAGTACCTAATATTCCAATTCAAAACCATCTAAATCCGGTTTGAATGTAACCGTGTCTTCATGGCAATAAAACGTACAGAACGTTCAGTTTAAAAGTTATTTTTAGTATTAGTGCACTGAAATGTGTTCCGCGTGGACTGATGTCGTAGGTAATGGATGCTCTTGCAGTAAATTTTCTGGCTACAAAGAGTAGTCCATTTCCTTCCGTAAGGTTAGAAAATGACGTCGTAGGATTTTATAGAAGGTACATAACTCTTAAAAGCATTTGGAAATGGAAAATTTACACTGTTTATCGGCCGTAACTAAGCACTCTATTATCTAGTCAAGCAGAACAGAACATAACAGAAACATAAATGATACAATTAAGCGGCTGACGACAAATCGGCGTCAAATTGGCAGCAAGTGCACAACCAACAGCTGAGCATCTTCCTGGTGCATCTAGTAAACACAACGAGCCTATCTCCGGAGACATCAGCAGCACTAATATAGAATAGGTCTTATGTTATTGCCCGAACGTAAATGTGGCGAGTTCCGCGTTGGAGCGGCGCCCGCGCAGCCTAGGATAAACACGCGGTATTCATCACCCGTGTCATAAAGTTTATTAATGAATATCATGTGTTAGTTGTAGCTCGCATATAATATGAGACCCGCAGTCTTACAGAATTGGTTTCATTGCTGAAATTCAATGCTGAAAACTAGCTTAAACTACTGGTTAATCACGTTTCATGGCAACTGTAGTATAGAAAATCAAAACATCTACTGCTCTTTTGCTCAATAAAATATCTTGTATCGACAGTGAAATAACTATTATCAATTTCTTTACGTAGGTTGTGCAAGTGCATTGCGGTTTTACTCTCACATCAAAACAATCACTTTGATATCATCATTATAATTAGCCTGTAATGTTCCCACTGCTGGGACACAGTCACATTCACACAATCTTCGAGAGGGAGTGGGCTGTAATCTAAACGCGGGCTCAGTACGGGTTGGTAGATGTCACATGTCTTCGAATTATTAGTTCTAGGACATGTCTGGCCGGTTTTCTCAGGATTTTTTCCTTCACCGTTTTGAAAGCAGTGGTGATGAAATTATTTACACAAGTAAAGCACCTGCCTGGGTTGAACTCACGATCTAGCTGTAAGTCGGAGCCGTTACCAATGGGCCACCACTGCTCTTTTGAATTATAAATTCTGATTATTGGTCAAAACAAATGCTGCGAGTGTTTTTTTCTGTAAAAGAATAACGGACTATCCATTTATCGATTATATAATAAATTGGAGCAAAGTCAAAAGATTATGAACAGACAGAAATGCATGAACTGATGGCAAAGAAACAAATTAAATGTAGACTCACAATCAGGTTAAAATGAAATGTGGGAATGACACGACAGATATAAATGCACAATCCACCCAATACAGTGAATTTGGTCATGTTAGTAGTGGAAGAGGCAATCAAGTTTAAAACCGTGCTAAAAGTGACAGTGGAAGAGCAGAAATGACTAGTATTCGTCTATTCCGATAAAATATATATTTTTTGGCTGCTATTTGGCATGCGGTTGCATGCCAAATAGCTGCATCATGTTTTTTTAAAGTGTTCGATAAATCGTATGCGCTGCCGGCGCCGCGTCGCATTACATACCTACACTTTAATTCTGTTTTGTTTAAAGTGTTAGCTGCACCTGCTACTGTGAGAGATACATTATTGGTATCACTGTTTGTACAGGATGCATTTGATATTGCTCATCATCATTCTCACCCGCTGCTAGAGTGCATAGGTCTCTACTTGATTGTGCGTTTCTTATATTCTTAGATCAAAACAAACGGGCTAATCAATTCCTAAGAAAATCAGTAAATCTAAAAACTATCTTTAGTATTTACTAGTTAACTCCGTACAAAATATGTTAATTGTAAAGCTAGATTATTTCAGGATTCCTGAAATAACTCGACGTTCAATGTACTATCACAACAAACAATTCAGTGATGTAGATTATATATTTAATGATCTGAAAATGTGGCTATTGTACTTACTGTTGTGTGTGTGTGGGTATTGTTGCTCAAATCTCAGAAATAGACTATACAGCTATTCAAGCGTTACACTGAAATACTACTGCAGAAAAATAAGGGCTGTCATTAAAAGTTAACCATACATTTTATATAATTATCTGTGGTATCGTATCTTTTGGAGTTAAGAATAATTTTGCCGGTACAATCGTTACCTCTCTTTATTTCTAATTTACCGCTTTGTCAATCATTGCACAGTTAATATCACCAATTTCACGAACATCTTATGTAACAAACGTAGCAATGATGTTATCCCATTCATTTCCAAGCGATGTGAGCTTCAGATTATTCTGATTTTAAATTCACTATTTACTCAACTATCTTTCCTCAATAAAACATCTGCTACTCATACGTAATGACGTCAATATCGCCATAAACTTTATGAGCCACAAACGGGCAGCCCTGTACAAATCTATCGTTCAGTCAAGGTCAACACAGAACGTATATCTCTTCAGCTCCGTACGGAATTAGCTGTAAGCTTTTACCACATTTCTCCGTATCAATGAATTTTAAAATTCTTTTACTTTTTAATTTATCGCGACATATTTTAACAGCTGGCTTTTTCGTGAAAAATGTTAAAGACCACAGACATAGTATTTCTGATGAAACTAAGATTGAAATGCGTATATTTTTGATATATTTATCTTGATGATAATTGATAGGCTGAAATTTAATAGGAGATTTTATGTGTTTCATAGTTTTTACCATGACCACCAGTAAATCAGTGTTTACCATGTTTTAGACTTGTCTAGGACTTTCAGGAATTTTTAGAAGTGCCATACTAAATATTAAATTAAGTATACAAAATATTTCTCACTTCAAGAGAATAGGGATGAAACATAAAAAAAAAATTTTGTCCCTCAGCACACGCAGGTATATTATAAAAAATATTAGGTAGACACGTATTTTTTAAGTGAAAACTTCTTTAGCATCGTTGTGATTTGAAAATCGATGAAACGAAAAAGCGACAGTAAAAAGAGACAGACATATAAATTCATAAGATTTAACGAGGGAGAAAATGAGATAGGAAGCATTATACAGTGTTTCTTATGTTCGTGGTTCTCTTTGTGCTCTGCTTCGTGCCCCCTCCACTCGTGTTTACCAAGGCATAGTGGGAGTTTGCTTGGGCCTCAGCGTTGTACGTGTGTTAATACGTTTTTGTGCGCGTACAATTTTTTTTTTAATTTTTGAAGGCTTCACTTCTACCACGTGTGAATTGCACACATGTTTTATTTTTTATTTTTTACATAATCAAAAGATTACGGCTATACATCGAGTCAAAATGTGGCAAGACATCACACCGCCGATTTAAGGCTCGTACAGACCAGCGCGATATCGTGGGCGCGACACGGGTAGCGCTGTCTGTCGCGCCCGCGATATCGCGCTGGTCTGCACGAGCCTTTAGATTTTATACTCCCCATCTTTAATGCGTTTTATTTAGGTAATTTTTATATGATAAAGCAAAAAATACGTGTCTAATATTTTTATTATCTGACTGACGGACTAAATAGAATTTCTTTTTTTTTTACCCAGGTATCACCCCTATTAGGAATTTAAAGCACTTAAAATCCACAGTACCGATCTTTCAACATATCTAACTCGAAAGCTAATGATTCATTGACAGCAATGTAAATTAGCGGCGCCTGCGCAGCCGGCCTTTGACCAACTCTCCAACAAGGTCAGGTCGCGCTATTTCTGAAAATGTCACTGTTATTACGTGAAAATAACTTCAGTTTTGCAATAGAGAGCCATTGGTATAGATAGAATGACTCACCGTCAGAAGGTTGGGACTTGTAATAATGTGGCAGTTCTTCAAAATTTGTTAGTTAGGTACCGTGGGAATATTGTTGTTTTCATAACCTTTTCAATGGAAAACTATTAAAATTATATAAAAGCTGACCGAATGAAATGCCATCCAGCACCTGTTGGATGTTTAAAATCACACAAGATTCAAGCCGAAAGGAAATTTTTTGCTAATTTAGAAGGTCAATCACAATCATCATCATCGATCAAGTTAGTTGAAAATATTAAGTGTGTCTAATAGCGGTCGTATATAAACGAAAACGACGAATTTTGTTCTAAATTATTGTTCCAAAGTGTAACAAACAGTTCAAGAAGACACTTTTTTAAATTCACTTTTTTTTTTGGAAGACAGTCTTTTTAATCCTTAATACTCAACCACCAATACTAATGAACTTTTTTCTCTTTGTCCTTCAGGAGACAGTTCGCACAAGCAGCAGCGGCGGTGGCAAGGTCACCAGCTCGCAGACCAGGACCCTCGAGGACTTCGACGTAGACCAGTGCTGGGACGAGCGTCTTCTCAGGAAACTCGTGAGTTCTTTGTCAACTTTATCAAGCTCAAAGCATTTATTTCAATTCAACCATTTACAGACACTTTTCAATTGTCAAAAGAGTCGGTCAGTCAGAAAGATGAAGCCAGTTGCCCATTCCAAAGCGTAGGTAGTAGGTTCCTATGGAGAAGAACGAGCAAGAAACTTCATAGACATTCCCGTTAGGTATTTTCCTAATAGAGGCTTCAAACTTTTGCGTCTCAAAATGTTCTATGAGCTGGACAAATATGTTCACTTTCCGAGTGGGAATTGAACTCATAATTTAAAGCTGCGCCAGTGAAGTTCTGAGTTTGAGTTGAAACTGATCACTTATTATTGATTAGAGCAAGAAGTGTGTTAATGCGACGACTAAGCTCGATGTATCACTATCCCAGGCGTTAGGAACAGGAAAGCTCAAAGAAAGCTGTTTCTGATGCGTATGTTTTCTTACAATATCTTAGGGCTGTCTACAAAGTATGTATGATTTATAGACTCAATGTGAAATAGACAATCCATGAAGGCACTTATGCAAAATTCCCACCTCAATGGATATCCATTTCACCATCCTTGGTTTTTCGTCGAAAGAATATTCCTTCAAAAACACAATCTAGGATTATGAAATTGCTTTTACAAAGGTTTTGGTAGTGATGATAGGTACCAATAGAATTGCCGATGTCTTTGAATTATGTTCAGTAAAAGAAGACTTACTGGTGAATATAATTAAATTTCTCACCAAATCTTTGCTTTCAGATTCCTTAGTAAACCCCAATTACTTAGGAAGAGTGAGTCACCTCTCCAGCAGGAGTGTACCGACCGGTCCTCTCCAGCAGGAGTGTACCGACTGGTCTCGTCTCCATTCATACACGACTTTCATTCATTCGCTATTAGCTGACTCATTCCGGTTCTCAACCGGTTAAAATCGCGTTTCAAAACATTAAGATTACCGCCTCGACTCTTGCACATTATATTGAGTTGTCTTTTAAGATTAAGCGAATTTCCAAGAAGCTACATAAAAATATTGAAAGCTTGTAGTATAAATCTATTAGCCAGGAGCGTTAATCAGGCTTTTGTCAAATTACAGCTTTGATTTAATGGATCTTTTAAACCGACAATTCTGCCTTTTCCAATTTTCGATTTAAAAGATCGGTGTTTTATAGATCAGGCAAGGAGCCTGTCAAACAAGTAGGTAGCTTTACAGAAGTCTACCTCACACCACGCAAAAATATCGTCAAGTCATTGCGTGGAAAGTATCGGAGGAGGCTTTCACGGTGTGGCGACAACGTCCACTCACGCGCAGCGCCTCGCGTGAAACTTGACGCGATGAACTGCCCGTGCGCCTGTCCCGCGTGTGCTACAAGTTAACAGCGACTAAACAAAACATCTTAGTTGAATTAGTTCAGACATCAAGAAGTGGTGAATCGATCTCTTAAATAATGCAGTATGATTATCATCAGGTTCCCAATGAAATGATTTACTATTTACAATATTATGAATCTCTGTCTCTGTTTTTACCGTGTCGGAAATAGATAGGATCCATGAAGGACCCAAAAGTAAAATAAGATCTAGTCTCTAGCGTAGCATACCTCCTACTGGCCACTAAGTAGAAATTTGGAACAAAATGCGTCAGACGCTGGCCGTTTATATCTTTCGACGTACTCGTAGGTACTCGGTAATCACTTTCGCTGAGGCAGCACGGCAGCATGGGAACCCGCGTGTACTTGACACTGGACACGACGAACTTGAGTACCTACTGTGTTGTAAAATATATTATCATGTGTTCACACTCTTCACACGGTGTCACAGAGCTGAGACAATCGGCTTGTTGACGGTAGCTGTGTCAGCGGGACAATCGTGTTGATTTGCGAGTGCAGATGCGTTGTAACAATACTAAGTTTTTTTGATTTTTCCCGGCGGTAATCACACATCATTAATTAATCCGGCAAGTTTGGTTATTATGTGAGACGGCAGACGCTCTTCAAAAATGCCTTTTATGTGCCTAATTGAAATAAATTATTTGTTTTTGACGAGTTTAGCTCAGCACCCTAATAGGTAATTGTAACACACGATCAATCATTTCACGACCAATTCTCGCTTTCTGTTAACAATCACCGATAATTACCTCACACAAATTAAAATCAAATAAACGTCCTCTGTAACCACGACTCATCATTGTGACGAGAAACTAGCACTCATAGTCAAATCATCGGGTCACCAACAAAGCCGAACAATTGAGGGCAGCCCTCACTTCCGGCTTCCGGCTGGAGTAGGTACTTCCGGCACTGCACGGCTCGGTACTCGAACCGGTTGCGCCCGCAATACAAGCGTCACTTATTGACAACTTGCCCACTCGTGCAGAAAGCTCTCGTTAGGCACTGTACATACTGGAGTATTGAGACTACGTTATGCCATTTAAATATACTTCGATGTCTAGGTTTATGAGAAATCATCTCTATTCTTAGCCTAGTCTAAGGAATAATCCTAAAATAAGGTGTTATGAAAAGTCCACAAAAAGGAATAAATGTAAAGAAATAGACTGGCTCCGGCAAAAGTTAAGATATTGTTCAGTACTGAACCTCTCCCAAGTCCCAAACTCATTAAGATAATGAGTCATCAACATAGAAAAGAAACTTACGAATTTTCAGCAGGTACCTATCAACCGCAAAGTTAATTAGTACAATAGAAGAAACAAGCAGATAACAGAACAGATTTCCATGAATAAGACACTCATTATTATTTTGTAAGCATTCAAATTCTAACTACCTACTTTACTCATCAAAATCCACAAGAAAGCATTCCGGTTTTTGCTTCTCCAGTGCATGTGCGGCCTTATCTGAGTAACCGCAGTGCAAATTATATAGGCGATGAATACACAGTTACCGTGAAGTAGTGGCCGTGGTAGCAGGCCCGCGCAGGCGCGATCGACAAGCATTTGAATAACAAATAGTTGATATTATTGTTTGTGTGTAAAGCAAGTGTGTCGCGATGTTGGGAGGATTTCAACAGCTATGCGTGAGTTAGCGTACAGTCATGTGTGACGAACTATGGCTTGTAATTTTCCGACATTTCCACAGTACTGCAGTATTGTGGAAATGTCGGAAAATTGCGTTCAAATTAGAAAATTCTCGGTAAACTTGCAACAAATTTTCTGAAATAAATTGATTCATACAATAGTTCTAATATACACTGGGCCCGCGCGGTGGATTACGGCCCGTTCCCTCTCACAGAGAGGAGGCCTGTGTCCCAGCAGTGGGAATGTTATAGGCTGATTATGTATACAAACGGAAAATCGCAGACTTCTCAATTCTAAATATAGGTTTCACAGTGAACATTTGTGCATGTCAGTGGTAAAAGGAGCCTCTTGAACTTCCAGTAAACAGTTATAGAACGCCCGAGGCCACGACAATCTTTTCTTCTGAAAACATTTTCAATATTATCCATATTCTAATTCCAGTTGGACGAGTGCAACGACTACGAGCAACGTCGACGACTGCGCGCGCGCATCCGAACACTCATGGCTGAACAAGAAGGTAAATAACACCACCTGGCCATGGCCAGACGACCACCGTGAGACATGACCACCACTTTCCCAATAATTTATGTCTGCACACTTTCTGCGTTTTAAATTATTTATTCTGTCACAGTACGTATTAGTTGAACAGTTTACTTTTCATATTTAAGGCTTCGAGTTAAATATTCCCTAAATAAACAAAAACAATGAATTAAGTAAGAATAACTGAAGAAGTTAGTCCTTATTGAGTGAGTAGGTATTTGTAAACCATAATTGTAAGTACCTACCTGTACATATTTGGATATTTTTCTTTGCTAATCTTTATTTACAGAGAAACAAATGCGGTTCTGTAAGGTAACAATAATGTAATAGCATATGGAAACTAATTCAAGTACTTTATAATCTTGATTCTTCGCACTGCAACTTTATATAAGTTTGCACATAAAACTGTAGCCTACTCTATTGGTGTTTCTGACGACAGATAATTCGTGTTTTAAGCGAATGTTGAATGTTGGCAGCATGCGCGAGCGCCGTGACGGAGGCGCTGGCGGCGGCGGGCGAGGCGGGCGGCGCGGACGGCGACAGTCGCGGTGAGTCTCTCCTGCTCCCGCTGCTGCAGGGCCTGCTGGGCGGCGGCGGCGAGCGCCTGCTGGCCGGGCTCGGCGCCGCGCCCGCCGACGTGGTGGCCGACGTGCGGCGCTCGCTGGGCCGCCTGCGCGCCGCGCTCGCGCCGCCCACCGAGCACCCGCAGGCGCGCGCGCTGCTCTCGCTGGCCGACCGGCTCGAGGACGCGCTCGACGCCGCCGACAGGCTCGACGGCTGCCGGCGCAGGCCTCGGCGCCGCAACCCCGCCGCGCGGCACACCGTCGGCGTCACCCACGAGGAACTAGAGGAGGCGCGTCGCCTTGTAGACCGCGACGAACTTGCGCTCGGCGCTAAAGGCCCTTTGTCTTCAGGCGCTACCTCCACAGCTTCCATGGCGACTAGCACAGACGAACCTTCCACCCCAGAACGCAAACAAAGTATTGACGAGAATGTTAGCTACCACGACGCCGTCGCGTCCCGAAAGAAACCCACACCAGTAGCTCACTCTGACAGCTACGAAGCTCCGAAGCTGAACAGGGATGCGCGCGTCGTCGTGGAGAAGCGTGCCCCGACCACTCGTAAACCCGACTTTTACCGGCACTCGGTCGCCGACGCGGGCGGCCAGCACTCCCAGCCCTACCAACAGCTGCAACCTCTGCAACAACCGCGCCAGCAGGTGCCACCTCCCCCGCAGCCCGCGCCCGCGCCCGCGCCCGCGCTCGCCCCCCAGCCTGTCTTTCATTCGCAACCGGTGCAGGTGCCGCACCTGCTGTACCAGCCCCAGCCACTTCACCAGTCGTACCAGCCGCAGCCGCGCATGGACCGGCGCCCCTCCGACTCTAAGAGTAGCATAGCGACCATCGCTAACAAGTTCGATACGCACGCTCAGAAGGAGAACATACCACGACGCGCACCCGTAGAGCCTGCGCCTACCGAAGAAAAAGAATATAAACGCGAGGACCCAAAACGTGCACCATTATACATGCCACTCCCGCCCACTTACAACTTTGCGGCACCGCCGACCGCCACTCAAGATGACTCTAAACCATTCAGTCGATTCGGAAGTAGTAATAACAAACGGTTACGCATGAAACGCGCCAACACTATCGACATAGGCAGGCCACTCGCCGGGTATCGCATCGACAGCGACAACGATGATGAGACATCCCCGCGCCCTATCGTACCCGACTTCAGGCCTCAGACCGAGAACGATAGGAAGTTTGTAGCTTTCATGAAGAAGAACGAAGCGGCCGACCGTGAGGCAACCGCCACCGGCCCCGCCAACTGGAGCAGCAGGTTCGGCAACATAAAGCACGCGTTTGAGAGTCGTGAGCGAGAAGACAACAGTATGACGAACAGTAGGTCTTCGAGTGCGTCATCCGCGCGACGCTTCTGGCGCACGGCAGACGAGACTACGGTGAACCCAGCCGCCGCACGACCTAGGAAGTTCTATAATGAGAATAACAGCGACGTAGTTAAGCCCCCGTGGGTTAATGAACGGAGAGAGCCGATGCGCGTACACATCCCACGACAAGGACAGCATTCGCTCCCGCCGCCGACCGCACCGGCTACTGCGCCCGCGTCTCTACCCGTGCATCGCCCCGCGCAAATCACAGCGCCAGCATCTCTGCCCACGCAACGCCCCGCGCCCGTCACTGCGCCGGCGTCAGCGCCCATCCTCTCGCCGGCGTCGGCGCCGCCAGCTCTCCCCGCGCTGGTCGCGCCACCGTCACATCCGCCAGTCCCGCAGTCCCCCACAAAGCCGCTGGTTGTCAAACCATTCGTAGCGCGGCCTATACCCGTCAATCAGTTTTCTCACGCACCTATGTCTGCGTTTAAACCGCCAACCAAAGTGACGTCGCCAATAGCGGCTCCTGCTTACATATGGAGTCCCCCGTCCGTCTTGAACGTGACCTCCCCTACGGTTGACCATACACCCGCGTTCCCGGTGAACCTAATGCCTCTTGCCACGAGCTCGCCGGTGCCAAGCAAACCTTGGGCTACAGACGCAGACAAACCAAGAAGGGTGGTTGGTGTGACTGCCGCCAAGTTCGAAAGCAACAAGCCCGAGCCCATGCCCGCCCCCTACAGGGAGAGACCGTCCGCGTTCCACCCGCCCGCACCGCCGACTCACGCGCTCCCGCAAACACAAAACTATCCGGTGAAGACCATACCTAGTCAGAATGACCTCTCCGCTCCGGAACTGGTGCGAAAAATTGATGACACCAAATTCCCAGCACAAAATACATATTTACCCAAGGTTGATGCACAGAAATTGCAAATCGAGTTTTACGAGAAACAAATTCGTGAAAAGAACCGGCGTGAGACAGTCGTGAACGGCCACAGTGATCCCACGGAACGGAAACCCCCTGCACCACCTGCTTATACCATCACTGACTACACACCATCCAGCGGTATCTCCACTTTTGTCCCGCTGCAGCGCACGCCCGACATAGAGAAGGCTCGCGCCCATAAGGTGGACTACCTCCCAGACGTTGTTACCAACGACACGGATCGTCACCGCAGCGGCGCCTCGCCCCTGCAGCCGCGCGCACCCGCCAGCCCGTACTCACCGCGAGCCACTAACCCAATAGAGTCGCCCCACACGTACCAGAACGGTGACGTGTCTTACACTAATGGCGTCGAAGAAGGCGTCACAACGGAGCACGATAGTGTGGTCACTCGCGTGATGCGTGGACCGGTACGTGGTGCGGCTACCATCACGACCGGCGTGCGTACACGCAACGACGAAGGTCGCCGAGGTTCGGCGGCTGATAGTCTGCGCGGCGCACTCGACAAGTTCTCGTCACCCAAAAACGACGTCATCGCGCAGATCGAACGGAAAAAACGTGAGACGGTGAGGTCCCAGGTACGGGCCCCTGTAAATACCGGCCGCTCCCCAATGCTCGCGCCCGCCCCCCTGCACGCCTCCCAGTCCCCCGGCGCGCTCGCCGCGTCCCGCGAGTCTGTGCTGTCCAGCGAGTCGGCAGGCAGCCTCGGTTCCAGCCCGCTCAGCAGGTCAGGCTCGTGGCACCAGATGGTCGCCAGCCCCAAGTCGGCCTCGCCACGCCGTGTGGTCGCACGCGCCAAGTCTATGCACCTGCTAGCTGTACCCAAGCTGTTTGAGGGTGGTATCGCCCGTGAGGAAGTAACAGAAAAGAAGCGAACGGTGGAGGCGTATTTCTCTGGACAGCAGCATCAACCGATGCGGCCGGCGACAGGAGTGGGTGCAGCGCGGCCGCGGGCGCTGCGGCAGTCGTACGCGCCGCCGCAGGCCTACTCGCTGGGCCGCAGCCGCACGATGCCCACGGTGTCGGAGCTGCAGTTCCTGGACGAGAGCAACACTGAGGACGCATTCGAAGATCTGGTGTCGGCGCTCGCGTAGCGTAGCGTCGCAACATTCCACTAGTTAGGAGCGGGAGACGAGCGAGACGCGCGTGAGTCGTGTGTGTGTGGGTCTGTGCTTGTGCCCGCCCCGCATGCCCCCCGGCCCCCTCCGGCCCTGCGCCCGCGCTATCACGTCGATGTACATATGTGCTCGTAACCTCCGTACCATCTTCATCCGCGCCCTCTGTAACCGTGTTATTTGACTAATAGCTTATAGGTTATCGTTGTACTGTCTTGCTGATTGTTTTCCAAGTGTTTCGAGTTAGTGTTAGATCTGTGTGTCCACGTGTCAGCGACAGTAACTAATGTGAACGTGTTTTTGCAGAGGAAGAGGAAGTGATTGTGACATCGAGCGTGAGGAGGAACTCGTCAGAAAAAACTGTTAGCAGTAGCACTACCACCACTAAAACATCTAAAGGTTAGCTGTCTTCGCTTTGCATTATTATTTTCTAAATAAAAGTCAAAAATATGAATGGTTGTAAAATGAATATTTTGTATATTCACAGTGGTAGAGAGTATGACCAAGCCGGCGCCCAAGCCCGTGTCGCCATTTGCCAAGTTCCGGCAGCTCGAAAAACAAAACTCAACCAACAGTCCCAAGTAAGTCTCATCCTTCTTTCACCAAAGACTACATCAACTTCAGACGATATCGTACATGAATCAAACGACCAATACATAAGACTCCTTACCATTCAAGTAATATATTTTATGTATAAGATCCTTTCGCTTCATACGTAATGTAATGCAATATATTTTATTTATTTTTGGCAGCCATATCTGTGGATACGAATAAGGATTAGATACAAGTAAATATAAAAGTTAATGAAATGCATTATAACATGTATATTAGACGCTTAAACGATAATCATTTTTTCCGAGAAGCATATAAGGCTAAGTACATACGAGGCCTCTGTCAATAATCGCACGTGTGTACTTACCCTGTCATGAGAACATCCAGTATCGTTCATAAACGAAGCTCGGCTGATAGCTTGACATCTAGTTGACATGAAATCAGCACGCGTACTTGTAAATAACCTGCGACCCCCATTAATAGCACACGCGTTCCGTAGCACACGATGTGACACACGAACTAATAGTTTGATCGTCGACGAACTAACCGGCGAGGTCGCAGTTAGGTGAACCTCGGTGACTAACATGCGTGCCCGGTTGTAGCTCGCCCAAGACCCCGCAGAGCCCGGGCTCTCCGGCGCAGCCTTACTTCAAGTTCACGGATCCCGCGCTACAAGCCAGCGCCGTCACTATTAAAGAACGATTGCTGCATTGGTGTCGCGACAAGACCCGGGACTACGAGGTACACTCCACACCTCCCGCCCTCCTCTCCGTCCGCACGCAACACCCCCACTGCGTATACTATTATATCGTCTAAATATACGTGGGTTACGTAGCTTTATTGGCGCACCAAAAAGCAACATTTTCAGTATTTTTCTTAGATGTGTATAGTTTGCTAGTATTTAGACACTGTAAATAAACGTATTGGGGAGGTTATAGATGCGGTTAGATTAGGCAAATGCATATTTTTATCAATATCCAACTGGTAAAAAGCCAAACCGAGGTCGATATTTCAAAATTTGCATTTGCCTTAAAGTCAGGGCATTCGGATTTAACGAATTTAACCGCGTTATCGAAATGTAGCATGTTGATAGCGAACGCTGCGCACGCGCACATAGTATTAACACACACGTCAATGACGTCACTACCACTCCATACTCCACGCTTCTCTTATCGCTTCATTTTGGCTGCTACTTTCCTGTATATATTTTATACGTTATGTTATTTTCACTAGTTATTGTTTATTTATTCTGTACGACCAAATTATATTACTTTGGTTTTGACCTATCAGTGTAATATGTCTTACATACATGGACTATGTATTTTTTTTTTATTATTTAGTTATTAAACATTGGGACGAAATTGTACCTATAATCTGGATTATGTGATTCGTGTGAATTTTATAACAAACCAAAAATGACTAATTTTATAATCAATTTTAATTTTGAATTAAAAAGCATGGGTTTATAAATAAAAAAGTATGTCAATTGAAGTGTGAATATGACTTTCCAGGATTATGCATGATTTTGTGTTGTTAACTTTAGATAGAAGTGTTCAAATAAATGTGGGTAGAATTGTAAATAAATTGGGTAAATCTGAACACTCCAAGTACCTAATTGTTTCGTAATGTTCACTGTGCCTCCACTGAGTTCCTGTGTAGATAATTCTTAGATTAGCATTTCTCCAATCACACAAATGTATGTTGTTTGTCACAATAATTTTAACGAACCATAAAAAATGGAATAAAAATATTTTGCTGACCCCCATTTTGATAATTTAGACTGACAGTGATTTATGTGCGCCGGAAACTTGACCGTGCCCTTTCATTTGATTAAATTGCCTTAATTTACCAGTTCCCACAGTTATAATAAATTAAAAATCTAACAAACTTATCCAAACACGTCTTAAATTCTTCCTCATTCTACACAAAGTACAATGTTCTCTCCGTGTTACTCCAGAATGTGAAGCTGGAGAACTTCTCCACGAGTTGGGCGGACGGGCTGGCGTTCTGCGCGCTGGTGCACCACTTCCTGCCCGACGCCTTCGACTACTCCCAGCTGTCGCCTGAGAAACGCCGACACAACTTCACGCTCGCCTTCAAAATTGCCGAGTAAGTATTTACTAAGATTATATTTCACAACACCAATTGAATCTTTCTTAGGATTGGACTTTCGAAAACAACATGACATTGGGTTAATGCTCTCTAAAGATCTTCGATCAACAATACTTAAAGATGATAAACTGCGATGGCTTTAGCATCCATGGTGATTACTGAACCATTATATGGCGTCCAAAGGCGGGGCCTTTGATTATAGCTGTGCATTGAATGCTTTGTAGACACACTTACATAGTTGTATATAATTGTAGAATCTTTCGTAGTCCTTCGGAAGTGAACGAAAGTTAATGGAGCCTCAAGCAATATTGACTTACTAATGATATTTACTAACAAGGTGTCGTTTGTTTCCAGTGAGAAGGCGGGCATCTACCCCCTGCTAGACGTGGACGACATGGTGACGATGCGCAAGCCGGACTGGAAGTGCGTGTTCACGTACGTGCAGTCCATCTACCGCCGGTTCAAGGACCAGGACTGACCGTCACTTGTCGCCCAGCCATGGAACGCAAACACCCTGTACTGTCATACAAACAAATTGAAGCCTCGAGGGGTAATTGATTAGACTTCCTTTACGTCTAAGTTGGCGATTATTTTTAGAAGGCTCCAATGGTTTAGTCATTCATGAGATTTTCCATTCATAAATTAGTTGGTCCATCCTTTAGAAGGTTTTGTATTGACAATAGACGGTGTTCTCGTTCGCGGGGAGTCAGGCGCCTGCGCCGAGTAGTTGAACGCTGTAGTCACAAATAGAACGTTAGGAAGTGTGTTATAAATCCAAAGAGCGTATGTTGTTGATTTGTTCGTTTGTTATAAATGTTTATATGTCAGTGTCCGCCCAACTCGTATCTCCAAGCGCTGTCTCGATACAGTCCTCCTATTTATTATAATCTCAAGATGTGATTTTTTCTACGTTAGCTTGTAAGTTTTAACTAACATTTATATATCGAGCGACTACTGTTAGGTCATAGTGTAGTACCGCACTGCTGAGGATCGCTTGCACTTATATACCCACATAAGAGAGTAGAATCCTTTGTTTATCAGTGTACATACTGTTTCACGATTACAATTAACATATTATATGAATTTGACATTAATAATAACAGCGGCTTGATGTATTTGCTACTGATTTTATGAAATTTGATATTATATTAATGATTATTATGTTAATTTATATTGATAATAAAATAAATATTGATTAACAAAACAAGGGTTTATTGTTTTTAATATTTTATTTGCAATTTATTTACATAGAAGTCAATCAAATGAGCCACCACCATAGCCACTACCATAGCCACCACCAACCATAGAGAAAACCATTAAGGCTCACTTGCACGTTTAGTCGGGTTAAATAAATAAATGCAGAGTATGTAAACTCGAGAGTTAAGTAAATATAATCTTAATACGCGTTGCGCCACTACAAATAACACCGGGCTAGTTAATCCGACATTAGTGTTTTTTGAGTTGGGAACATTACAGTTCAATCCACTAAACATAAAATAGAATTGCAATTTCTATGCCCTGGTAAGGTAATCCGACCAAAACGAATGAACGAGCAATGAACGAAAATTGTATACCCATATAACCCATATCTTTTACACTACATTACGATACGTAAATACTTTCTTGTCTTTGAATTTTTATAACTTGATATTTCATTTTAATCATATCGTACGTGGTTTCCACGGAGATTTAATTTATTGATTGACGTTTTAAGTTTTTTTTGTAATTTTTATTATTGTTTATATGAGTTCATGAATATTTGTCAGCTGATATAGTACCGAATTTTCACCTATTATAACGTCGAACAATATAAGATACAAAATAAGTTATCAGCGGAACCTCATGACTAATGACGTCCACATATTTTGACATTACTTACACTGACCCAGAGCTTAGCGACATAACTCTCCCACATCGATGGGTTAAATATTTAGAAGTTTTAACTCTAGGTTTACCTGTAACTCTTGGTGGTGCAAGATGAATTATTTATTTGTTTAACCCATAATTAGCTGTTAACTCCGAATTATTTAAGACAACCCTTGAAAGCGCAAGTGGACCTTAGTATCTAAGATTTCGAATTAACAATCAAATGACCGATTGTTATTGACTGGACTAAGATTATTCTACTTTACAATCTTCATCGACCAACATATTCCTATCGAATTATCATAATATATATTGTAGTCTGTGGTCTCGATCTCGATGTTTCAAACTGTTACTTATGTAGCGTAGGTAATTCAATCATTTTGACGACCTTCATGTTTATATCAAAAGATGTCAAGATCTTGATAAGTAGGCAGAATTTTATTCATTATTTATACAGGGTGGCCCATTTACAGTGGTCCAAATTTCTTTTTATATCTTGGACTCCCATGGATTCACCTAAACGCAACATTCAGCGAAAATCGATAGTTTAGAGTTGTGATTTTTCCATTTATTTTCTTAAAATCTCTACTTTAGTCATGTAAACCTCTCTAGATTGAAAGTACACTAAATCGAATCAAATTTGGTGATTGAGATAATACAATATAATTATTATTAATTTAAATTATGTTTATGGTGAAAATGGACACTAAGTTTTTAATTACCTAGTGCATACAATTAATTTCTGAACATGTTGCGTTGGTTACACCGCAATATTTTTTTGTCTATGCTATCGTCGTGCTTTAAGGTAGTTTTTAACACTATTAGCAAATTTCTTGTAGAACTTTTTTATTCGATTGTTTTTTAATGAAAACTACGTAGGTAAAATTAATAATATTTCACCAAAAGGTCTAAAACCACCATTACCATTTGAGAATAATCTCAAAAATAGCTTATTGCTTACATGTGTATAGTACTTATACACTAAATTTGATTCGATTTAGTGCAATCACTTTCAATCCAGAGATATTTACCTACATGACTAAAATACTTAAAGATTTAAAAAATAATAAGTAATTTAACGAATCACACCTTCTAAACTACTGATTTTCGCGGAACATATGTTACGTGTAAATGAATCATTGGGAAGATCTAGACCCAAAAAAAAAAAATTAAGACTGCTATAAATGGGGCACCTTGTATACAGGGTGGCAGGGACATCGACGCGAAAACTGATGCCATGGATTCAGTAGCCCAATTTATGAAGCACACTGTTTTGAAACTTTTCGTCGGTTATTTAAAAAAAATCTGCCGTTTCATAGAAAAGTGCAATACCTACGCGATCAAAAGGTATGGAACAGCAGATTTTTGTTTAAATAACCGACGAAAAATTTCAACGCAGGGGAGTTCAGAATCATGTATTGAATCCATGGTTTCAGTTTTCGCGTCGATGTCCCTGCCACCCTGTATTATTTATATCATATATTGTTATATTAAAATACCTCACGCCGTAAACTGAATGCATGGTGATATGAAGGTGTGACCACACTATATAACATAACATCGTATAAAACATAGATAAATAACATGTTTCTAGAGATTTGCAATGTTAAATAATGTGGACGTGTTATATAAATTTTAAATGTTATAAAACAGTCTGTACGCCGCACCCTTAGTGAATCGGGTAGGTCTAGACACTTCCTGCCCTATTTCATTAAACGCAGAAAAAAGCAAAAAAAAAAGACATGAAATGGCTTATGGCTTCAAAAAATATTCCCTTTTTATTAAATAGTCATCTAAATACGGTATTCAAAACAGCATAGCGGATGAAACTCAGATGGAACATGGAGAAAAGAAGGCATGGCGTTCGTCGCGCGCGTGGCCCTGGGGACGCCACACGAGACTAACTTCCTCAAGTCATGGGTTATGTAAGTATCACAGATTACGTGATAGCACCCGGGCTGATTCTCATATACCGAAATACTACCAAACCCGTTAAAAATATAAAACAAAGGCTGGTTGTTAGCACGAAGCATATGAACGAAGTGGCCACCATAGTCGCTGCAATCAAATTATATTTTCTCGGCAATCTCAATAGTGCACTACTTCTAGACGATAATATTGAGTATTTTTTTTCGTTTGTAATGTCTTGCGATTTGATATCACAGTTGTCTAGGAAACTTGCAAGTATCTGTGGACAAAATAACATACCCAATTTATTTACTTTGTTATCAGAAATGTATTGATCAAGTTATAGGAGTATTTCTCAAAATAAGTGTAGGTACATCTGTGGAAAAAAAAGTATGCATAATTATGAAGAAAATATAAACTTTAAAATTACGAAGAATAAATAGTATTAAACTTATTAAAAACTCATTCTCCCCCGACCAAAACCTAACCATGTTAGGCAAGCAGATCCCTTGGGAGAAGCGAGCCAAATATCTAGGTGTCGTTCTAGACCATCATCTCTCTTTCGCAGAGTACATAAAGCAGGCCCGTTCGCGAGCCGCTTTCGCTCTCGGTAAACTCCATTCCGTCCTGAATGCACGTAGCAAATTGTCACTTAAGTGCAAATTGCGCATCCATACAGCTTGCATTCGCCCAATCATGACCTATGCGGGTGCCGACTTTGCTCATGCAAAACCCCATCATATCCATAGGATGCAAACTCTCCAAAACTGATTCCTCCGTAAGGCTAGCGGCTCCCCCTGGTTCGTTAGGAACGAGAGCCTCCATCTCGATCTCAAAATCCCTACTATTCATCAGTTTCTTAAACGCACTGCAAAGCGTTTCTTTGAGTCCGCGGTCAAACATCGCAACCCCGCTGGTTGTGGAAGCCGCCAATTATGTCCCAAGTAGAATCAGTAAGATCCGCCGTCCGAGGCATATTCTTACTGACCCAAATGACCCCACTACGATCCATCAGGAGTCTAGTAGGGCCACGAGTACAGTACACAAACACAGACACCTGATATTCCGCCCTCGCCGCCGAGGTCCTCCGCGACCGCGACCCCTAGTAAATGAAACTCCCCCCCGACTCTTGCTCGAAAACGAGGTGCCAGCCAGCAGTTGTTGCAGCTGTGCACTTAGCTTTAAATCCCCCGATTAATAAATCATGATCAAAACTTTGATTCAGCCCGTCCCATCTTTGATGTCCTCCCTCCGGTTGACGCCCTATGCCGAGGTTCGTACCCCACAGGGGGTGCCCTTAGCGAGCGCTCACCTAGTTTTAATTAACATAGTTTTTTGCCCCTGGCTGGAGATTTTGAGTGTAGTAGCTTAAGGCAGCCACAGGAAAGCCCGGTTAAATAGTTATGACCTCAGAGGTCAGCTATGAGATGCCCTACAGAAAAAAAAAAGAACTCATATTAATAAACTTTTTAAAACAATGTTTTTGCCTTTCAAAATCAAATTGTAAGCCTACCTACCTCATACGTCATAGGTACGTGTAAAACTTCCTAGAATACGTTATGTCACGTTAACATTGTGCATTTTTGTGTAATATAGACCTCGATTAAATGTAGTTTCTTTGAAGTGATTTTCTGGTTTCTTCTCGTATTTCTCGTCTCCTTAATACGTAGGTAAAACTAAATTAATTACCTTAGGATCTTGCTAATATAAATCGTCAAAGGCAGTCATGAATTTCATATTGGCATTCCCATGATTATGTACCATCGGGGTAACGCATATCTAAGCAATTTGAAAACAAAATCCCGTGCACACGACCTTTTTTTTTAGGTAAGCGGTACAATAGTGGCCGAGCGCTGCAAGCAAGAATAGTCCTTACAGTGAACCGATATGCGTTTCTTCGATAGTACCTAACATATAACATCAAAAAAAAAAAAACTTTTAGTGATAGTATGAATTTTATGCGCAGGTGTTATCGATGCTACAATTATGATTATAATATTTCCGCGCAAAGAGTAGATTAAATTATTTGTATTTTGAAAGTTTTCAGTTTGTTTTTATTATTTTATTACGAAAAGTTTACTTCAAATTAGTAGTTTCATTATGTAAGTAATAATAATTAAGTAGATACTAAAATACGATTATTTTTAGGAAAAATTATTTTGCAAAATTTCCACGTCAAGTGCAACTTCTCGCGCCACGGCGTCCTCACGCGCCACGGCGGCCTCACCTTCCGCCTGGCGCAGGTCCTCACCGAACACAGCTGTTTCGGGAGGTACCTGTTCAGGATAAAGCGGGAGGAAACGCCCGGGTGTCGTCACTGTGTGGATCGCCCGGAGGACACGGTGGAGCATACGGTGGAGGTCTGCCCGGCTTGGGGGGCATCGCCGTGTCCTCGTGGAGGCGATCGGCGGCGGTGATCTCTCGCGTCCGGCCCTGATCCGGGCCATGCTACGGAGCGAGAGGAAATGGGAGGCCGTCACCTCCTTCTGCGAAGCAGTAATGCTCGCGAAGGAGGAGACGGAGCGCGTGAGGGAGAGGCAAATTTCGCGCCCTCGCGCCCCTAACCGCCGCAGGAGGAGACGCCCTGGGCGTCGGGAATCACTGGCAGATTTCCGGCCACCGTAGGCGCGGGCTTGCGGACGGTGAGCAACGGGTAGCTCGCAGTCCGATAAGGACCAGGCCCGGGTCGACGGCGCGTAGTGTTCCACGCGCGCCTCAAAGAGATGTCAGCAGAATTGACGGGGTCCGCTAGGGCCAATGCCTGCCGAGGCTGCGAATATGGGCCGATAGGGAAATCGTGGCCCCCCGGCAACATGGCAACCTACCCATGTTGGGTTTTAGTCAGTAAGAGTCTGACACGCCCTCCCGCTCCACCCAGAGCGGGAGAAGTTATTTGATAATTTCCAACCCAAAAAAATAAAATTAAAAAAAAGTGCAACTTGTCCGTTCTTTTAGTAAGTACTTATACCATTTTTTTTTTCCGACACTAAAATAATCTTTCGCTTACGCCTACTATAATTTTTTTTTTCAATAAACTATTTTAAACTCTGTGTACATAATGTCGATAGTTATTATGTCGCATGATCACATCACATATTTTAATGACAAAAATAAATTTCGACGATACAAAAAGGATGTCAGTCGTTTGACGTTTTATATGGCCATTTATATATATAAAATTGGCCAGATTTTCGCTAATAATGATGAATAAAATAGTAAGTATGTCAATAGTGTTTTGGTGATCAGGTAGCCTACCACCAGCTCAATCTCTTTCCCACACTGGAGTAATATTAAAATGATACTGCTTTATAAGTTTGTGGTAGGCCCCCCCAGGATGAAAAAGTGATTGTGATAATATTCATGTATGCTAGTAGGCGTGTATATCGCGGCCTGTATTTTAACCTCGAACCCCATATTTTCAATGCAGTTGTCCCGTAAAACCGATCTGATCACCCTATATAGATAGCCCTAGTTGTGGGAGTTGCGTCCCAACGTCAGTCCTTAAACATCCGCACCCATTCTACCGCCTCGGTCTCCAGATCCAATCACACTTTAAGAAAAAATAACCCGCTAACCTCACGGTTCAGGCAGATTGTACGGGAGTGAAACCATAAACGGGTCAGCAACATTGGTGCTCCTGTCAGCGGTGGCGTTGCCATCCTCGTCGCCGACCACCGTGGCCTCCGACTCGTGCGGGGTGAGCGTGTTCACCTCGTCCGCCAGCGTCACGTGCACGTGCAGGGTGCTGTCGCGCCACGCCTGCCACGACAGCTGGTGCTCCTGGATCTTCAGCAGCATCCACGTGGTCAGCAAACCGTTTAGCGCGCCTGGTGTGACCATAGAAAGACCCAGCAGTGATTATGTGAATCTGAGACAATGAGACATTAACAGCAATAAGGCAAAAGGCCGAAATCGGGGACTTTCGAATAGTCTTCCGATCCCTAAAGTCTGAAACACGAATACCTACTTAACTCTACCATTCACCATCCACTCACCTATAACTCCAATGAGCAACGACGAGAACAGATTGGCTGCGAGCGCGGCGCCGCCTCCCCTGCGCGCGCCGGCTTGCAGCACGGCGTCGCAGGCGTGCAGCGCGCGCGCCGTGCCCAGCACGCTGGCCGTGCCCAGCGCCAGCGCGCGCCACATGTCGGCCGCCAGCGCGCGCCCGCGCCCCGACATCGCCCACTCCGACATCGAGCGCACCCACGACCATCTGACGGAAGCATTTGTAATAGACTCCCGAAATGTATAATGAATGATACCTACCGCATTTTAATTAAGTATACGAGAGTTACGAAATGGAATTAAATGAACGAGCAGATGGATTGTGGTTTTGACTTCAAAGCAACTCACTTATGACTCCTGGTGACGACATAATGATGCCTGCACAGCTCACAGTAGGAGGTAGCAGCTTGCAGCAGCCAGCGCTCGAGGCAAGAGCGGTGCACGGCGGCGATGGTTCCTCTGCATGAGCAGGGCCGCACCAGCCGCTCTGCCGACTCGCCGCCAAAGCAGATCCGGCAGATGTTGTCCGAGCGAAGGCTTCCCGTGAAACTGGACACCTCCTTCGCGACTTGCGCGCCCTAACGACGGTACAGGGCCAAACTTTTCAGTCGATGATATACATGTCGTTAAATCTCTTAGTCGTCAAATAGGTAAGGTACGTATACAGAGTGGATTTTTGATATGGGGCAGCAAGGGCAGTAGGTACATTAACTATCTATTGTCGCTTCAAGAAAACGGTCTTAGGTGACTGTCCATAACTTTTTGCGACATTTTGAGTTGCATTCACAGATGTTGAAAAATATTTACAGTCTGCAAGAAAATGGGCAGTTTTCACAAAATCTTTTTTGATACCAATATTACAAATAGATCCTGTTTCTTATAAGGATCAAAAAACTCTATTGGACCAACTGAGGATTGAGTCCCTACTAGAAAAGTCAGAAGTCGCAATAAACTGTTCCCATACATTGCGAAGGAAATGAGATTCCAACGTAGTAGTAACAAGTCAACAACAGACTGGTGGAACTTAAGACAAAAAAAATAACTTCAAATTTGGAACGAATAGGTACGCGTTATAATTTTATTTGCTTTCAGAACATAATTTAGATACTTTGTTGCTTTTGAAAAAAGTTTTTTCGATACAAAAGTTTTTTGCAATTTCTGACTTTTGTAGCGGACAGTCTTTTTTAACGTTTCCCAAGTCTGTAAATTATAAATGGGCCGACTAGCCGACTAGTCAGTTGCAAAATGACCAAGGCAAAGTCGATCATAGCTTTCGGTTGAGTTCGGGTGACATCGGCAATGTTCGTGACTACGCTTTCGGATCGTAGGTGCGCGCGGCGCCCGACGACATGTCTTATTTTCGTGAACGATTATGACTAATTTGTTTCATTTTGACAGTTCAACAGCATTCATTGCGTTATTTACGTTGTTGAGCAGATTTTTGACGTGACAACGTCTTATAAATTGGTTTGCCGGGTGACACTTCAAGAAACTGCGTTACGCTCCGCTCACGTTATGCGCTCACAATGAGAGCGAGTGAGAGGCACGCGTCCCTTCCACTCGGGCATGGTTAGCCCGCCTAAGAGCGAGAGAGACAGACATAAAAAGTGAATGCAAGTTATTGTATGTATATTTGTATATAAATACGTATGTATGTGTAAAGGTAAAAATAAAATTTTGTTAATATGAAATTCAGTGCGAGATTCTTTGTATAAATTAATGTTTTAAATATAATTCTTTGTATAAATAAATGTTTTAAATTGTTACTATTATTTCATCCTTCTTCCTACTATACGAATGAATATTCACATTAAAATTATTTTACCACTCAAAGTCGTTGTCACGTAAAACTTTCGCCCGTATACCGACTTTACAGGCAACCAATTTTTTTTTTCTAACTTATGAAGCAATGGATTAGCAATCTGTTTCGATTAATCGAAACAGATTGTGATTGATCGTGTCTTACGCAATTAGGGTACAGGAGTTAATTAATGGACCAAACGAAAGGTTCCTATTCCTTCCTATCCTAATTTCCTATCCTATTCTAGATTGCACTTAAATTAAGCTGAAAAACTGATTTTATAATAAAAAATAATAACAGTAAAGAATTCAATTTCAGTTCAATAATTTTTAAGCATATTAATACGAGTAAAAAATGGGCCGATTTGTCGCCGACTACAAATATGGCCGACTAGGACATCACTAGGTACTGTAAGTTCTAATTTATTTCTTAGAACGTCGGAAATCACAAGCAACAACAAACTATCTACAAATAAATTTATAACGCGTAGGTATTCGTACGATATATATATTTTTTTTTTGTTTATTTTCGGCTAGTCTGTCCATCATTAAAAGTACCTAATTTGGAATTTCTTTCCTCCCAAAAGTATCGAAAAAGATTTTTGCGATTTCTGACTTTTTAGGGTTCCGTACCTACCTCAAGAGGTAAAAAACGGAACCCTTATAAGATCACGTGTTCTCTTATCCGTCTGTCTGCCCGTGTGTCACCACCGATTTTCTCAAGAACGGGTAAACCTAGCAAGTTGAAATTTATACCAGATACTGAGGTCTATTAGGTGTATAAAAATCAAGGTCCTGAATGAACACCATAAAAAAAAAACAACCGACCTCCAAAAAAAAACATTAAAAAGTGAAAAATAACTTTAATTTCGGAAGTCGGTGTCTTGGGTTTTGTATTTTCGTTTTTTGCCACCGACTTCCGAAATTAAAGTTATTTTTCACTTTTTAATGTTTTTTTTTTGGAGGTCGGTTGTTTTTTTTTTGTAAAAAGTTTTTATTTTTCACTTTTTAGTTGTGGTACCTACCCCACATACATTCGAATACCACTACCTGCTACCAGTGACAAAAACTTATCAGATCATCTCCATACTAAGTGGGAAAAAAATACGTATTTTGTAGCTAACTCAAAAACTATCCAAGCAAAGTTAATAAAATTTATATGGGACCAATTCGAGAGCACACCCTTTCAAACAAAAAAAGAATTTTCAAAATCGGTCCACAATTGACGGAGAAATCGGTGGACATACATAAAAAAAAAAAAAACAAACATACGCGACGAACATATAACCTCCTCCTTTTTGGAAGTCGGTTAAAAAGATATGGGCAAATTTAGATTTTCGCGAAAACTTGTAAGTACCTACCAAAATTTACCTTAATTTTCAACTTTTTTATTTTTCGGAATTTTCCCTTTACTTGTGCTGTACTTTGCTTTTAACCAAAATCAACAATTCTAGGTCAACCGGAAGTACCCTATAGGAAGTAACCTAGAATCACGAAATTTGGCAAAAAGCCAAGGTCTTACAGCACAAATAAAGGGAAAATATCGAAAAATAAAAAAAGTTGAAAATTAAGGTAAATTTTGGTACTTACAAGTTTTCGCGAAAATCTAAATTTGCCCATATCTTTTTAGTTTTTACCAATAAAAATGATACCAATTTTATTACGGCGGTATAATGGGTAGGTACGGAACCCTCGGTGCGCGAGTCCGACTCGCTCATGACCGGTTTTTTTTGTACTTATAAGAAACAGGATCGATTGGCATCAAAAAAAGTTGTGAAAACTATCCATTTTCTTGCTGACTGTAAATTTTTTCCAATTCTGTGAATACAGATCAAAATGTCTCAAAAAGTTAAGGACAGTCTCCTAAGCCCAGTGAACGCAAATGTATATGAGTTAATACCTAAACACCGATTGTTCCAAGTGTCTTCACTTTGTCGTATGAAATTCTCGTCAAAAATTAATAACAATCGGGGACTGGCACTGGAAACATCTACCTAGATATTGGTACCACCGTGCACCGGAACCAGGCAAACCAACCGTCACCACGCTTATAGTTGGCTGCTATTATATCTAAATAATATGTAAGCACCTACCTAGTCGTAGCAAATAGTGGTACCTGTTTGTTGAGTAGCAGCGCACACACTGAGCTGAGGATAGACATGGAGCGGCCAGCCGGCTGCAGCAGCGACGACGCGGGCGAGGAGAACGTCAGCGAGTCCGCTATGCGAGCGCGCATCTGACGCTGCTCATCCGTTTCATTCGGATTCGCTGTTTCACGATTACATAGTGGTCAGGAATAGGAAAAAGTGAGTTCAAAAACTGAAACCCGACTACAGAAAAATTACACTCTAAAAAGTATGAAACAAGAAAATATTCTCATCTGAAATTGTTATAGGTATATACAAACTATTCAATATGGATTGTCTATTAAATAAACAACTTATACGTAATATATTTTAATCAAAAAAATCAAAAATCATCAAATGCATTTAATATTCATAATAATGTTCAGAGGATAGCCGGTGTGATCATAAAATATGCCACTTTGGCCTAAAACATTCTAATTATGATGATTTTTTTGCGATGATGAACTTAGCAGTTGTAGTTGGAGAATTGACCGTGGTGTATATCGCTTTTTACCATATTTCGTGATTCTAGGTCAACGGGAACTACCATATAGGTTTTCGATCAAACACCTATAGGGTACGTCTGGTTGACCTAGAATTGTCAATTTTGGTTAAAAGCAAGATCTTCCGAAATATAAAAAAAGTTGAAAATTAAAGTAAATGGTACTTACTTATAAGTTTTCGCGAAAATCTAGCCCATATCTTTTACCAATAAAAATGATACCATTGATTATTATGGCGGTATAATGAGTAGGTACGGAACCCTCGGTGCGCGAGTCCGACTCGCTCTTGACCGGTTTTTTTTTTCAGTAAGTTTCGGTCAGTAATTTCTGTGACAATTTCACAAATGTTTACCAACAACGCCAAAATAAATCAGGCGCTAAAAGATCCTTGTCGCACTCGAGGCACCTTTATACCCTTCCAGAAAAGATAGCATAATCAGCCTATAATGTTCCCACTGCTGGGACACAGGCCTTAATTCGATTTATTCTTCGTTTGGCCCACTGAGTTTTGTCCTACATAAAAAATCCTGGTTCGTCCCAAACAATATGCTTCCTTCGTCCCAAAATATAATTTTAATTTTTTATTCCCGCTTCGTCCTATTATATATTCCTTCTTCGGCCCATATTTTTTTTGTATATGCCAAACTTACTTTTTTGTACAATCGGCAAAAAAGGGTTACTTAATATTAAATATTTAACATCAACTTTTTAAAACAACCGCTCCTCTCTGTCTTCTCCGCGAGAGAAAATTTGCCCGTATTATTTTATAATAACACTCTTTAGCCGATTTTAGTGAGCAAGTTATTTGTAAACAACTGACGTCACTGGAATTTTTTCAAAAGAGCAGGTAAAAAAATGACCACCCCTTTTTGATTGCGTCCTTTGTTTGTTTGCTTGTATTGACTCGTTTGGCCAATAGCATTAGTTTTCGTTATCTGCAAAATGGGATTCACGCTAGCTCCTGTGATGCACAGTGCATTCAGATACTCATTCGTCACTTGGTTAAATTATTGTTTCAAAAATTTCAAATAAGTACATTATTTTTTTGTTGACTGTACCTTTAATGTACTTGTAATTTGGGACGAAGCACAACTTTAATTGTGCTATGGGACAAACTAAGATTTTTTTTGGAATGTGGGACAAAACTTCAGGACGAACGAAGAATAAATCCTTAATTCTCTCTTCAAGAGGGAGTGGGACCCAGTGCGGGTTGGTAAATATCAAATGTCTTCGAATTTTTGGTTCTAGGACATGCCGGTTTCCTAACGATGTTTTCCTGCACCGTTTTGAGAGCAGAGGTGATGAAATTATTTACACAAAGTAAAGCGCCTGGCTGGGTTCGAACCTATGATCTGCAACTCGTAAGTCTGCTCTATCCATATAAGATATTCTGCTATAATAACATTCTGTACCTGGTGAAGAAACGCCGGAGAATCGACAGCTTATATCCGTTTGTTGGGCAGTGGAGCGCAACTCCCTGTCACGCTGGGAGCTCGGTACAGTCGTCTGTAACCCATCACAGCCAGCGCTTAGTCTCATGCAGATTCAGATTAGATATTGGACGTTCGAATACTACAGCTAATCACGGCGCGGCACTGGCCTGGCTCACTATTGAGCTACGGGGACAATAAATTAGCGGGGAATGTGAGTGCCGCTTTTTTACGTAGTTATAGTCCTTGGCAGTAGCGGACTAAGCTTGCCGGGGCATTTAGTTTAGCCGGGACGGCTAAACTAAATGGGGGCCCAGGTATGCAGAAAAGTTTGAGAAATAGTATACATAGGTATAATAACGAGCGCAACGAGCTCGAAGACTTATACTGAAAAGTTAGAGCATTAGTCGAATAAAGGATGACGTAGCTGCCGCCTCCCCCCCCCTTAGTCCGCCAGTGGTCCTTGGCAGGGTCGGAAAAAAAAGTTTTTTTTTTAAATTTTATAAAACAAACAGTTCAAAATGTTATGAACAAGTTTTTTTTGTTTTTTTTTTAATTGATTTGTTTATAAAATTTATTATCAACACAAATCGAACATTCCTAATATAATTCATTTCTAGATAATTTAAAAATTTACGTAAGGAAACATTTACAAAAATCGATCAGATTAATATAATAATGACAACAACGTTAGTTATAGTTAATTAGTACAGACTACTCAAACTATCTAATCAGTGAACATACTTTTTTTTTGTAATCAATAGAAGTAGGTATGTAACACAGATCATACTGAAACACCCAGTACACTCTGTACGTTCAGAATTGTGAATTCCGATTTTCGTGCTTAGATGTACCTTACTTAAAAGTAATTTTAAATATGGGAAAGTCCCCAAAATTATTGCGGGGAATTACCTCTTTTCGACAAGTGACGAAGTATAGATATAGGTGCATAGGTAGGACGGAATGGGCTATATTCAAATAAAGGGAATCCCCCAAAATAGTTGCGTGGAATTACTTATTTTCGACCGGCGACGAAGTGTATAAAACTATAACTTTATTAATTTCTTTTCGAGCTATTTTTAAAGTTTTAATTTTTAAGGCTGAAAGCCTTAAAAATTAAAACTTTTCATTATTTCCATTCATTCGCAATTTAAAACCATGTTTTTTTCTTAACGTTTTAAAAATTATTTTAAACTTGTTTTATATTGTGAGTACACACTTAATAAAAAAACACTGTTTTATTTCAAACTGGTTTTTTAAACACCGTTTAAAATACGTGTTTAAAACAATTTGTGTGTTTTATGCCAACCCTGGTCCTTGGACTACTACGGTGTCGTACTACATAAGTATTTGAAGTGTTCTAACCGGTAAATGTAAGGAGGTGCAGCTGTCGGTGGACATACTTATGGCAACCTTGCTGTCAGAGCGCTCGTAGCCCCAGAACATCAACAAGGTCTCACCCTCGCCAACATTACATTCCTGGATTAACACCATGTTTGTCACGTTTTAGAAAGTAAAAATATGGGGCAGTTTTTGCAAACAATAATGACATGAAGATTCTAGAGTAGGTGTAATAATTAAGTAATCAGCAAATCGATGATGATATTAAATAATTCTGGATCTAAAGAAAAACGAGAGGGATTCGAAGAATAGAACAGAAGAGAATCGTTTTGATAGGATAGTAATGCTTAGCCATTTCTTTAATTTATTTATAAGAAAGATCTTTCACTTAACTCATCTCCAACTTAATACTTGATCTAAATATGATTTGTGACCTTAACAAATGTGTAGGTATTAACAGAATTAATATAATCATTAGAATCATTAATACATCTCTCTAAGTTGGATTAGTTCCATAAAAACAAATCTGAGGAAAAATTCTTATGGAACAAATCTAACTTGGAGATTATAATTCTGTAAATATATTTATGGTCGAAAATCATATTTTGATCAAGATACAACCTGACACTGATCCGCAAATTGCAAAAAAACGTCAGAACATTTGAATTTCGCGGGCTACCACTACTGATCCACCACCCGAATTGACTTTTCCTATTAGGGCCGCATTCCGAGTTAAGGGGGAAGCGTCAGCGCGTCAGGCGGCGGCCGATTTAGCGACACGCGGGGTTGCGACAATCGTCGACAGGATCCGACAGCAGGGCCACCTCAAGTCTGAGGCCATGGGTTTTCATGGTCCTCGGAATGCGCCACCGTCGGGTTCCCAGGTAATGGCGGGAGGGGTTCACATCGGTGTCGAGTCGACGATGAAGTATCTGGGACTCGTCCTCGACAGCCGGTGGAATTTCGTAGAACACTTCCGACGTTTGGCTCCCAGACTGGAGCGGGCCGGGGCTGCATGCATTGAAGCGGCTCCTGCCCAATCAAGGGGATCCAAACGCCTCCTGCCGGAGGCTCTATGCGGGGATCATGCGGTCCATGGCCCTTTACGGGGCGCCGGTGTGGGCGCGTTCATTTAGGCTGCGGCCAGCCCGCCGGTTGAACGCGTCCCAGAGGGTCATGGCCATCCGGCTGGCCCGAGGATACCGCACGGTCTCCTGCAAGGCGGCGAGCCTCCTTGCCGGATTACCGCCATGGGATCTGGAGGCAAAGGTCCTCGCGCACATCTGAGAGTGGCGCGAGGAGGCGAAACGCCGGGGCTTAACTCCGATGCCGCAAGAAATCGCGGCACAGCGTTGCGATTGTCGCAACCCAGCGCTGGGCACGCCACAATTGCGGCGATAAGACCCCTCTTTGAGGAGTGGCTTGAGAGGCGCCACGGCGTCCTCACCTTCCGCCTGACGCAAGTCCTCACCGGACACGGCTGCTTCGGGAGGTTCCTGTTCAGGATAAGGTGGGAGGAAACACCCGGGTGTCACCATTGTGTGGATCGGCCTGAGGACACGGTGGAGCATACGGTGGAGGTCTGCCCGGCTTGGACGGAGCAACGCCGTGTCGAGGCGATCGGCGGCGGTAATCTCTCGCGTCCGGCCCTGGTTCAGGCTATGGTACGGACCGAGAGGAAATGGCAGGCCGTCACCTCCTTCTGCGAAGCGGTAATGCTCGCGAAGGAGGAGGCGGAACGCGTGAGGGAGAGGCAAAGTTTGCGCCCTCACGCCCCTAACTGCCGCAGGAGGAGACGCCCGGGGTGGGAATCGCGAGCCGATTTCCGGCCACCGTAGGCGCGGGCTTGCGGACGGTGAGCAATGGGTAGCTCGCCATCCAATAAGGACCAAGCCCGGGTCGACGGCGCGTTGTGTACCACGCGTGCCTCAAAGAGATGTCAGCAGAATTGACGGGGTCCCCTAGGGCCGATGCCTGCCGGGGGTTCGAAGAAAACCGATAGGGACATCGTGGCCCCCGGTAACAGGGCAACCGAAGGAACACGGATGGGTTTTAGTCAGTAAGAGTCTGACACGCCCTCCCGCTCCGCCCAGAGCAGGAGAAGTTATTTGATAATTTCCCACTCAAAAAAAAAAAGGGAAGCGTCAGGGTAGCCCGCGAAATTCAAATTTTCTTATGTTTTTTTGCATTTTGCAGATGAGTGTCAGGTTTTATGTTGATTAAAAATATGATTCGCGGTCGTAACAAATATGGCTTTACTCAATTATAATCATTTCAATCCGCCGCGAATCATATTTAGATCAACCTGATACTGAACCGTAAATTGCAAAAAACGTAAGGAAATTTAAATTTCGCGAGCTACCTTAGCGCATCCCCCTTAAATAATTACATTACTAATATGGTACATATTACCCGTAATAGATTTGAGTAACTACAAGTCCTGTGATATCTGAAATTGATTTTTTGTAAAGCTTGTTGGATCTTCGGCGTGTATGCGATTGGAGCAATCACAACCTGCCTCAGGTTTTGAATAACATCACTTGGGAACAGCTCCGTATCATTGCAATCCACCAAGCAATTCAGTATTATGAATTTCCGCATCTTTCATCTTCATCGCGAATACATTTTTCATACTTTTAATTTTGTTTAGAAATTGAAATACAAACAATTACATAATTTCATCCATTTTATTTACTTTTACAGGTGATGTCAATTAATGGCAGAACTCATAGATTTTGTCAACAATAAAGAATATTGTTTTTATGATTTGTCACAAGAGTCGGCAATGCTACCGTATTTCGTTGAACGTATTTGTACCAAAATATTGTTTCCTTTTTTCTCTGAATGCGCTCATAAAGCTGGAAACACATCTAAGGGAATGCGCTAAGGTAGTCCGCCAAATTCAAATTTTCTTACGTTTTTTTGCAATTTGCAAGTGTCAGGTTGTATGTTGATTAAAATATGATTCGCGACCATAACAAATATGGCTTTACAGAAAAAAATACAGTGGCACTCCGGGAGTGCCGAAAGAAGTGAAAACTTGAACAAGATCGCCTTAGTGAAAGAAAAATACTTGTACCGAACATTGGTCCGTAACCTTATCTAAATAAAGAGCACATTCGCGTTTACAAAAATGAGGTGTCGGTAACGGTATCGCGAGTTCAATTGTTCTTTCCCATCTCAAAAATGCCCAACGCGCCTTAAGAAGTTTTCATTTCAAAAATCAATCATCAAATAATCATCATGAATAATTAAAATCAGCAATACAACTCCTTGTTAGAATAATCCTCCAATTTCATAATTCCATGAAATGGTCATTCAATAGGACTACATGAGCTTAGAGAGATGTATTGGTGATTTTTATGATTATTATTCGTTATATAAATATGTGATATGGCTGCGAATCATATTTAGATCAACATACAACCCGATACTGACCTGCGAAATTGCAAAAAACATTCAAAAAAAATAATTTCGCGGGCTACCCTAACGACGATAATTACTAAACTGTATTTCATTTATCAATAATTTATCAACACTAAATAAAATACTACAGAATCTATACCCATAATGGTGCCGATTCCCTTGTTCACAAACTAAACTAAATTTAAGTTCAGTGCATCTTTTTCTTTCTATTTCATTAAGAAAAGGATAGAAGATAAATTTTAGTTTAGTCCTGTCAAATTAATCAGCGCCTGTCACTCTCCATAAAAGTTTAGACGTGATTAAAAACTTGCTGACTAAAATTATGTCTATTTACGTCAAGCGCTGAAATTCTATTCCACGGAACAAGATTGGTCTCTATTTCAGTTTATTACAAATAGAGACCAACGCGCTCGCGGACGCGTCCGTCATTGTGTTCCTGGCTTAAGAAACCACTCGTTGACGTGAAGCGCGTTCCACTCATATATAAAGTTGTTTCATTAGCATAAGAGTGAGAAAAATAATATTATTTCAACTCAAGAAAGACCGAGACACATTATACGGATGTTTGACAATTTGATACATCGATGGAACACGACATTGAGTTAATGTAACTGCGAATGGAGTTGTCAAACTGACGTAAATGTAACCATTTGAACCGAGATCCCCGTGTTTTTCTTTTCTCCCCACGTGAAGCTATATTGTTGTGAAATACTTTGTAATTACAAGTAAAGTTTGAATAATTCAAAATCATGGCAGTCCGCGTCCAATTCGAAAACAACAACGAGGTTGGGGTGTTTAGTAAATTGACAAATTCCTATTGCCTCGTCGCAATCGGTGGATCGGAGAATTTCTACAGCGTGTTCGAGGCAGAGTTATCAGAGACCATCCCCGTAGTGCACATGAGCGTCGCGGGGTGCCGGATCATCGGCCGCATGACGGTGGGCAACAAAAACGGACTGCTGGTTCCGTCATCGACAACAGACACAGAGTTGCAACACATTAGAAATAGTCTTCCGGACACCATCAAAGTGCAGCGCGTGGAGGAGCGGCTTAGCGCGCTCGGGAACGTGATCGCCTGCAACGACTACGTGGCGCTCGTGCACCCCGACCTGGACCGCGACACGGAGGAGATCCTCGCAGACACACTTGACGTGGAGGTGTTCAGACAGACGGTAGCGGGGAACGTACTGGTCGGATCATACGCCGCGCTCAGTAATCGCGGAGGGCTCGTGCATCCTAAAACCACAATTCAGGACCAGGATGAGTTGTCATCTCTGCTACAAGTACCGTTGGTAGCGGGCACAGTGAACAGAGGCAGTGATGTCATTGCCGCGGGAATGGTGGTCAACGACTGGTGTGCATTCTGTGGCCTGGACACTACATCGACAGAAATCTCAGTTATTGAAAGTGTGTTCAAGCTGAACGATGCCAAGCCCACAGCAATCACTTCAACAATGCGAGCATCGCTCATCGACAGCATGTCCTAACATCTAACTACTTGGTAGAGCAGACTGTTTGTGATATTATTTGTGTATCATACACACACAGTGCACAGAAAAAAATTAAGAAAACTAACTCTGTTGATCAGATTTCATACAAACCAATATTGTCTAATGTTTTATTTGTAAACATAAGAAAATAAATTGTGAATATTATGAATATCTTTTAATTTAAAATTTCTAAGTGATTTTTGTTTGCTACCTGTATTTACTGCATAATTCGTTATTATTGATACAAGAACTATGTTAACAAGGACTTTTCATAACTAATAAATAAGTTAAATGCAAGTTGTTAAGGGATGATTCTAAATACAAACATCGTGCCACTTATAATACATTTTATTTATAAACATTTGTTAGATACAATCCATCCTATCTACAGTTGCCACAAACGTTTCTCTGGAAGTTCAATCATCGCCAACACAACAATATCTAAATTAAACTATTATGCGAAGCAATTTCCTAAAAATAATCATAAGTTTACATAATTTCCTACTAATTCTGACCAATCAAATGTGTTCCAGGTATCCAGGAAGGATGTTTATATTGATTTCCCTTCTTTTGATTTATTACTTCCATTCAAATTGATGTATTCATTGAAATAATGAATACATCAATTTGTATCACAGTATTTGTACAATCAATTTAAAAGAAAAAGTATTGATTATTTTGCATATCTTGGCTGCCCTATATACTACATTCCAAAAGTCGGAAAGCTCAAACACCTAATTTAATAAACTACCCTCTGCCATGAGTCATAAATTCAAGATTCAATGTGAAATGTTACACAATATTAAATTATACAATTACTGCATGATAATGTTGTAATTCATGAGAAAAACATTGAATGAATTCATTCTAATAGCAGTAATTCCTTTTTACACCATATTTTGTGACAACATAGAAATGGTTTTTGCAGTGATTTTACCTAAATTTTATAAAATATAAAAGTTTCTTGCAAATATCTTTCACAAGTTGTTACAATTAAACAAACATTTATATTAATTCCCTTTTCGGAGAATTACCTGAATCACATGGAAAACTGGTTTTGGATTACACTTAGATGACTGACAATAAAATTGTTATACAATATTATGTGATTGCAAATCATACTTGCAAACTATGACTCATGCTGAGAGGGTTCCAAACGATTCTTCGTAATATGGCAGAAAAAAAAAACTATATTTCTACAAAAATAAATTGTTTCTATAAAACAATCATAGTTTAACATTTTTTCTTTTTAAAACAACAAACATAATTATGCAATGTTTAATTTTATATTTTACTGTTTTTAATGAAAACATTTCTTTAGCAACATATTTTACAAGTAATATAACCTAATATTCGTCTAAAACTAAAATATTATACAGAAGTACAAATTATAGAATACATTATTTCTGTAAATACCAACAATTACGGCGCAACACTAATTTTAGCAAACTTAATATTATAACTTGTAAACTTCATTGTCAAACGTATTCCAGGATTTATAAGCATTTCCAATCGATCGCGAGAGACGAAGTGTATCGTGTAGTGTCAGGTATAAACAAAGACATTAAATATGGCATCCAAAGCAAGATTCACACAAATAATTAACTCTATATTCCGTACCACTGAACCGCATCGATCCTCTAACCGTCAGAATATAATAAATAACATCTACAGCTACGTTTATGCGATAACGATATAAAATGGCAACACTGCTCAGTCATAGTCACAAATGGCCACAATTTAGGCACCAATACTCCCTCCTCCCTCCTCACTACACGAAGTGGACTTTAGCCTCCAAAAACTTTTAATTTATATAACGAGCTTAATAATTCGAATTCGAAAATTTAATTTTCAAGACAATTGTTACAATAATAAATATTATGCACGGGAAGGACACGAGTGGACAAGTCAATTGTATAAAATAAATGCATAAGTACTTGCTAAGTGGGTGGCGGTAGGGCACAGCTGTATATAACGTTATCACTAGTAATCAATGGCTACCGCTGTTTAATTAAATACATAGTGTATTTTTCGCGCATGAGAAGATAGTACAAAATAACGTTGCTACAATTCTTCCGTACCTATTCCTTTTTGCTACTTGCAAATCGTAATAAGTATTCATAGTGAGGTAAAGCAGATTGGGTCGGGCCGCGCCGCCGCCGCAACGCATTGCAAATATCCTCCTTCATCACTTTCCTAACTTTTCTATGAACTATGCACACTACATGCGGGCCGCACCGCACTTTATTGATGAAAATACGTTGCGCTGCGGCCCGTTGCAGCTGTAATGTGCGCTTGGTTTTATACAATCATCATTCATCAGGTAGAAGACCCATGCTTGGAACTATCCATAAATATCGCTCAATTTTACATACATAATTATTACATACTTTGACCTACCGCCAGGGGCGTAGCTACCGCCGTATCAATTATACGGGGCCCCCGACGTGCGTAAGCAAAAATTAATAAAAACTTCCCAAATTCATCATCAGCTATAAATTATTTAATAAATCAGTTTGCCGAAAAAAAGGCAAGGAGAGTGTATATTTAATTTGAATTGTTTGTAAAAATGTTGGAAAAAGTGACAGATAGATAATTATGATGAATAAATATTTCTTTTAATTTTATGCAAACATTTTTTTTTTTCTTTTGTGAGAAATCTTTACCCTTCATAAGGGCACCCAAACAAATTTTTATACGGGGCACGCTACGCCACTGCCTACCGCCTAAGGACAAAATGCACAGTAAGCTGACGTTTGCACGGACTTAATAAAATCGCGCCGATTTTTTTTTTCATGCACTTGTTTATCAACGCTCTGCTTAGCGCAGAGAGTTGAAAATCCAACAGTGTGTTTTTTCAACGCGCTGGGATGAGAGTGCGTGACAGCGCGTTGGATTTTCAACGCTCAGCTTAACAATGAGAGTTGAAAATGCAATGAGCGAAAAAATCCCGCCGCAATTTTATTACGTCCGTGCGAACGTCGGCTAAGAATGATATACATCTAAGATAGGTACATCAATACAGGGTTGGACGACAAATACAGTCCATTAAATGTAATTACAATAAATTCACAAAGTGTACAGTCAATAGTAATAATAATTAACTTTGGATCGGCTACCAATACATTTAAATTTGGTTACACTCAGGTTTATAATATTATCTTCCGTAAAGAGCTTCATCAACTCGACATCTAATACATAATTTCCTTTATTGAGAAAAACATAATCGACTTTACTGCCGGTAGAAATAAGGCCCAAAATGCTTCTTACTTTTTTAAGATGTACTAGTCTACAACAAAAATGTTGTTCAATAAAATTTATTTTCGCCATTATTTCAAAACGAATAAAGTTAATTACATTTTGTCATTAAATGGTCTGTAAAGTCGGGTATGCGCCAGCCAGCCGACAGACACAAATTTTACATATCGTGCTTCATATCAAGTATACAGAGAGAAGCGAAAGATAAAATCATGGCACACAATTTTCGAGATAAACTAGCCGCCAAGACAATTAAACTTTATGATGTAGGCAATAAAGGCGGTTTTCGTAGCTCATGTTCATGAGTTGCCACTGACGTGCGAATCGCCGTACCGTTGAAATCCGTGATGCTGATGACGTCAAGACTGACAGTGTTGTCTAAAACTTGGGCGGCTAGTAAAAATACAACACAAGTTGGTTTTATAGTTTGTACAGATCTATTGCAATGGACACACTAGGGTTTTGGTAAGAACGTGGTGGTGGCAGGCTACAACATAATATTTGGTATTATGTCTACAATATAACTGCTGTGACAAGATATTAATCAAACTCTGCAACGCATCCTAGATCACAGGAATGCGCAAGCGCCGAGAAACCACACCCTTTATTCGACGTACAAAACTCAGGATTACTACTACGTGTTTCAAATAGCTTTTCACACATCAATATTATGTACGTTTTTATACGTAAGCTCCCGTATTATATGAGGGAATTTAAGATGTATTTCTTATATCACAAGGAAGAAGGTGCCTTCTAAAGATCAAACTCTAACTTGTGTAGATTTGTACAAAAAGGTAAAAGATTCGTTCCGCTGAAGAAATCGGGCGAGTGGAAAAATAGACTTTTCCTAAAGATTAGGGGTTTCTACCTAGGAAACGTAGCGTGCCGGGATCTAAACAAAGACTAGTCTACAGAGTATTATTGTTTCTACACACAGAGAGAGTCATTTTTCTATAATGGCGAGTGCGCACCAGTTCGGACAGGCAGTAACGACGGGAGTGGGGGTTGGCCGACAAAGAGAGGATCTCCAACAAGAGTGGGTGCTCAATCTCTCATTCTTTACGTATCAGCAATACATCTATATTATACTGTAGGTGGCCCCATTTATTGCGGCGTCTGAAGTGTTATTCAGATCGTCAAGGAGGCTGGCGATTGGACTTAGTCTGATCGGAAACACCACTCGCGCACTGGGTGTAGGTTGCTCAATGAAAGTTAGGGGCCTCAAATAAGACTTGTGGGCGCCCAATGGGAATTAGAGTGGGTTCAATAGGAAAAGGCTAACCCGAACGAATTGTGTCGTACTAACCTAACAGGAACAGGAGTGTCTCTTGCAGAAATAAATAGAATTTTATTTCTCTCATATTGTGTAAGAAAATCTTCATGAAGATCGGAGACGCTACGCTCGAAGTTGTGGACGAGTACGTTTACCTAGGATAAACTGTCCTGCTCGGTAGGTCCAACTTCGAGAAAGAGGTCAATCTTTGAATCCGATTCGGCTGGGCGGCGTTCGGGAAGCTACACAATATCTTTTCGTCCCACATACCACAGTGTCTCAAGACGAAAGTCTCTGACCAGTGCGTGTTGCCAGTGATGACCTATGGTACTGAAACGTGGTCGCTCACAATGGGCCTTATCAGAAGGCTAAAAGTCACCCAAAGGGCAATGGAGACGGCTATGCTTGGAGTTTCTCTACGTGATCGAATCAGAAATGAACAGATCCGTAGGAGAACCAAGGTAACCGACATAGCCCGAAGAATTGCCAAACTTAAGTGGCAATGGGCAGGGCACATTGCTCGCAGAACGGATTTCTCCATGCGGAGTCATGGCGCGCACTCGCCATTCGTTTCGAGACGGCTACGTGATATTAATCCTAGTGTGTCATGACATTATACCATCATCTTGGCAATATATTAGGAACTAACCCAGCACACTACGTTTGAGTCCAAAGCTAGTATGAAACCCTTACATACGATATGTAGTTTTTAATGCAAGAGAAAATGTATCACATTCAAGAATTTAGTACAAAAGTTAAAAAATAGTACACTGGCATAATAACATTTTGAAATAATAGGTATGGCGATTAGAGAAAAATATTTGAAAGCAGTAAATGTTTAATTTATGAAAATGAACTATCCTCGCCAAAGTACATTTAACAATATTATATCAAAAACAGACTTAAAAGTAATACTGATTTTATTCAAAAATGAGCTTTATGCAAATGAAATCACGTTAGTAATAATAATTATTGTGTGAGTGAATTCTGTACAATTGATAAAAACACAGCCAAACTTTGTAATTTTAAACTTTTTATTCTATAGTTAGAATTTTTGGGGATGTCACTTCTAGTGATGATATCAAATGCTTTGTCACTTTCGCGAAAATATAGTTTCATTAAAATTGTAAAATATGCTGATATGCTTATAGATCTATTTCTATGTAGCTTAGTTTAGTTTGCACTGACTGTGGAAATATTAATCAAAATAGTAGATCTATTTTGATTCTGTGTTAACTGCCGCGGCCAATGAGTGCCCTGCTCTTATTTCTCCTCCCTGCCCGAACACTATCAATCTAAATTCGTTAAGGACCGCGCAGAATTCAGTTCATTTTATTTTGAAACTATATTTTCTCTTAAGTAAAACCCCAGCTATATGTCCGGGATTGTGGCTGATAATTAGTTAGTTATCCCGCAAATGACAGACATGTTAGAAATGGACATAATGTCCGGCCGCTAAAATGGATATTCTCAAGAGTGATAACCCTGGTGTCCGGCCATGCTCCGTGTCCGGGTGTGTCCGGTGGTGTCCGGGTGTCCGGTCTAGAAGTGGTGCGAGTTGGTGGAGGCCGCCATGCTGGCCTCGGGTCGCACTCGCTCGTAGAACAGCATGTATGCTGAACATCGCAGGACCTCTTGAAGGGAAACCTCGTGGACCAGTGTGTCTGAGGTATACCACCATCTGGGGGAAAGTAAGATTTTTTAAGTGAAATTCAATTTTAGATCATGAAGTTGAAATAGGTTCCGATTCCCTTGTTCACAAACTAAACTAAAATGAGAGAACTGACATCTCTTACTGATAGACAGCTCGAAAAAAGCACGATGGTAGATACATAACTAAGTTACACATGGCAAATTATCCCCTGAATTTCACCGTGTTTTTGTCTACCTATAAGTAATGCGTTCTGATTTGTTAAGCTTAGTTTTTGGGTCATTATTCATCATTATGAATGCATAATTTTACTCAATTTCAAGTGTTGGTATGTTTTAGCTCATTGTAAAAGTTGCTCATAATTATGAGTACAATGACCCCTTAAGAGTTTTACATTTAACAAAATCTAAGGTATAATGTATGAAAATTACGAAGGGCGACTAAAATTGACAGTTCGAATAAATATGTACGTCCCTTTGTTAGTTTATTAAAGAGAAAAAGATTGAAATAGTCTAAATGTAGTTGAGCTCGAGCACTGCGGTACCGGCACCGACCTCTTGGCCTCGAAGCCGTTCCCCCGGCGGTAGGTGGCGAAGTGCCCGGAGCGCGGCCCGCCCACGTGCACCACGACGCCGCGCAGGCGGTACAGCGCGCCCGCGCCGCCCGCCCCGCCCCCCGCGCCCGCGCCCCCCGCGCCCGCCGGGCCCGCGTTGAGCTCACTGAGGCCGCTGCGCAGCCGGCCCGAGCCCACCAGCGACGCCAGGTCCACCTGCCGGGTAAGCAACTGTATTTCAAATATTGTTGGCCCAAAACTTCACCACTTCTACGGCGTCGTCGTAGACAGCGCAGAGATCACTCTGGCTGCATGTTTTAGGGCATAGAGTAAAACATAGTTTGCGACACAGCTACACACACATCCGCTACGTTCCGTCGACAAGTTCCACTTTACGAGGTTGGAATGACATCTTCCCGCTTCTGTTCGGAGACGATTCAGAGACTTCCAAGTGGACCACGGAAGCTTAAATGAATTCGTGGGATACAGATAAACTGCAGATTGATCAAATAACAGGGTGTCTGCATATCTGCTGCACCTGTGCTTTGATGACAAAGTTATAAAGAGTTATAAGCATGTAACTGGTAGCCATGTTTCAAATCGGAACACAATAATAATAAGAAATCGTGATATTTTTATTGAGTCTGTCTGAAATAGTAAAACTTAGCATAAGTGATGAGGCGCACCGTGGGCTGCTGCACCGCGGAGTAGGGCGCCATGGACAACGACTCGGGAAAGGCCACGAACTCGCCTCGTTTATTTAGGGCGCCGCCAAGCCACTCCACGCGTCCGATGTGCAAGCATAAGCAGTGTGGCAGCTGTAACACATACTCAGAACGTCAAAATATAGAACAATACATAATGTTTTTCGAAAGAACACTATTAACGCGTTAAAAAAAAATTACCTACAATTTAGGGGCGTCTGATAAACGCATATTTTTTCTTGTTATAGAATAGAATAGATGGATAGAATACTCTTTATTATGTTCACCACAAAATTACAGATATAAATTTAGAAATTGTACACAGGGTGACACAATGGGCGGTCTTATCACTAAAAGCGATCTTTTAAAGTCAACCACAGGCACAAACACATTGAAGGAAAAGTATGGTTTTCCAGGAGCTTTGAATCTTGTCCAGTGTTTTTAGACGGCTTATTTTCAATGTAAATAAAATTATTAAAATTCAGAAGCATGATGTTTGAATAACCAATACAGAAGAGCGTACCTTCCCGAAGCTGACGGTCCGTATGTGCTTGGTGTAGGCGGCGGGCGGCGCGGGCTGCGCGGGCGGCTCGCTGGGCTCGGGGCAGCACTTGCTGCAGCGCACGCCCTTCACCATCTCCGGGGCGGTGAATGCGCGGAGGAGGCCTAAGGGGACCAAAAAGTCTGAATTAATGGTCTAAAGGGGAAGATTCATCCAAGGCCTTGTTGACTTATTGTTGGCAAGACTAGAAGGTCAATTTTCGTACTTAAGAACGTTCAAATTCAAGTCACAATCTCATCTCAACGACAATCAATGTCAAAAACTTGTCAAACATGTAGATAAATTAGATTACATGTAGATATTTTAACAGATTGGGACTGAGATTAGAATGCGAACGTTCTTAAGGGTCGGCTATAGGAAATCGTGTTATGGGTTTTGGGATAAGTTTATACAGGGTAAAATTTTAACCAGTGCGCAAACTTAAACACGTGACTTTAAAAATGATTAATAATTATTTAATTTGAAATTGCGAAAAAAAATCTGCTGTTTCCTACATTTATTTCGCATAAATAAAACTAAAAATTAAAATTCATTTATTTCAGGTACCACATAACCCATATTGAAACCATCTTTACATTTGCGTCTCCAAGCTCACACTACACTACTAAACAAACGAATAAATACAATATGAACACAACATCAACACAAATTAGAAACATTAACTCGTCAAAATGTAGGGAACAGCTGATATTTTTTTCGCGGTTTCAGGTTTGGTTTAAGTTGCACGTATTTAAGTTTACGCACTGGTTAAAACATTTTCTTGTATAGAAAACTTTAGTAGCCAAGGAAAAAACGTCTGGGTAACTGATGAGTTTCACTAGTCAGTGAAAAAATCGGATTGAGGATAAACCTTGAAGAAGATACTGAAAATCACTAAAAACGTGCAAAAAGCACCGTCGTATTTTGATAACTTTAAGAAGTTACTTAAACTTAAAATAAAGAACAGTGGACCTACCGATTTTTTCCGTTTTTCATAACATTACTTCTGTTTTGCGAAACAAGTTCGGAAATTTTAAAAAAAATCACCGTCCAGTCAATATAACATTTTTGTGACCGTGAAAATCCCGAAAAAATTGCAGGTTTTTAGTGATATTAATTTTTTTTTAACTATCTTCTTCAAGGTTTATCCTCAATCCGATTTTTTCACTGACTAGTGAAACTCATCAGTTACCCAGACGTTTTTTTTTTTCGTGGCTACTACTTTAAGTTTTCTACTATATAAACTTATCCAAAACCCATAACAAGATTTCATATTACCGACCATCATCCATCATCATCATCAGCCTATAAATGTTCCCACTGCTGGGACACAGGCCTCCTCTCTGTGAGAGGGAGTGGGCCGTGATCCACCACGCGGGCCCAGTGCGGGTTGATGGATGTCACATGTCTTCGAATTTTCGGTTCTAGGACATGCCGGTTTCCTCACGATGTTTTCCTTCACCGTTTTAAGAGCAGTGGTGATGAAATAATTTACACAAAGTAAAGCGCCTGTCTGGGTTCGAACCTATGACCTACAACTCGTAAATCGCGGCCGTTACCACTGGGCCACCACTGCTCTTACCGACCATTAAAAAGAATTGTCCTTCAGTTATCTTTCACTTCAACCTAAAGTTGTGTATGTCAGTAGTACACAACATCCGTCACTGTGCTTTAGGCAAAAACGTGCCTGTTGGCCTGACATCTGTCTCAGGCCGAAAAATAAAAATATCTCATAGAAATAACAACCGTAGTGTCCAGAGAAGTACGTTCAATTTCGGTATGCGATGTGTGTGTAATTGTGTAGGCTATGAGGTACAAAGAGTTTCTTCATGAATCATCAAAGGAAAATTTAAATAATAAGAAAAACGGATCCAAAGTCTCTGTTTGTTTTGGGTTATTTTTTTAAATTATTCCACGAATTTTGCTCGACCATGTTCAGTCAATATTGTAAAGAAAAAGTTTTAATTTGCGGTACGAATATTTATGAAAAGGTTAATGAGTTTTTTGACCGTAAGTAGTTACTTCGATAAACATTGAGTAAATTGCAAAACATAGTTGTTATAGTATAGATTAACCTAAACTGATTTATTATCTTGTTTTATTAAATAGGCCACTTTATCGCTTTGATAGAGGCAAAACTATGTTATTACTTTCTTGCGTGTGTCCGAACACCTCTTTAATTTAAAAAAAAATTTAACATGGTTGGTCCGCATAACAGGAGTTTGAATAGAAAGAAAAAAAGAAAAAAAATTATTGACACTCGCACAGGAAATCACAAATTAGAATAAAACAGACTCATAAAAACATAAATAAATAAAAAACAAAGTAAAATAACATCAGAAAGTTCTGTACGAAGCCAAAAGGCTTCTGTCTCAGCATGATAATGCGACATTTAAAAATAAATGTCGCAGCGCTGATACTCTGATAGGGCTGGTGTACGAGTCATGTATCGTACATGGCACGCGCATTGCATACATCAGCACTTTTCCGTCACCTAGCACAAATTATAGTGTGGCGCGACAGTACTCAATCAGCGTTCATAGTAAGCTGTACTCATTCACACAACATTTATATAGAACTAGCTGCGCCCCGCGGTTTCACCCGCATAAGTCTCGATCCCGTAGGAAAAAAAAAAGTATCCTATGTTCTTTTCCAGGGCATCATCTATATATGTGCCAAATTTCATCCAAATCCGTTCAGCCGTTTTAGCGTGAAGGCGTAACAAACAAACTTACTTTCGCATTTATAATATTATAGATAAGGATTAGTTACGTGATAGTTAAATATATTCAATAAACCATCATCTTTGGCTATCCGTGACTTATCATTCAAGCTATCACCCAAGGTGTGTGCGACCCATTCAGCAGCGCATACATCTTTTTGGTCCTTCGAGCCTCAAGATTATAAGTATTCCGCGTTCTTTGTGCGGTGGCGATTCGGTTGGACTGGCCGACCAGAAGCAGCATCTCACCAGTTCGACAGAGGATACGGACCGCGGAGATCATTACGCCAGCAGCAGCAGATACAAGAGATCACCGAAGCATATAAGCAGTATCGTCAGGAACATATTTGGTGACTAATTAATGAATTTTTCGTCATTCACACTAAATATCAAGTCATTGAGGCAATGCATAAGCTTCTGATTAATTTAAAAAAAAACGGAGCAAGCCACTCCCGATAGTGTGCAGAAGAAAATAGACTTTCTTGACAAGTACTGGGCAGAATTTCAAAATTACCACGAGAAGATTCGCGAGCGCGAAGATCCTTCTCATCAGTACTTTGTGCAAGATTCCTATGAGCAGACAACACAATTTTACAGAATCACTAGGGAATACTTTGTCAGAACAAAAACCAGCTTCACCCGTAATCAAGCCGTCAGCCTTTACATTCGAGCTGGCACCGTCGACCTCGCAGTCAACGAAGCCAAAACTCCTTCAAGATCAAGGTGCAGGTGGAGCTGAACGCTGTAATAGTTAAAGCAATGGCACGTAAAATTTTGTCGGAGAGGCAACCGGATGGCGAGTGGTAATCTGGGTATTGAAGTGATACCGAACCCCCCGTACCGTCCGAATGGACCCCAAATGGACGGGGGCGGAGATATGGGGGATGGAGGATCTAACATTTTTTTTTTGACAAAGCATTCATAAGTCATTCATAGTTTTGCTTTTGTATGACTACTTTATGCTTTTTACAATTCTATATAATATTTCTATCTTCAATATCGATTCTATCTCAATATTTGTAAAAATTATTCAAATATCTTCTTATTCTGAATAGGCTTCTTCTCTAAATAGAAGAAGCCTCTGTTTAGTACTACTCACTCTTTGCAATGCGATTTAAAATCTAAGGGGTGCTATAGTTATCGGATTTTAGAGTGGCAATACTTTATCTGAGTTTATTTAAATAAAAAATGCTAAAAATGTAGGTCAATGAGACTTAGGGGCAATGACCGCTATTGCCTTCCTAAAACGCGACAGTTATACACACTTGTAGGGGTCGGCACACTCGATTCGGCAGTATTTGTTCAACAACAAAGCCGACCCACATATTCGGCTTTCATTCGGCAAACTACGTTCGCCATCTACCGTCGCTGAATCATGTTCGATCGGCTCGGCACAATTCGAGCTATACCGAGCGGATTTTCCCGAACATTATGTGTACATATTTCCAATTTTACCGCCCGGCTGAGTTAAATCATACCGACCCGAACAAGTGTTAGTGTAGTACCATTAGTACCCCTCACAAAAACGAAAAAATAAATCGTTATCGTTTAAAATAATATCACAGTGCAGGTACAGGATGTTTTCTTTTTTCATATGAGGCCCACGGTAAGTAAATTTTATGAGGAGTGAAAGGAGATCATTCATTTTGGGCTAAATTATGAAAGTGCCGGCCAAACAAAAAATAAGTTATATTCCGTTAGAACATGTTATTCTCTTCACTATGGGACCAAGTCTGTAGGGTCATTCCCTGCGCTGTTATAAGAGTTTGAAAATTACTATTTTCAGTATGTTTTAGTTAAAAGAATAACAGTAATCTAATTATAGTAATAGCTTTTTATATCAGTAAACATTACAGTTATTATCTTTTACAGTGAAACTAGGCTCTAGGGTTATTCTCCATATAACTAAAGTATGCGAAATAAAGTTTTTTTTTGGACAGTAGTAGTATTATTATTGAAATAGGTATCACTAATATTAACTGGTTTTAGGTCTATTTAGTGGTTTCAATTCTCGCAAAAACAGTGAAATTAAAAAACACATTATTTTAGATAAATAAATAACAGATGTAAAAAGAAGTATAACGAAGCCGAGAGGAGATATATTATTGAAGGTCAAAGTTGCAACTTTTATTTACTTTTTTCACGAAAACAAGTTTTAAATGTTATCAAATCCTGCATTCTCCGGAACCAGAAGGTTCTTAATGTTTGTTACGCAATTCCAAATATAGCAAGCTATTGCAAGAGGCATATCTGGACACACTGGACAATAGTCCAGTACAAAAAATTCACAATGACGGGGAGTCTATGGCTCTCGGCTTCATTATTCTTCTTTTTACAACCGTTATTTATGTACCTACCTAAAATAATGTGTTATTTTATTTCACTGTTTTTGCGTGAATAGAAACCATTAAATAGACCTAAAACCAGTTAATATTAGTGATACCTATTTCAATAAGCTAATACTAGTACTGTCGAAAGAAAAAACTTTATTTCGCATACTGTAGTTATGTGGAGAATAACCCTAGAGCCTAGTTTATAGTGAAAGATAATAACTGTAATGTTTACTGATATAAAAAGCTATTACTATAATTAGATTACAGTTATTCTTTTAACTAAAACATACTGAAAACAGTATTTTTCAAACTCGTATAACAGTGCAGGGAATGGCCCTACAGATTTAGTCCCATAGTGAAAAGTGAAGAGAATAACATGTTCTAACGGGATATAACATTTTTTTTGTTTGGCCGGCACTTTTACATTTAGCCCAAAAATGTATAGACGGTGAATGTTCTCCTTTATACAAGCGTTAACTGTGTGTTTTATTCGTTATCTAGCTGAACCCCGCGGTTTTACCCGCATAAGTCGCGATCCTGTGGGAATATCGGGATAAAAAGTATCCTATGTCCTAATTCGGGTCAATGGTCTACCCATGTGCCAAATTTCATCCAAATCTGTTCAGTCGTTTTTTCGTGAAAGCGTAACAAACAAGTTTTTTTTTAGGTGATGCGTTGTACTGTTGCCTATTGCATGTTCAAAGACAATCGTATTACGGAGTAAACTCCTTTTTTTTGCTGTAGGTATGACCATTTTACTGCAAATAAAAGCTGACAAATGATATAAAACTTTGAATGTTAATAGCAGCTCACCCGAGAGGCTGAAGGAGCCGGTGAGCCCAACGCTGGCGTTGGTCATCGACAGGGAGATGCTGTCGAACTTGTCGTACCGGATCGGACTCTGTAGGGAAAGACCAGCAATTATTGTTTCGGTAAAGGCACATACAACAAAATGGGGTTATGCCATGCTTCGCTTCGGAGTTTTTTTTTTTATCGTGGCTCTCAGGAAAACATCATCCATTTTGACGCTTTCACAAAACTATACCAGAGACAAGCAGCAGAATGTATTTTTGCGTTTACAGGGTCATCATAGGTTGGCTAAAGATAAAAAATAGTGCTAGTAAAGTATAGTACACAGGCTTGTGTCCGCAACTCCGTGTCCAAGCGCGTATTTTTTTTGCTTACGGTTTAGCGCTATTGTAATTTGCTAGTAACTGTGTTTTTCTGATATTCAGGAAGAGACACGCAGGATGATTTTACTTTAGGTATGAAATGAAATTGTTTATTCTGTAAACAGGACATTGGAATCACTTTTACAAGCCATATGATTTTTTTTTTTTAAATAAGCTGGATGATTTCGGCGTTTCCTATATGACTACTCTAAGTCAAAGTCAAAGTCAAATCATTTATTTCAAATAGGCCCATGTATGGCACTTTTGAACGTCAAAAATTACAAAATAATAAAATTGATTCTAGTCGCCCCTTCCAAAAGGTAGTTTTCGTATGGAGAAGAATGGGCAAGAAACTCCACCGTTACTCTTTTAAAATGTTTTACAATATTGTTTGTATATGTACGTACATTTGTTAAATAATTATTATATGTGAAGACGATGCACCTAGAATAAAATTACTATACCACAATAGGTAAAAACAATTAAAAATGAAGCAACGAGAGATAATTTAATTTGTGATAGATACATGGTTCTCACATATTTACAAACATTGTAAAAGTAGATGATTTTCCTAAAATTTTACAATTAATAAGTCAGTGTGTAAGGAAGTAATCACAGAATGTAAAATCAATGTCATAAAACACAAAGTAATAAATTTTACAATTACATTAGCAACCAGTTTGATTTTGTCTTGATTCTAAATTGTCCTATGGAGCAGGACCAGCATGTTTCCAAGCACTCTTATCTTGGATATAATCCTCTAATTTGTAATATGCTTGTTTACAAAGTGTACTTTTTATATGAGTTTTAAATTTTCTTTCATTTAATTGCAATATGTCACAAGGTATTTTGTTGTAACATTTAACACAGTACCCCATAAAAGATGTATGTACTTTAGATAACCTGAAAAATGGTTGATCTAGTTTATCTTTATTTCTAGTATTAAAATTATGTCTATCACTTATTTTATTAAAGAGATGTGGATTTTTCCTTACATACATAATATTTTCATAAATGAATTGGCAAGGTACCGTCATAATATTAATCCTTTTAAAAAGTTCCCTGAGAGATTCGCGACGACATAGGTTATAAATGGCTCTGACAGCCCTCTTTTGTAAAATAAAGACGGATTCAATGTCAGCAGCCCGACCCCACAGTAAAATCCCATATGACATAATGCTGTGAAAGTAGCTAAAATATACTCTGAGAAGAAAGACTGAAATAAACTCAGGTCACAGTCTCTTTTAAAGTCCAGACATAATCTTGGTCAGGCCATATGAGGACCGTGTAGATTAGTGTCTGAAATGGTCTTTTGAGGAAAGAACCACACAGATTTGAGTGGACCAGTCCAGTCAGTGCAAGCATTTGTCAGTAATCGTGGAGCTCAACTCAGAACTTCAGGAGCTCAACTCGACGAACAATACCAAAGAAAGGACATTTGGGTAGGCCGAAACTACTCAAACTGCCGTCTACATCATTAAAACTAGTTGAAAAATAATAATCTTGTCTTCTTTTCGTGTGGTTATAGTGACTAACCTGGTGTCAGAGTTTTAAAGCCGCCCATGGGCCTCTGACTTGAATTCACATGCCGTCGAGAAATCTCACAGGCATGCCGGTTTCCTCACGATGTTTTCAATAATATCCACATAGTCCTCACATTCACAATAATTAAAATAATATAATACTTTACAAAGTAATCATGTCATTTTGAATATAATTTTCAACAATGTCAATGTGTAAGTATATAATACTGGTATATTTTGATGATTTTACATAATAATTAAAATGCCTAGTTTTATGGTTTTATCACAAGGCCTAGCAGAGCGAGCAGTTCAATCCCAAGCTTTGAGTATGTATGAATTTAGAATCTGAGACAATTATCAAGCTTTGGTTCCATTACAACCAAATGAAATGTTGAACCTTTTTGTTACATATGGTCACTCAAAACTCAACTTGGAATACGTACGGATACGTAGAGAGTCGAGTAAGTGGCGATGGAATGTAAATTATCTGAGATTATACGAGTATTCAAGTCTCTTTAACTCACCTTGTGTGAGCACACGGTGCACTGTAGCCTGGAGGCCAGGGTGCCGCGGAAGGGCGGCGCGGGCGGAGGCCGGGCCGCGGTCGGCGTGGCCCAGCGCCGCCCCACCGAGCTCAGGTGGCACAGCGAGCGGGACACGCCCTTCGTAAGGCGAGGGGGCTCCATTAGTGGCTCTGGGGATTAGACAGTGTATTACTGATAGCTTTTGGGTTAGCTAAATGAATGGCAAAATAACATAACACACAACATCACGCCTGTATTCCCCAAAGGGTTAGGCAGAGGTGTACTACCTATATTTAAAATATTCTAGAGAATCCACATGATTTTCTTAATTATCTTATTTGAAACGGTGGGCACCTGGAGCCATTTCTTGATAAGCTGACATCCAATTACGTCAAACCATGCAACCAAACCTTTTTTTTTTCAAAGTGGTTATTTGACAAACAAGGAAACAGTTACCAAACATTTATGATATGATAACACTATGTAGCTGCTGGTGCGGCTGCTGCTGTTACCTGGTTCCACAAGATCGGGTTCATCAGTGGGCGCGGCAGACGCCGGGCGTACGGACAGGCCGGAGGGCGTGGGCGGCGTGGAGTCGGCACGCAGCGGGTGCGGCGCGGCGGGCGGGGACGCGGGCGACGCTAGTGCAGACCAGGCACGGCTGCCGCCCAGGCCCAGAGCGTCTGAGAGACAGCCCGGCTGGGTAGGAGAGATCATTTGATTGTAAGGCCCACTCGCACTATAAATCTGTTCGGCGTTAAAATAATTTAAAACATCGTTGTGTCTGTCAAAAGTTGACGGAGTCAATGAGGTTTTAAATACGCTAACCGCGTTTAGTGATTTGTGATGCAAACGGGCCTAAGGCTGCGGGCACGAGACCAGCAGCGACGAGCGATAGCCGAGCGGGCGGTGGCGACTGCACAAAATTATTCCATTGCTAACAGGCCCGCTCGGTTATCACTCTGGTTTCGTGCCCGCAACCTAAGTATACAAGCTTAAAATTGATAAATTACCTATCAATTTTAAGGTAAATATGGGAACAATATTCGTCTTTAGTAGATAAATGTGCATGCGCCTACGGAAGTATAGACTTCCGTAGGCGCATGCACATTTGCCACCACACAACCAGTTTACAATACCAGTTGACTTAGGGTTTTTCTCTAGAAATAGGAAAGAAATCACTTTCTATTGCAAAATGATATAAAGCAATTGAAATATTGTAACTCATAAAAAGTCAATCGTCATCCTGATGCCTCGTTGAGAGGTGAAACACGCGTCGATTTCTTACAGGATTTTTTATGGCTCTTTAGGAATAGTTAAGCGGAACTAGTTACTAAATATATCAACGTCTATTGTTTTTTGTAGGTACTTGTTAATCTCATACATACACTGACTCGCCAATATGAATTTAGGAGATTACGAACTTTTAGAACAATGCTAATGGTGTTGCCTTGGTACAGACATCTATACCAATAATTGAAAATAGGAAAGAAAACATTCAAATAGCCATACCTTCTTAGACATGCTAGTGGTCTCCTCCTCAATACAAGAAAGTAGCACATGGAGAAGTTCGTGAGCATCCTGCTGGTCTGCGGGCACCACCCAGCCGGCCGCGCGGAGCGACTGTAGTACGCCCAGCGGGCAAACTGGCGTGCCGCGCGCTGACTCGTGGGTGCCGTTGACAACTGTAGGGAATATAGGAAATTTTGATTAAAATAGTAAACCCTCCATATTAGTACCCAAGATACAAGCTTGCTTAATTTAGGGCCTATGTAAAACACTATGTAATATTTTTGGTAATAAGTTTTTATTTATTTAATGGGAAGAGGCCTTGTATTCGAGTTTCACACAATCTAAAGATATAAATAAACAAGAATTGTATAATTTGTATTGATTACAAAGATGTGATGGTTATGTATGATTTAACTGAATTCTTGCATTCCATCTGGATATCCTGGATCAAACAATAAACAACATTTACCCACCTGCCCATGCCAACTGTATACTGCCAACCCATTGTAAGACCATATACATACATAATAGATTATTGCTTGAACAATCAAGTCTGACCAACAAACCAATGAACTGATATACATTCCCAGCTGGACAGAGAGCTCACTAGATGGGCCACATCATTCTACCATATTAGATGGACAGAGGCCTCACTAGATGTGCCACATTATTCTACCATATTAGCTCAAATTCAACTCTAGATTTTCCCAAGTTCAAAATATGTATTTTCTAAACCTCACAGCCAATGTTGTAATTGATTATGTCAGGTACTCACCTGTCTGACATCTATTATTGCATCACTCATGCTATATCATAAAGATAAGGAATATTTTGGCAACACAAATATTTTTTATACACATAAGTAGTTTATCATGTAAAATATTTTGTTAAATATAATACAACTAGCTGCGCCTCGCGGTTTCACCCGCATAAGTCTCGATCCTGTGGGAAAAAAATAAAGTATCCTATGTTCTTTTCCAGGGCATCATCTATATATGTGCCAAATTTCATCCAAATCCGTTCAGCCGTTTTAGCGTGAAGGCGTAACAAACAAACTTACTTTCGCATTTATAATATTTAGGATGAGCAGTAAACTAAACGTGAATTCTGGAAGTCCAAATGTTGTAACATAACATGGTCACAGGGAGGTTCAGAATACATAAATTTAGTAAAAGATACTAAGTATAATGGCTTATGTACACAAACTCACTCTAAACAAACTTAAGATGTTAGTCCTGGTCTACACATCAAGACAGTAGTTGGGGGCAGGGCTGTTCTACAACCCCCTTACATGTGTATTAAACCTATTGTGTGTAAATCTAGGTGAATTTGAAGCATGACCCATTGGGGTATTAATCATGGCATTCAAGCCATTATAGTGTAATCAATGTGAATTTTACATTACTGTGTTGAGCTAAGTTCATTCTATTAATATTATTTTAACTTGGTCTTGTAACAATAGATGTTTTTGAAATACATAAGAAGTTATATAATAAAATTGTTGCTTAATTTTATGATATGTATAAGGAGCATTAAGTCAACAGGTAGCTCACTTTATTGAACTCGGCTTTAAGGAAATTATTGATAGTTATATGTTTTTAAACAATAAAGAGCACTATAATATATTATTCAGTTACATCATAATAAAATGTTGTGAATGAGTAGGTTTTTCTTCAGTTTACCAATGATTTTCTGATGCTATTTAGTGGTGTTCTGGAATATTGTAGTTCAGTTTACTTATAACAAATCACATTTTTTTTTTAATAAAAATTATATCTATTTGTTATTTATACACCACATAGGAATATTTAAGTTATTAATCATTTTAGGAGGTTTAACGACTTCCTAAGATTAAATTATTCAGAAGGAAAAATTACCTTCAATAACTGTATACAATGTAGTAATCATACTGTTGTGGCCGTCTGCTTTAGCATAATTTTTGAGCCAGTCGATGAAAGTGGGACAGGCTGCGAGCGCTTGCAACAGGGTGTTAAGGAAGCAGGTCCTGCCCAGGTTCTGGAGACCGGCGATCTGCCCGCGTCTTTTGCGCACCTTCGGAGCCCCACCGGGACCCCATAGCACGAAGGCTCCAACCACTACAGCAGCCGTCAGCCCCGCAGCCACCAAAATCCTGTCTCCACTATCCATCGTCCCAAATGAATGAATGGGCTTCGCACTATACTTCACATACTAACAGTTTTTTGTGTTCGAAAAGCCATAACAATTAATTACACGATCCATACGCTGTTAATGCGTTTTTTCGAAAAATCCATGAAAAAAGAAAACCTGCGTTTGACATCTGAGTTTTGACATTTTGATTTTTTTAATAGCGCTGCGATTGTATCGCTGAGGCAGATTCAAAACGCAGTTACCAGGATACATCGTTTTGACTGATTACAATAACAACAAAGCTTAAACGAATCGAATTTCCGTGCATTGCTTTAGTGATGTACGGTACCTCAATGTTCAAAATAATTTTAAAAAGGACTATAGGAAAAATGTTTCGTCGGTGTTGTACTTAGCTACTAAATGAAAATGCTTGGAAAGTTCCGCATGTACCCACTGTCACTGCCAGTGTCAAATTGGAATGACATATTGACAAGTAACCTAAAAACGACAAAATCAGTCAAAATAAACAAGCGATTTCTATTGTTGTAATTATTTTATTGTGAAAAAATTATGTACTAACGTTAGTTAACTATCTTTCGTCCCCAGTTACAAACAAGGTTTCATCCTGTGATGGTTGCTGAAAAGCATTGTGTTAAATTGATCATGTGACAATTTATTATTGGTTCATTATATTGTTTTGATATATCTACTTATAGTTTATTGATAATGATACCGTCGAACACAATATGCGTGTCCCAGGAAGGGCCAGCAAACGCTTTAGCTCTAAATAAAGACTGTTCACAAGTAGTCATAGCTGGGCGCAATGGTAAATCAAATTAAATAAAACATTATTTTAATTTGCATGAAATGACTAGCTATATCTAAGTTTTGATCATTTTTGTTACAGTATTCAAAGTGTTTTCTATCGGCGAAAATGAATTTTCTGAAGTCTGCAATTTGAGGGTTGGAAAAAACTTGAATCTGAATTTTTCTTCCATTGATGTTGCATGGAGTACTATTGAAGGTAACATTTTATAAAAAAAACAGTCTTTCTTACTTAGGTTAATAATGAAATTAACCAAAATTATCGTTCAGCTTAGCATGCATACCATGTGCACTTTGCTATAGCAAACACTGCAGTGGTCATCTAATTGGGCCCTCACATAAACCAATAATTTATATAATTTTAAATGAATAACTTAATTTAAGGAATGCTATCTATCAGTTATAATCAACGGTTGAGATAAGAACTTTAATGAACTTTTGATCTCAGCAGTTTCAGCTTTTAAAATAGTTCTTAAATTACATCATCAATTTTAATTCTAGAGAGCATTTATTTCATTTGTAAGATGTATTATTTTGTATTTTAGAACACCACTTCTACATCTATGTGAGCAAATAGATTACAAAAGATCCCAGGTGTTTTTTATCTAGTCACAAAACTCTTTTCTTGTGGTTTTCTTTGTCTTACAGAAAACACTCTAGCCACAGCAGCTACCAATGGTGCAGTGGTGGTGTGGAACCTGGGCAGGTCAGGCCGCTCCAAACAAGAGCATGTGTTCTCCGACCATAAGAGAACTGTTAACAAGGTAATGAGGATAAATATTGATAACCATGCTAAATGTTATGGTAATTAAAATTGTTGATGATAAAATCTGTATTTGGCACAATGACCTGTGATGACCCCAAATAGGTTAACAGTTCAGTAGTATTTGATAGCATATTTATAAATAAAATAACATTACTAAGTGATGATAGGATTATAAATAAGTGCACAGTGCACCTACTATTGTTGTTCTGTGTCACCCAAAGTTCTATTCCCAGAAAATACCTGTGTCATGAACTCTCTGTCTCTCATTAACATTGATGTCCTTGACAGACGAATGACAAACTTTGGAGAGGCCTTTAGTCAACAGCCCATGTAACAGTTTTGAACCCTCTAATACCTATGTGGTTAATTGAATACAGGTTAGCTTCCACCTGACAGAGCCAGCACTCCTCATCTCTGGCTCTCAGGATGGGATGATGAAGTGCTTCGATCTGCGTATGAAGGAAGTGGCCAGGACTTTCATAAGGTGAGATAGTAAGAATCACTCGTACTTAAAGATCCTTGTAATTTAGAGCAAATTTTTCAAAAAAAGTTTAGCATTTTGGTAACATGGGTCTCTAAAAATTATAAGTAATTTGTTTTAAAATGACTTGGAACTTTTCCAAGAACACTATCGCCTGGATTGGATTTATATCCAAGTTACTGGTCAACCTACAACAAACAGTCTTAGACAATGTAACCAGCATTATGATCTGTTTTTGAAAGAATAAATCACTAGTGTATCTCTATTTGACACTTTATCTCAGTAGATTTTTTGTTTGTCGTTCTAACCAGCAACACAGAATCGATCCGCGACGTACAGTTCAGCCCGCACCAGGCGCACACGTTCGCGGCGGTCTCCGAGAACGGGAACGTGCAGCTGTGGGACGTGCGCCGCCATGAGCGCTGTCTGCTGCAGTTCACCGCTCATTCGGGGCCGGTGTTCGCCTGTGACTGGCATCCTGAGATGCCCTGGCTAGCTACTGCTTCTAGGGATAAAACTATCAAGGTAACATTCTGTTACCCTCTAAAGTAATAAGGCTCTGGTTTAGGTGATACCTGCTCTTTTGAATCAAACCAAAAGGTAGGAAGAAGATCATGTAGATACCGAAACAGCAGCTTCAACTATCATATTAAGTTTAACTTTATAAACAGTATAAAATTCAAAGATATGAAGATTTTTTCTGTTTAAAAATTTAAATATTTAGCAGGTAAGTAAATAACATTGAACAAGAGGTTACGCGTCTGTGTTATCAGCGCCTATTAGATAAACAATTGGGTCGCCGATAGCTCGCGCCTGCTGGTCACACGTTGATATTATTATATTATTAGTTCTTATAACATAATTAACATATTAATTGCGATGTTATCTCTTAGACCAGTTACTGTCCTATTACATCGCAACGAAGTAATGACTAGGGTTACTGTCTGGTCTTTATAAATTATAAGTTCTCAATTACTGAGGAAACTTATTTATGAATTAGAAAATTTTCATAAAAATCAGCCTACAAAATCTAACGGCACTTTTGAACTTGAAATTTTTTAATCACCATCTCAAATCTTAGCAAACTTATAATTGCATAAACAAAAACACGTATAAGAATGCATAAATTGACATTTTTCTATTGGACACGAGAGTTCATTTTACACAATTGAGTAAGAAAGCAATTTTCATCCTATAAATGGGGGCTTGCAACAACGTCTAGAGTAAGTATAACCCTAATGTAATGAGACACTGTGACACTGACTATTAATTAAGTCATTATTGTGTCTGGCTGTTATCAGCGTTGTGCGTGCAATTGAGATGCCACAATACTAGGGTATTGTGGCTGAGAGGACGGTGATAATGATTTTGTAGAGGTCGTACCTTTCAGAGATCGATTACGTGTGGCTACTTAGAATAATGCTGACACTTTATTTTACTGCATGCATACCTGAAAATCGAAACTCAACTCATACAAAACTATAGCTTGTTAGCTATACAATATAATTCCCTCACCGCTATACTCCATTTGAAATAAGATTAGACATTTAAACAAACCTTTTTTACCGTCCGTGCAACCGATTTTGACTTCTATATCGTAGGCATAAGGATGGCATTAAAAGCAAAAAAGTGGTTACAATACCAACTGTTTACTGCAGCTGCCATTTCATGCCACCAACGCAATAGAAGTCAAAATCGGTTGAACAGACTGTAAAAAAGGTTTAACTAAATGTCTAATCTTATTTCAAATGGAGTATAGATATAGTAAGATGTAGGTACCGTAAAGGTTACATGCAGAACACGACCTTATGTCGTACAGACTGATAAGAAAAATAACTCTTGTTGCATTCGATCATTCAAGCGAAATTAGAATTAATTTTAAATAAAAATTAATATGTTGAGATTACAAATATAATATTTGATCATCTATTATTCTAGGCTACACTATACATATTGCTCTACAAGCTAGCGCTCTTCAAACGCTGAAGAGCACTACAGTACCTATACATATCGATTTATTTGGTAAATATACGCATGTGCATCTTTATTTCTGTTGAACGGTCAAGAAATATGGAAAGCAGTTTCCTAAATCGTTGAAATAATATACAATTAAATTCCAGGTGTGGGACATCTATGGCAAGCCTAATCTAGAACATACTATTTACACCATAGCCTCCGTCGGACACGTCAAATGGAGACCGCAGAAGAAGTGAGTGCAAAAATTGTTTGATATCTAGTTTATTCTCACACACTTTATGTTGTTTTGTTATCATCTTACAAACTGTGCACGAATAACTTTTCCCTAGCAAAACATACAAACAAAGGCACAGCCGTACCATCTTTTCTCGAAGCCCTTCAGGAACATTTTCGACCCCCTGTAAATCGCACACGGCAATAGAATCTACATACAACAAAATCTACCTAATATTAGCGCTGTGAGCGCTTTATTTAAATAGGACTATTTAAAATAGTAGATTATTCTTATGTGATTATGTTGCCGTGCGATGGCAAAGTCATTCTATTTATTAAAGGAATAAAGATGTCTAATATTGGTACGGTCACTTTAAAATGTTTTTAGTTTACTAATTAGGTAACAATTTATGATAAAGTTGTTGAATAGATGCTCCGATTTAAATGTCGTTAGTTATTTATTATTACAAAAGTTGTATATTTCATAAACATCATTATTTATTTTAATGAAACATTTTGACTTTTACATTAGGTATATATGTCACCGTATAATTATGAACTTCGTTAGTTTAATCTATCGGTATTACTTCCGTTAAATTATAAACTGTCGAAAAATTGTGAACTGCAGCGAACCATTTACAATTTAACGCATTATTTTTCGCTAGTTTATAATCTTTCCATGGGAAACCGACAAATTGTGAACTGGTATCAAACTTGCTTGCGACGTAACGCACCTTGCGCTAATATTAAATAGCCTGCCTGGCTGCGAGCAACTTGGAAGTAGCGCTCGCCGGCTGCTGCCGCGACACCGCTCGCTTCGCTCGCTCGGCTCGCGCGCTATTGGTCACAGTTCTGACCTAACCTAACCCATTTCACCCAGTTCACAATTTTTCGACAGTTTATAATATAACGGAAATAATTCCTACAGATTATAAACTAACGGTTCTCACAATCTTACGGTGACATATATATATCAAAGTGATCATATTTGTCAGTAACAGCTAATTATATTAAAAAAAAATGTCTGTGATTGTTATTTTGTTAATTTTAAAGATTTTACTTAAATTTTATTCTAGTTTTAAAACTCTGTGATTATAAATCAAAGTGATAATATTTGTCAGTAACAGCTAATTATAAAAATAAATGTCTGTGATTGATATTTTGTTAATTTTAAAGATTTTACTTAATATTTTATTCTAGTTTTAAAACTCTGTGATTATAAAGGAAGAAGAAGGAGACTTCTCGATACCGAAGACCGGATACCGAGAGGTATCCGGGAACAAAAAAATGTCGGGAAATGAGAAACCCTAATTAGATCTCACGTTTAGAAGTTTCACGATAGAAGAACTGCGTTGCGAGACTTGCATTTTTTTAAAGAATCGAGGTTTCTGCAAGCTACAGATTACTTATAGTACCCGGCCGTGAAAACGGCACATTGAGTTTCAGTAAAAAATCGGCTTTGTAGAGCGTTGTCTGTCACTCTTATCTGTTCGACAGTCACAACATGTCCTACGAACTGTAAGTTCGATCTCCGCGCAGGTACCAAGTAGCATCCTGCGCCCTAGTGCTGGACTGTGCCGTCCACGTGTGGGACGTCAGACGCCCGCATGTACCTCTAGCCACCTTCGCGGAGCATCGTGACGTCACCACCGCCATCGCTTGGCTGGCTGAGCCACACACATTCTTGTCTACTAGCAGGGTAAGTACAGGTCGAGTAGTAGATTCACAGCTTCCGAAATTTTTAATTATTTATTTATTTTCCTCTTACAACTATCTTTACAGATCTTAGAATAATTCGATAGTGGCTATCGGCTATTATAAACATTATATCAGATGTATTATTTAAAACGAAAATGAAATCAAAATGTTAAAATGGTAAGTTATTATGGTTTTGTTCACGTAACATATTCTTATAAACACTTGGCATGCAAAAATATCAAACAAAAATTGTGCATGCATTTGCGGTTACATTCTATTCGTAACCGCATGCGGGCACGGGAACATAATTATATCGTCTTGATTTTGGTCAGTTCAAATCATTACCGCCTTATTTTTTAAACTTATAATAACAGTTACTTTTTTTCCATTTTTGTGTCATTTTCATAGGCTTGCGTGGGTCTATAACCGGCGAAATATGAGTGTACTTTATGGTACACTTCTGCCTAACTCTTCGGGGACGACAGGCGTGATGGTTATGTTATGTGTAATTTCCTTGCCTAGGACTGCAGCCTGTACCGCCACCGGTTCAGCGAGGCGGCGCACCCGGTGCTGTGGGCCAACCCGCACGGCGTGTGCGTGTCGGCGCGCGGCGAGGTGGCCCACGCGGCCCCCGAGCGGCCCCTGCCCGCGCTGCCGGCCCTGCCTGCGCAGCCCGACCGACACGTGCCGGGGCTGGGGTGAGAGATGCTTCATTACAAACGTCTTACTAATTATGTGAAAGTGTGTTATTGGTTTGTTTTTTCCCGCAGCAACGAAGCAATGGATTGACGTGATTTACAGAGTACTCCGATTTTGACAATTCTTTTTTCAACTCGCCAGTCGTAAGCAGCCAACAGCCGGCTCCTTATCTCCAAGCGCACAGGCTGCCCTAGAACGTGCATTCCCTGGCGGAGCGTCGTCTACACTGTACCGCTACGTGGCGCCGGCCAGCGCGCGCACGCACGCGCTCGTGCAGTGCGCGCGCTCTTACCGCATGCGGGGAGCGCCGCCGCACGACCTCGCCAAGCACAACGCGGATGTTGCTAGAGCACATAATAGACACATGGTGAGTTAGATACGTTGTGTTTTCAGTTCATACCATATCTTCTGGGCTTTTGACCTGGAACTAGATCAATCCCTTTGTTTATTTTGCACTCTTTGGGTTCTAAATGCAAATGTTGTATAGTTATATTGTAATATTTTACCTCGATAGTCCTAGTTTATCATTTATAACTTCCAATAACAGCTTTATGTAAGCGGGCACGCTCTTTATGCCTGGAGGCTTTTATTTAAATATTTAGTTCTGTTTACGTATAGTTTTTATTTTTTTTAATTCTGCTTGAGTATAGTTCTCGATGTTTTTGGTTGGTATATTGGTGTGTGCTAGCTGAAATATGGCCAATAATTTATAATTAAATAATGTTTTTTGTTGCATAATAATTTTGCATACTATTGTATAGAATAATTTTATTTTTTCTAACTTGAGCCGACAGCTGTGCTGCTGGGGAGTTTGTTGCGCCACTTCTTCTTCCCAGCTAAAGGCACTAGGAAGTGGTGAAGGGTGGGCGTTTTTGAGGCACTGTCTTATGCAATTTTGACGTTTGAAAAGTGCTGATTCTCAGCCTAGTTTGAATAAATGAGTTTTGAATTTTGTTATTTAAAAAAAAAAAATTGTAAATTTTTTTAACCCATCCTCATCCAAGCATAGCTATTTAAAACCATTCGACAGGGTTCCAAGTCGAGTCGATTTGCCTAGTCCCCGACAGCAAATAAGTTTCGGAAGAAAAGCGGTCGTCTTTTTGGTTTAAATGGTAAAAAAAACGGGTTTCGGATTTGTGAACAGCGATTAGAGGACTCCAATCAGTACTAACAGTGTGTACAATGCGGCTTATCTATTGGTGCTTTAGCGTGCGGTTTTTTAAAGAAAATAATTTTATACTTCTAGCGACGATTTTTCGACACAGTTAGTTCTTTCCTTGTGTAAAGTGGTGCGTCCCTCGGCAGGTGTGCCACGTGTGGGAGGTGGTGCGCTGCGTGTACCTGGCGCGCGCGGCGGCGGGGCGCGGGACCCCGGCGCCGCTGCCGCGCGCCGACCGCGAGCTGCCGCGCCCCGAGCCGCCGCCCCTGCCGCCTTATACACATACTTATCCGAAGTGAGTCGCACACACTTGTCAAATTAATATGTTGCCTACGTTACAGGAACTGATGGACTCTACTGAAGGCGTCAAACTCGTAGCAAATTCTGGGCTGACTCTATCTAAGATTGCCATCGACATGCTTAAAATATTGATACATTTCTAACTAGGGGTACAAAGATATTCAAACGAGTGTCTTCATTGAACGCTGGGATATTACTGACATCGATAGAAGTCCACTCACACAGTCACAATATAAGAACTATGTGTGAGTAGCAAGCGCATACACTAAACAAAAATCCAAAAATATTGCTATCCCAAACAATTTATTTTTATTACCTTTAGTTTTAGGATACCTAAAAGGGTTTTAGGCCGTATTCTCGGCAGCAGCGGCACTTTCAAATGCATAGTTTCATATGGAACTGTTCTCGCAAGAATATGGTCTAAGGATTCCAGTCAATGTCATACCATCACAGGAACAACTAGAAGGAGCAACATATTAATTTTTAAAATGAAACAGCCAAGTATGTTTTGTGGTCTATCCACTTCTTAAGGTATTCATTCCGCCCCTTTTATGAAGTACTAGCTGACCCTGCAAACGTTGTTTTGCCATATAAATGTTTGGGATGGACCATCTTTATCACTTACTACCTACCCTACCTACCTATCTACCGAGATATCATCAAAAATCATGCAAGCCTAGTACTTTTTGTTAGGAATTATGGCATAATACCGGGATTTCATAAATGCATCATCACTTGAATTTTCATCATTTTTTTTTTTCGTGAATTTACCGGGTTATTACACATATAAACCTTCCTCTTCAATCACTCTATCTATTAAAAAAAACCGCATCAAAATCCGTTGCGTAGTTTTAAAGATTTAAGCATACATAGGGACAGAGCAAGCGACTTTGTTTTATACTATAAAAAAAAAAAAAAAACATTTATTTCGGGTAACTGGGCCCATAGAAGTCAATATTATTATTATAAAACATATCACACTAAAAATATAATATAATAGAATAAAATAATAGTAACAACATTTATAATAATTATGTCAAAAATTCAAAATGAAATAAAATACAATTACAATTAAAATTTTACAATTAAAATAATACATACAAAGACACACACAAGGATTAATAATTCCTGACAAATGGCCTTGCTGGAACATGCCTGCTGCAGCAATGCAGCATGTAGGGGCAGTCCAGCCTGTCAGCAATCATCGCCAGGACTGTGTTGGAGCTGGCCCGTACTCTGCGCACCAGAGAGATGCTCCGCCTGCGCATAGTCGCGTAAAAACAGGCGGTACGCCCCTCCGCGAACATACCCGAAGCGCTACAGAACCGAGGCAGCCCCATCACAATCCTAAATGCATTATTATAGAGACTATGTAGTGATAATTTATCTTAATCCACAAATTTTAACTTCTAATTACCAGTAACGCAGTGGAAGAAGAGCCCTTAGAAGAAGTAGAAGACTGGGCGGAGACACAGTTCCATAATAGTGGGGTGCTCGGCAAGCCCACGCTGAGCATCTACATCCCGCCGACCAAGCAGGCCAAGCATGTCAGAACTGACGGTGAGTACAATTTTAGGCTTTGAATAAGATGTTTATATTCCATTTTCAAATCCTTGTTTACAAATGATATTATTTTCAAAAACAAAAATATAAGTTTTATACGAGTGTGAATTTAGTTGGTTTGCTCGTGATTATAGATCTTTTGTTTTCTTTATTATTGGAGTTATCATTTTGTATGCACATGTTTCTATGATAAATAAACCATTTTTTTCTTTCTTACGTGCTATTGAAATAGTCATAAAAATAGTTGAAGTTGTAGTGCAAACTGAACTATATGTGTGGGTATTAAAGCAATTTTTCCAAAAATACATATTTTTTACATTTTTGGCAACTAAATTGCGAATTAGGAGTTCGCAAATTAGCAATTTAATAAAAAATCTCGATGTTTTGTCAAGTCGTAAAAACCGTGTGAAGTAGGAGCGGAAAACTGTATAAACGCATACAACGCTGCCAGGAACGCATTTTCGAATCTACATAATAGCGCAGTCGGTTGAATGTAAACAATTAAATGCGTTCCTGTTTTAGCATTCATAATATTAATGTTTTTGGCTATATGATCACACCGTGTCCCTTCGTGATGTCGACAGAGACGGCGGGCTGGGTGTCGGCGGCGTCGGCGCACTACGTGGACACGGAGGCGGCGGACTGGTCGCTGCCCGAGGAGGCCTTCCCGCTGCGCACGGCGCCGCCGCCGCCCGCGCCGCCGCACCGAGCGACGCACGCGGAGCCGCACCACGTGCGCCACGACGAGAAGGAGCATAACGGTAGGAGTTCGTGACTTTGTAGTTTGTTTGCAGGAACAAATCTTTATAAAATGCAAAAAAGTATTCTGAAAGACGGATGAACCTCAATGAGAAGTGATCACAGACATACGGGATGTATAATCTGGATTTGATCGCGACTCGCCCAAAACAGTAACATTGAACTTGCCTGGGAATTGAACGCGATATCTACGCGTAAGAATACACATATTATCGCACCCACTTTTACTTCCTGTGGGTGTTTTTGTAAACTTTTAAATATACTATTTTATTTAACAATAAAAGCGAAAATTGTGATGGATTTTGAATTTTTACAAACATCAAACGACCGACCATTGGCGACCGACATCTTTTTTTTATCTCGTCTTAATTTATCTTGTCATCAAAAGGTATATATAATACCATATAATAAAATGTTTTACAATATTTTGAATACACAAAATGTAAGACCAAAGAAACGATGGATGGACTGTGTGAAAGATGATATGGCCAGAAAGGGGGGGACTACCGAGATTAAGAAGAAGACAAAGGTGTCAAATGTCATGATTTCATGACATTTGACACCTTTGCTAACTTATGAAGTTGTATTGCTGATTGTAATGATTATAATTGAGTAAAGCCATATTTGTTACGGCCGCGAATCATATTTTAATCAACAGAAAACCTGACACTGACCTGCAACATGCAAAAAACGTAAGAAAATTTGAATTTCGCGGGCTACCCTGACGTTTCCCCCTTATGTAAGGTTCTTTATAAATAAATGCTTGTAATGTGGTCATTGACAACCTTTTTTGAGCTAAGTCGACTTTTCCGCGTTACTTGAATAGGCGCTAGCAAAGTTGTATGGAATTTCACTGCTGGTGAGTTACCCAGCAATTTCATTTGAAAATCCACTGTCGAGTTTTGTTTAAAAAATAGTCAGGTGCAAAAAGCTTTTATTCAGAATTTGGTTGTATAAGTACAGGCAGTACAATCATCATTGCCTAATAAAACAAAAACGGGGGGAAGAAACAAAAGCGCGGCGCGGCGATTTTTTTTTCAATTCATATTGTTTTCCATCAATTTTGTTTTTCATAAAGTATAAAGCACTATACAAGCCTTCGTCCGCAATGAATGCGTTGCTGGCCACGCTATAATGCCTCGAGCTTAGTTTAGCTATGCTCTCGGCCTTCAAGCTTGGTCATCATTGCAGTCCTTGCTGACCGCGCTGTGTTGGCCTGGAGCTGCGCTTTCGGCCATCATCAGCGCTGCCAGCAGCGCAGTCATTACAGACCGCGGCAGTAATGTATTAGTTGTGTGATGTCGCGCAGCCCTTCACCGCGGCGGCGGCACGTCGCCGGGCGGCAGTTCGTCGCCCGGCTCCAGCGGCTCCAGCGGCTCGGCCTGCACCGCGCCGCCCAACCTCGACCACGCCGGGTACCACCACAATCATATGCATGTGAGTTTCTCAGCAGTTCTTATTTATTCTATTTTAACTGCCAGGTGCCAACAAGACATTAGGATTAGAATTTCCTTGTATATAAGCATGTGCTATTTATTTAGGGTTATAGGTAGGTAACAAGTTTTTCCGATTGCCTCACTAATTTTTGTCACAATCGAGAGATTGATTTAAAAAAAAAATATTAGATTTAAAACTATTCAATAGCTGAAAGAGATTTCAGCTATTGAATAGTTTTAAATCTAATTTCGTCCGAGTCAACATGAAATAAAAACACTTTATAAAAATTTGACAATAATTTTTTCTCTGAAAGCATTTTGAGTGTCAACAGTGAGTATTGAAGAAACATAAACTATAAAAGGTATACATTAGATAAAAACCAGTCAAGTGCGTATCGGACCACGCACAATGAAGGGTTCCGTAGTTGGGATGAACTTATCCCAAAAACAAACTTAACTTTGTAGTAGAAAAAAATGTTCTCCCATACGGAATGTATGGGAAAACATATTTTTGCAACTGCAAAGTTAAGTTGGTCGATTATTACTCGTTAACTTGTAAAGCCTACTTAACTGTGATAGGTTTCCTTTTAATTTCATTAAATATGCTACTGCCGTGAATTTTTTCACATACCCAAAACCAACCATTAAACTTGCAGGGGGGGGACACGTGACTCTAACAAAAATTAGCACTTTAAAGCTTAATATTTCGAAAACGGATCCCAAAATCCAAAAATGGTCTGCGCAAACTCACAATATTTTTGAATGACCTTTTCAACGACACCCCACACTATGGGATTATTGAGAGAAAAAAAATCATCCTCACTTTACCTGTAGGGGAGGTACCTGAAAAAAATTTTTTTTTCATGATTTTATTTTACCACTTTGTCGGCGTGATTAATATGTACGAGTATACCCATGCCAAATTACAGTTTTCTAGTACTAAGCGTCTCTGAGCTAAGCCGCGGACAGACAGACAGACAGACAGACAGACGGACAGACAGACAGACGGACATGACGAAACTATAAGGGTTCCTAGTTTACTACGGACCCTAAAAAGGCTGTATGAAAAGGTTCGGCATGTATGAACAGCTATCGTAAATTCTTAACTCTTGCGTGAACAGCACTTGCAGCACTATAACCGACGCTGGATTTGAAAACGAAAGAAAAAGCATTATCAACAACATCTTGAATCGATTAGACGTTGCGGGAAATAATGTTTTACACTGTTGCTCAACTGATGTGTCCTACTCGAACCCTGTCAGATGGACGAGGGCGAGAGTGGCGACTCGGGACTCGCCGTCCGTGTGGGAGAAGCAAAGAGTCCTCAGCTAGAAGTAGCGCCCCTGCTGGCGGCGGCGCTGAAGCTGCACGCAGAGCTCGGAGATGTACAGACTGCGGCAGTCGTCATGCTGGTGCTGCAGGAACACAGGTGAGGATCACTAACTATTATTATAACCCGAGATTTTTTTATTTCTCATTAATTTATTTTAGGTTCCAATAATCCATACAAAATAAAAATCCATACAATGTTAAATAATTTAAATAAAATTGTGGATAAATAAATTAATACAACGACATCTATTAGATAATTGTGAACGTCACAAGTCAAGGACTTCTAATAATTTTGTCATGTGTCTGAATGTAACAAGAGATGAAGTCTCCTCAGGCGGCTGGACACAAGAATGAATATAATCACATGATATATTTGGTAAACATATTTTTTGTCTTCTCAGGAGCGATTTGTTTCCGTACATTGAGGAGAGTTTACAAGAGCACTGGCTTCTGGGATACATCGAGGTGCTGCAGAGACACAAACTATGGAATGTCGCCACTGAGGTAATTTTTTCGTCTGCTTATCTTTTTTTAATTTCTTTGGTTAATTTCTGTAGAAAAATGCACATTTTTTCTTCGCCAGCCTTGTCTAATATATGTTAAAAGGTCCGCTTCCTCGTCCAGGTGGTTCGCTGCGCCTGGTTGAACAGCGTATGGGTGATGTCCCAACAGTCCACTAGTGTAGCGGTATGCTGCGGGCGTTGCGGGCGCCGCACCCGCCCGCATGCGGCCTGCGACTCTTGCCACCCGCACCTGCGCCACCTGCCTGACTTGTGTGCCGTGTGCCATCAGGTATTTTATTTTATACTTATTTTGCTCGGGAAACTCACAGCTAACTTATTAGAGCCTGTGCACACGATGCGTTGCGGCGCCGCACCGCAAAGATTTCGCCGCAATGTTGGTCACACGGGCGCTGCGTCGCCGTGACGTTGTCACGCTGCAGCGGCGCCGCAGCCGCATAGCGCGTAAATTGTCATCTGTCAAACATCTGTGTTTTTGACACCGCACAAACAACTAAGCGGTGCCGCTCCCGCGGGCCTGCACTGCGTCGTGGCGCGCCCGCAGGCCCGGCAGGCCGCAGTGCGGGCGGGCGGCCCGCAGGCCCGGCAGGCCGCAGTGCGGGCGGGCGGCCCGCAGGCCCGGCAGGCCGCAGTGCGGGCGGGCGGCCCGCAGGCCCGGCAGGCCGCAGTGCGGGCGGGCGGCCCGCAGGCCCGGCAGGCCGCAGTGCGGGCGGGCGGCCCGCAGGCCCGGCAGGCCGCAGTGCGGGCGGGCGGCCCGCAGGCCCGGCAGGCCGCAGTGCGGGCGGGCGGCCCGCAGGCCCGGCAGGCCGCAGTGCGGGCGGGCGGCCCGCAGGCCCGGCAGGCCGCAGTGCGGGCGGGCGGCCCGCAGGCCCGGCAGGCCGCAGTGCGGGCGGGCGGCCCTCAGGCCCGGCAGGCCGCAGTGCGGGCGGGCGGCCCGCAGGCCCGGCAGGCCGCAGTGCGGGCGGGCGGCCCGCAGGCCCGGCAGGCCGCAGTGCGGGCGGGCGGCCCTCAGGCCCGGCAGGCCGCAGTGCGGGCGGGCGGCCCGCAGGCCCGGCAGGCCGCAGTGCGGGCGGGCGGCCCGCAGGCCCGGCAGGCCGCAGTGCGGGCGGGCGGCCCGCAGGCCCGGCAGGCCGCAGTGCGGGCGGGCGGCCCGCAGGCCCGGCAGGCCGCAGTGCGGGCGGGCGGCCCGCAGGCCCGGCAGGCCGCAGTGCGGGCGGGCGGCCCGCAGGCCCGGCAGGCCGCAGTGCGGGCGGGCGGCCCGCAGGCCCGGCAGGCCGCAGTGCGGGCGGGCGGCCCGCAGGCCCGGCAGGCCGCAGTGCGGGCGGGCGGCCCGCAGGCCCGGCAGGCCGCAGTGCGGGCGGGCGGCCCGCACGTGCGGCATGCCACGGATATCTGTATGTAGGGCGCCGCAGCGACACCGGTCCGCCGCCGCCACGCATCGTGTGCACAGACTGTTATGTTCTTAGAAAATATTAAATTAAAGGCTATTTACAAGTTTCCGCTGATAAACAATGAACTAAAAACGAAAAAAGTCTGCACAAAATACCTATATGCTACTTCCTACTAATATTATAAATGTGAAAGTTTGTGTGTTTGGATATTTGTTACTCAAATCACGCAAAAACGGCCGAACTAATTTGGATAAAATTTGGCACACAGATAATTTATAGCCTGGAACACATAGGACATTTATTATCCCGGTAATAGAATCCCGTGAACTAATTTCCGACCTCCACGCGACCGAAGCCGCAGGCGAAAGTTAGTTATAATTTAAAAAAATAAGTAGTACGGATCGAAAGGTTCTGGAGTGGTGACCGCGTACGGGAAGACGTAGCGTTGGAAGGCCTCCCACAAGATGGACCGATGACCTTGTGAAGGCCGCAGGAATCCGCTGGATGCGGAAAGCACAGAATCGGTCGAAGTGGCGGTGCTTGGGGGAGGCCTATGTCCAGCAGTGGACGTCTTTCGGCTGAAATGATGATGATGAAGTAGTACGCAATCGATTAATACAAACTCCCGGACACCTGAATCGAGCCACTCTACTTGTTTTTGTTTCAAGGTCTGCATCTTTTTAAATATTGATACAACAAAGGAAAAAAAAAACATTTTGAAGCCAGTCACTCACTATTATTTCCGTTTGTCATTGTTCCAAATTTGAAATCGGAAAACTAAAAAAATTACAGGTTTAATTGCAATAAGTTATCTTTTCACGTTTCTCAGGGGCAAAATCCGCTTGAATTGTTTAAGAAAACAATAGGTTACCTAGAGAAAACGTTTATTTAGTAACTTGTGTTACCTCCAAGAGCATTTACGACGACTGTCATGCGGTTTGGCAAGGAATTAATTAATGCCACTATGGCGAGCTGTGGAATGTTCTCCCATGCTTCCAAAATTACAGTTTTCAGCTCCTACAAAGTTTCTGGTGCTGGTTAGTTAGTTTGAACACGCCTGTTCAGCTCATCCGATAAGTGCTCTATTCTCGAACAATTCTTGCAGTGTACGCCCTTGCATTATCATGCATAAAAATGAAATCACCCACAAACTCTGCATATGGCATCACATGAGCTTCTAGGCGTTGACGAATGTATCGGTCGCTATTTAGTGGTGGCAACCGTGGTCCCATCACAACCTCAAGGCCAGTTTTTCCTTCGGTGGAAATTCCGCCCAGACTGTCCATGTCCCCACCGCCATAACTCACCTTCTCTTCAATGCAACATTGCTGAAAACGTTCTCCCTGTCTGCGGTAGACGTTCCTACGTTTATCATTGCCTTACAGTATAATCTTGGTTTCATCCCTAAAAAGAACCTGGCTCCATTCATGTTGAGTCCAATGCAAATATTCGCGTGCAAACTGTAGGCGCGCCATTCTGTGAGCTCGTATCAGTTTGGGACCATTGGCTGGCTTATCAGGTTTCAGGCCACATTCTTCGAGTCTCCTTCTAACAGTTCAAGCGCAAACAGTCAGTCCATGAAAATCTCGAAGTTGTTCTTGAACCTGTTCTGAGGTCAGACAGCCTACGTGTGTGACGATAACGTAGGCTGGTGGTAAAGAAAAACCAATTTAGTCGTGCTGTAGTGACCTGGTTTCGTGGCCCTCCTAGCCTGCGCACGAAACCGTCTACTACCACACTGTCACTGCCAGGGCGTCGTGCCAGTCTTACCAGGGGGTATCGTGTTACTCAGTAACTGGGTTGTGGAAGTCGAATAGGCAGTAAAAAAAAACAACCACAAATGGTGTTATTTGCTGACGATACTTCCTTAATTTTTAAGATAAATAGACGTGCATCAAATCTTGATGACGTAAATAACGCCCTACTGCAGGTCCAAAATTGGTTCACTGCTAATAATTTAGTATTAAATGGGAAAAAAACTAAATGCATAAGATTTGCTTTACCAAATGTTAAAAGTAGTGATTGTGACATAGTATTGAATAAGGAGAAACTAGAATTTGTCGATAAAACTGTTTTCTTGGGGATCACGCTCGATTCAAGGCTGCAATGGGGTCCTCATAAAGTAGTGATTGTGACATAGTATTGAATAAGGAGAAACTAGAATTTGTCGATAAAACTGTTTTCTTGGGGATCACGCTCGATTCAAGGCTGCAATGGGGTCCTCATTTAACATCTCTAGCAGGACGGCTAAGTTCAGCAGCATATGCTGTGAGAAAAATCCGTCAATTTACTGATGTAGATACCGCGAGGCTAGTCTATTTCAGTTACTTTCATAGTATCATGTCTTACGGTATTTTACTGTGGGGACGGGCTGCAGATATCGAGTCTATTTTTATTCTGCAGAAGAGAGCCATCAGAGCAATATATCGTCTCCGCAGACGCGATTCTCTAAGGGAACTGTTTAAAGATATTAACATCATGACGGTACCTTGTCAATATATCTATGAAAACATCATGTACGTAAGGAAAAATCTAAGTCTTTTCAGTAAAAGAGGTGATAGACACAATTATAGGACTAGAAATAGGGACCAATTAGTTCAACCGGGTTTCAGATTGGCTAAAGTAGACTCATCCTTCATGGGGTGCTGTTTAAAATGTTCAAATCAAAATCAAATCAAAATCATTTATTTGCCTAAATAAGGTACAGAAGGTTGGTAAAATGTACAAATTGTTCTCTTATTCTGCCATTAATTTCGGCGTGCAAATATAAAATAAGTTACATTTAAAAAAAAAATAAAAAAAAACCTGTTATAATAAAATACCTTCCCACATACTCCAACTGAACGAAACGAAATTTAAATCATGTATAAAACGCACACTATGCTGCCAAGCATATTATAAGTTGGGGGATTACATCGCTGATAAAAATGCTTGGCTCAGCGCTGGTCCAGCTCCACAAGGGCGCATAAACTAATTGATTAGCATTCGAAAATATAGTTGCAGCTGCTGAAGATTGTAAAACTATCTTTTCCTTGTATAAATTCAATCTCTTTGTATTGTATAATTGCATATCACATGTGTGAGCATAGTGACCATGTTGTACATTCCATAAAGCTACCATTTACTGGGTACGTCTTTCATTGACTTGAATCTGCCCTGGCAGCTGAGAGTAAGTCATGCTCACTCAAATGTCTCGCTGATGATGGCGTGTGTGTTGGATCATTAAGTTCCCTTCAAAATGGTTGAGCTAAATGGTGCTGATCCATGCGTCATGTTCGTGAACGGGCGCCATCACTGATGGCTTTTAAATTAAAATATTGTTACAAAATATTGGTAACATCATTCGTGTTGAATTTATACATGTGAGAACAATGTAGAAAGACGTGCACGTTAAAAGCGTCCGTAATAAAAATATAATAACAATTCAAAAATTTTAATAAATTAAAATAAAATAAACCGTGGCAGCTAAGAGATGACCAGTCCCTACTGATGGGCCATCAGTAGGGACTGGTCATCTCTTAGCTGCCACGGTTTATTTTATTTTAATTTATTAAAATTTTTGAATTGTTATTATATTTTTATTACGGACGCTTTTAACGTGCACGTCTTTCTACATTGTTCTCACATGTATAAATTCAACACGAATGATGTTACCAATATTTTGTAACAATATTTTAATTTAAAAGAGTGTCCGTGGAGTTTCTTACCCGTTCTTCTCCATAGGTACCTACTACGCTTTGGAATGGGCAACTAGCTTCATTTTTCTGACTGACCGACCCCTTGACAATTCAAAAGTACCTGTAATTGGTTTATTTGAAATAAATGCTTTGAGTTTGAGTCGCTCCATGTAACATACTGGTATTCAGCTGCATCCGGTAAGACTGGTAGCCTGTCCTAACATAGTGCGGACAAGGCTAAACAGATCAGAAATTATGATCAGGGCGAGTTATCGTAGCATAATCATTTGTAGAACAGTTTTAAGTGCAGGGCAGGTCAAGTTGACAGAAATAATTGCACCGTAATTGGCTCAAATTCGTTTGACGCTTCAATGTTCGTTAAATATTGACCTATATTTTTGTCTGCAGGTGGTACGAGGCCTGTACGCGTGGTGCCAGGGCTGTTCCCACGGCGGGCACCTGCACCACATGCGGCGCTGGATGGACACGCACCAGCTGTGCCCCGCCGGCTGCGGGCATCAGTGCCAGCTGGCGTGACCGGCCACTGCTGGAAATAAGGTATACCACCTGCAAGGACCTTTAGCGTGCAAAGCACTGCACCGAATCGGCATCATCTCACCTCATTTTTACTAGCTGATCCCGACCTTAGGCGATGCCGTTACGATGCTTTAGTGTGCGTTGCGGTATGGAGTTCGTAGATAGAATCCTGAACGGCTCAAGTTGAAGCGATGCTGATCCGGTGTAGTGGTATTCTACGTGAGCGTCGAACTTGAAGCAAATTTTGCTAAGCCAGTATTCCTACACGAATGTTGCGGTTGATCTAATTGTTCCATAGCATAAGTGCATCAAAACTGTTTCCATGCCAGGCTACTGCATTTTGTTCTGACGAGAAATTTTAAAGAGATATGCCTAGTCAGTTCCTAGTCTTTCTGTCCTGTCTTAAAGACACTAACTCCAGCTATTGCAAACGTAAGTCAATCTCGCTTAAAACCTTATGTCCATGTCATTAAAGCTGAAACTGCACTTTTTGTTATTATCTGAGACGCAAAGCGTTTTGTTAAATCCTTGTATCTCTTCTGTCTTTTATTTATTTTTTGGCAATGAAGTGAATATTACTTTTGAAACGAAAGAACTGTCAGTAAGTAGCTGCAGTATCAATAAAAGAGCAAGTGTTTAAAAAACATTAATAATAATTTGCTTTAGAAGCTAAATAATGTGTGAATATTATTTTGTATATATTATAATACATAAGAGCACTTAAAGTGTAAGCAACTAAATGTAAATAGTAATAATAAGAATAAATTTGTATTCATAGACTGATTAAGGGTACATTTTGTAACAGTTTTTTTATAAATAAAAATGCATAAATATAATACAATTGTTTTATTATAATAATTATTTACAGACATTATTCGTATTAATCGAGTAACTAGGTAGTAGCTGGTTTTGGCAAGATAGCCATGACAAGAGCGAAAGTGACCTAACACAGGTATTTAGAATGTTCCGAGATCTAGTATGTTTTTAACATCATCATCATCATCAGCCTATAATGTTCCCACTGCTGGGACACAGGCCTGCTCTCGGTGAGAGGGAGTGGGCCGTAATCCACCACGCGGGCCCAGTGCGGGTTGGTAGATGTCAAATGTCTTCGAATTTTCGGTTATAGGACATGCCGGTTTCCTCACGATGTTTTCCTTCACCGTTTTGAGAGCAGTGGTGATGAAATAATTTACACAAAGTAAAGCGCCTGTCTGGATTCGAACCTACAACTCGTAAGTCGCGGCCGTTACCACTGGGCCACCACTACTCTCAGTGTTTTTAACATAATACATACTAATTCCATGGTTTTTAATAAATACCCAAACCTGTAATTTAGGTCACTTTTGCTCCGACACACTCATTAAGGAGTTTCGATTATGATTGGCACAAGCTATGAGATTGAGCGAGCAGTTAGTATTAATATCACACCTATAAAAATATTATAGGAGGTACACCTCTGTGTAACCCTTCGGGGCAAACAGTGTTATGTTTGTGTACCTATAAAAATATCTACTTTCACCTGATATTGATAATAGATGGCGCCACTACTGAATGGTCTTTTTATAATCCAGCCCTTGTTCGGAATGTAACGATTACTTTGAGAAAAATTCAGTACCATTTTGCATGAAAATTATATATCTCATAATATGCATCGGTTAGTGAGATGAGATTAACTTTGAATGTTATTATTTTATACACGTTACACCAGTTTAATAAATTACTATATTAATATAACACTACTTTTATATCAAATGGTCAGTTATCATTAGAAGATACTTACGAGTACATCCAGAGAGTTCTGGTTAATGGCACTTTACCATGATAACTGACATATCGAAGACTTGTATAATATAATTATAGAAAAACTGGCAGTGCTCATTTGTTAGATATTATGTGAACGTAGCCAACGCTTATTGGGTAAAATCTTACCCCGGGTCCAATCTCGCGAGTGCGCCTCATGGAGGCCCTCGCAAGAGCCGCGGCAAGCGGAGGCTACACGAGTGCTACCCGTCCACACTCTCGTCTTATTAATTTCCCCACCACGCCTTGCACTTCGCGTCCTTTGACTCCGATCAAAAATCCGACACCGATGGGAGGCGAGGGCACCATCCACACTATCGTGCTCGTTTCCCTCGTCTTGCCTCCTTGAGAGTGTGGACCCAGGGTAATAATTTTTACAGGCATCATTGGTGGCCAATACCTCTAACTTCCAACAGCCCGGTTTTATAAGTACAGTATAATATCTCTAACTTAGTGTTAGCTATTATATACGAGGTAGCTGCGGTTGATCTTTCCTAGCTGCAGATATTGTATGTCATTTGAATTGATAAGCATTGTGATGGGATAAAGTGGGACTTGTGTGGTTAGCTATCTCTTTCTTGCGGCTACGTTCATACTAGTGTCAGTGTAACTACTTGCAGTGGTTCCACGGGAGCGCTTTCGCAGAACAATCGTGCGGAGCCGGGCGGGTCTTTAAAACACCATTTACACGATGTAATTTTCTTGCCAGTGGCATATAATAAAATTTAATAAATAAAGCAACTTTTACTGTGGCTTCAACTTTATAGCATGCCACAGTCATTGGCAGTTAAATCACTCCGTGTACAAGTCGTGCCATTATAGTTGAGACTTGATGCACCACGTGGTTTAACTTGCGCAATCGACGATTTATGGGTCTCTTTAGCGGTATGAGGTTCCTGCCGAGTCGTCATCGGGGGTTTGTCGTCACTGACAAATGTAACAGCTCCTTTCAAACGCATGGGCGGTGAACCACTGTAAATAGTTGCACTGTTCTAGTGTATGTGATCAGTCGAGTACAGTGAGTGAGTAGCTAGCACATGACGCAGCAGGGTCCTCGCTTCTTGACTTCTTCCTCTTCTTCGTCGGCCGCCAGCCCCTTCTTTATGCGCGACATCTGCCGGATCAGTGTCAGGAACGCCTGCAGGTTTTATATTTACGAATTGAAAAAACGTAAGTAGGTAAAACTTTGTTACGACGATCCATTACTATATAAAAGTGAATGTAGAAAAAATAAGATACACAAATGTCAACATTAAAAACAAGTGAAGTAGGCTGATTTTGGATTGGTAAAAAAAGACTAAAAAGACTCATTAGCTATTATAGTACTTATTTAATTTGAACTAAGGTTTACTTTCTTATGAATCGCTACGTGCTGATACAATCTACAAGTTACATGCTTTAGTTCGTGAAATGTAATCTAAATTTAGGATTTATTTAGTGCTGAATTATTCGTTATTTTGAATACTTACCTAACTAGACAGGTTATATTCCGGAATATATTATTTGGTGCATTAGGTAGTTGCGTCTATGATAGTAAAGCCCATTCTTCGTGGGTCTACTAATGTCTTATACCCTCCACATTATTTTCTTCTCCATCTAATCGAGTTATGGTACAATAATACACATCATTTTGCAAATCTGTATATTTCCTGCTTTATATCAATCATTTTGTTCCTGTGACTTCGATATACATACATACACGTAGGTACATAATCCATACATTTGTGAACTAAAATTACTAGCCTATAGAAAATTACAAGTACATTTAGGAATATAAGTTTGAAAACACCGCCATCTGTCGACAGTAACTGTGAAACACGATAATTATAAAAGTTTAAGCCTATTTTCGACAAGTTCTATCGACACGTGACGTCATTTAGAGCAGAGACACTATAGAATAGGTATCCTAGTTGTAGGATTGCTATTTTTGCGAATGGACTTATAAAATTACTTCGTCTTGGCAGTTGGGGACCATCTAAGATATACACATCTGGCCCCGATAACAGTATATTATGCTAACATGTTATTGCTACGCGTGCATAGCACTATGTGGACAAATATATCATAATGGCATTACAATGTAGCGTCAACTGTCGTCGACTGATCATGTGTTCACTGACTTATCACTATCGTGTAGTAACAAGCCTTCACTCAACGCAAACGTTACTGCTTGAGTTTATGTAAAACGGACCAGCTTTGTTTACTATTTAAAACGTTCGAACAGGACAATCCTGGCTCTCAGTAACCACTATAAAAGTTCTAGCGGATGTTTTATGTGATTCCAAGAGTCTTTCATAGTAAACGAGTAAGTTGAAAGTAAGGCAAACAGCCCAAAATGGCGGATCAACCGCCAAATATAAAAAGTAAATCGTGAAGATTTAAAAATATCAGACTTTATTGCATACAAAACTTAGCATTACATTTATAATTTTATAAGTTTGAGTTTTTGACTGCCACTGAGCAATACTCAAAGAAAAACATATAAATGAATAAATTAGTTTCTATTCAAGTTGTTGCACTGGAAATGCTACTGTACTGCCAGAAATATTGAATGAAAAGTTTTGTGTGAAGAGTGGCAGTCAAACACTGAAGCCGTATAACATACAAGACATGACAACTACCGGCTACTCCGAGAAGCGAACCTATACATTCTAGTGCACACATCACATTCTAAATGTTCACTCAAATAGTATTTGTGTATCCACTTTCTTATAGAAAGAAAGTGAACGTTTAAAAAAATCTTGCAGCTTCCAAAAATCTTTAAATATCCAAGAGGTTATTTTACCGTAAGATTTTGACCATATTGTTGAGACATCAATATTGACTAGCCCCTACATTGCGTAGTCTGAATAAATACTATTTCCGCAAACAGTACCCCGCTCAACACATTACACAATACATTTAGCACTTATTACATAGAAAATAAATACAAAACTTATGCTACCGACCATGCGTGTTCGAGTGTGTGAGTAGTTCTACATTGTTCATATTATATGTATTTTCTCCCTTTCTTTTTTACCTTTCTTCCTTCGACAATATCGCATACAATAAAATTATATTTATTGCGCTTACATCCACGCTACATACTCATGTGTGACTTATGTGCACAACCTTAAACAAGGAATTTGCTTTCCATCAAAAATGTCTTAATTAGGCCTCTTAACCATGACTTTGAGAGGTAGAAAAATGTTAAAAAGATATGTAATGAGGGAAAAACTTGGATGTGCTTAAATGCCATTTTATCTCGCTTATCCTCATTTTATTAAGTGTGAACTAGGGCCTTATTAAGAAAAAAAAAAAGTCATAATATTTGTTCTGTTACAAAAGAGATAGTGCTATCCGTCCTGAATAGCTCCATCTCTCTTACACTGGAACAATCATGGTTTTGAAACGGCCTCTGGTGTTTTTATTTTTTGTTAGCCCGAGATCTATAGACGTTACTTAGCACATACTTTGGCTAAGCGACACGAGCTTAGTGACATTTATAGATCTCGGCCTTAGTGGAGTGTGTCAAAAGGTTTGTATAATATGAACAATAAGTAACCAATAAACTTGTCAGTGTATACCTACACTTCGCTGAGTGACGTCACCCCGCCGGGTACACGCATACATAACGCGAAGCACTAAGCTTTGATACAACAATAATAATAATTAATCCATAGAAAAACTTATGGAATTCTGTTTGTAATGAGTTCGGTCAGAACACTTTATTGAAGAGGTATTTCTGTATTTGTTTTAAGTGTAGATTAAGCTCAAGTAAAGTCAATGGTAAATGACCACATTTTTACATTACTACAAAAAATATTAATGAACTTATTTGTGCAAGTTATTAGAAAATATGTTTTTTAGTTAGTGAAGTTTTAGCCAGCATAGCTTTTAGGCCACGGATTGGGAATTCATACTTGTATTTTATAAATATTTTGCAAATAATCTTCGACTGCATCATTACAAACAGTTTTCAATAAATGCAAGCACCAAAGTGGGCGAAATATATTAAAATTTACAATAGCCTGCTTACACCTAGTACATGTGAACCTGCTACTGACACCTGACACGCGATTGTCGACCTTAACGTCAACGTCACAGAGTCCACAATACAATAGACGAATTTACAACATGTGTTTTTTGAGTAGTGAAGTTTAATGTATGTGATAATTGTTATGGTACGAAACTTTATGAAAATAAATAATTATAATTGTTTGATGTAGTCAAACAGTTTATTGCATTGCACTATATTATTATTGTATTGTAATGTCAGATACATAGGACAAGTACCACATACACAACTATGAAACGCGGCACCCACACACAGTAGACCTGCACAGGTTGAGACGATATCACGGACAAGACAAGCCAAGCGGACACGGACGCGCTCCGGACGCGCGAGCGCCGCCAAATGATCCCGGACACCGCCGAACGCTACACACGGCAACTTAACGTTCTACTGACACCGTATTTACACCGTGAGCATACAAAAGAACCCCATAGACGTGGCGTCTGTAATATCATAATCATTTGAGATCGCGTGTCGTCATATCCGCCGGGCCGTGTCTACAAGATGGCGCACTTGATTTTCCTCCGCTTCTTGCCCTTGACGTCGCCGTTGGTGGCGCGGCTGTCGTCGGACTTGCGCGACCGGATCTCCCGCATGAGGTCAAAGAACACCTGCGGACGAGCCACCATCACACACCGGACATACCACACACAGAAGCTTACACCCTCACACTTCCCCCACCACCCACAATGACCTATATGCTGATCTAAAGGAGTATCAGCAGTGTCACATACTGCTAATACTTCTTTAAATCATTCCTTGAATGTGCGCTTTTATAATTTCTAACGTGAAGATAATATCGCCACGTTAGAAATTATAAAAGCGCACATTGCCGTTTGAGACAGGTTTTACATTGGCAACTTAGTAGCAGATTTAGCAGGATCACTTTAAGCTTAGAATAAACTCAAACCAGTCAATTCCGCAGGGCTGTTAAAAGGCGCAACTTTAGTCGCAAAAGTAAATCTAGTCAATAGTTGACTTCGTAACTTAACATAGCTGAACGAGCAGAATTTGAATCTGCTAAAACTGGGCCAACTTAAGGTTAATATAATTATTGGTAGCTTAAGGTTGATTTTTTGAGATAGGCTTTTGATATGAGTAGGAACTGGAGTTGCACCGCGCACTGCTGGTCTAAAATGTAACGCTTTTAAAGTATGATGATCCTACACACGACTAACGAAATCTGAGAAAAATATCCTGAAAACATTATTATCAAATACTTGTAAGTAAAGTGTATGTATGTGTAGGTGAAGTAATAGAAAAGCGTCAGGCGAGCGATGCGCAGCGCAACTCTACAAGCCAGCCGGAGCCGCACTGGTCGTGGTCGGTACAGTCAGAGTCAACGAAGTCAGAAGCGTGCAAAGCTCAGGCTTGGCTCAGGTGGGTCATAGAGGAAGGAGAAAGAAGACTTAGGGCGTCTGTAATACCACGTGTATTTGTTCACGTACGCAGGATTAGCTTGCGTTATCCGCAAAGACGTACAATAAGTGCATTGCGGGTAGCACGCATGCGGGCCGCTCCGGCGTGCGTGAGCAAATCAGCCTTAAAATAAAAACCCCTTTTTAGAGAGATAGGTGTAGAGGCGGGGAGAGGTTTAATGTTAAGTATAGTTATATATTATTGATTTATAAAAACTTCAGCTGTCGACTTCCTAGTCTAAATGTAATAACCAGATAAATGAACCTTATATCAATTTCATTAGAGACCTAAGCTCATTATTTTGGCTACACTTAGGATAAGGCTCATATAAAAGTGAGCTCAAACTTTACTCTAACTTTTGCATCCAACCTGAAACAGGCCCAATCTTTCTATTAGAAACACAGCCCTAAAGTCAACAATTTTCACCCCAAACTAGCACCTCTCCCCACCTCCCCTGTCCCCAGTGTGGTGCACCCACCTTGTCCACATTATCCCTGGTCTTGGCCGAGGTCTCCACGTAGGGCACCTGCCAGTGCTGCGCGCGTTCGCGGCACGTGTCTAGCGGCACGCGCCGTTTGTCGGCCAGGTCAGACTTGTTGCCCACCAGCAGGAACGGAATGTTCTCGTCATTTTTTACACGTAGGATTTGTTCTCTGCAAGTTACAACATTTACATGGCCATACAGTTATTTTTTAACACTTTATGTACAAGTAAAAAAACGGTATAAAGGAGGACTGCATTCAAATTCGCGTTTTAGACTAGTAAGTCTACCTTAGGGTGATGCTGAGACAAAACAAAACGGTACTAAAATATAACAACCAGAAATAAATACATAGATACTAAATAAAATGTAGGGCCCGATGATCAGAGAACGCGAAAAATCTAGAAGAACGTGATTATAATGATAAAAAAAACTTTATTCTTTGTCTCCAACAGCTACAAAAGCAAAACAGTTGGCAGTTTATTCAGGTGGTGGTGTACATATTAAAAAATATCGTTGCCAATCTATTTATTTAAATAACAGTGTTAACATTATCATCTGTAGGTACACTTGACTTATGTTAGTTAACAAAACAGGTAGGTGTTGCAACCGGCACCCTATTACTGCAGTCGAAAGTACGATTAAGGTGAGCCTAAATCACAAAAGCTGGAGACCTATATCGAGCAGTCAACGTGTTTTGGGTGAGATGATGATGATGGCGATAATGTATTATGACCTCCGAACAGTAGACGCCTTCCACCTATTATAAAGACAGATTTAAAAGCCAATCTACCTGAACTCCTGTGTAGCATCGAAGCTCTCAGGCTCGGTGATGGAGAAGACGCAGAGGAAGCCCTCGCCGGAGCGGAAGTAGTTGTCGCGGATGGCAGCGTAGTCCTCCTGCCCCGCCGTGTCGAGAATATCGATCTGGACCTCCTCGCCGTCTAACACCACCTGGAGATATCAAGGTGTTGGAGTTAAAACGAAGCCTTATTTGGTAAATACACTTTGTAGATACGAAGGTCTTTGTGGTTTCTAAGACGGAAACTTCGGCGCGAAGAACTCAACGTACAGCTTTCAAGAAGTAGTCTTTTTGGTGGCGGTAGCTAGTCAGGAAAGGAATTTCCTATTCGGGAGATGCTTACATTCAGTTAAGCATCAGCTTTTTCTTCAAAAAAAAAATTTGGTAATACAACTTCAGTAGCCAGTCTAGGATCCACCGAATTGTTTTATTTTGAGAATTTGACGATGAAATGATAGCAATTTTTAACATAGGTAAACCACATAACAATAGTGCAGTTTTGTCTTATTCAGATAAAATGCCTCACAAATATTATTATTCCCACTGCAATTTATAAAACCTTGAAATAATGTACTACCATCTCATGTAGCTGCATTGCGAGTTCTTATACTAATAGCACTTAGTTGGCTGGTTAGTTCGTGATCACGAATCTTAATGGATTGCAGTGAGTTATAAAGCTATATGAATGAATGGTCACGCACTATAAGCCGAAAAAATTATGTCATTGAACGTTTGAGGCGAATACATCTAAACTGCTTTTATACGCCGTGTTCCGTGTGTGAAGACCCTAAAACACCAAGAGAACTCGACGCCCTAAAACCTAGCAGCGAAATTGTAAACAGCTGATTACATCATGGGAAGCTTCACATCGCAATGTGCTTAAAGTGCTGCTTCCTACGCCAATCACATCGGTACTGCGGAGATTGACTTAATATTCTTCAATTTCTACTTAATTTGTGCATATCAAGTAGAAATTCTTGGCAATCACGACAATTTATGCCAGGTATGATCAGATATTGAGATTGAGAGCCACTTCAAGTTTTATCAACAATGTGTGGTAGACTGCTACTCATTGACTTCTAGCTAAAAACGTGTCTAACGTAGTAACTAGTATTTTATTTGCGTTTCGGCTTAACCAGTATCGATTTAACCAAAGGCCTTGTACCAGTAACTCAGGTCTCATATATCTAGCTCATTTTTTGGACATAAGAGTAGATCCAGCTAAGGGTTAAGGATTAGTCTATTTTTAACAGAGATCCCGGTATCTTTATGCCGGAGCCAGTGGTCCCCCAGAGACATTATCGTTTGGAGTCCAACATAACCCCACACTGGCTAGGGGAATACTGGCGTGCTGTTATTTATTTATTTAAGGAAAAACAAACAGTAGCACAATAAAAACAGTCACAATATCTTAAATATAACATTTTGAACAATTATGCTACCCACTACGTTTTCCACAGATTACAATAGGAAGTATTTAAAAACTAGCTAGTAACACAGATACAAAAGCTATACAAACGGCTTTATCCTGGAACTCATATCTGGATTTTTAATTTATAAAAGAAACAAAAAATAAAATTAAAAGCAAGTTTGTGTGCGTAAAGCGTTTATGTTATGAAATAAATAGAAATTCTAAGAACCTTTTACAAGTCTATTTATGATATATGTTTTGAAACTAGATGGTTCCGGCATTTCCTAGCTGAAAGATCACTGAAAAAAAAATGCCTAGACAAACTCAGAGGTCTCTCTTAATGAAGTAGAACCTCACCTTCTTCCTGTAGCTGTCAGCCTTGGTCGGCTCGTAGTCCTCCACGAACTCGTCATACATGAACTGCAGCGTGAGCGCGGACTTGCCCACGCCGCCCGAGCCCACCATGATCACTTTGTGCAGCGTCGGCTGCGCGGCCGGCTTCTTCGACATGTTGCCGCACTTCAGTCGCGGCTCCAGGCACGAACACTGGAATACACGACAATTTTTAATTAATATTAATATTCAGCAGCGGGTTCTTAACCGATGTTAAGATCTCGCCCGATGAAAAGCGACGGATGAGGTTAACGGCGGTGGAATAAGCGTACCCAGAAGATGCCTGTGCGCTGTATCTTTGAAGGATGCGTTCCAAAATTATGTTAAACAAATGAGGAAAAACAAAGTCTTTCTCGGGAAGATAGAGAACACAGTCGCAGTTCCACTTCTAATACCATTTACAGTATACCTCATCATGCGGACAAAGAATATCTAGAGAAGTACTCAGTTCTGTTTTATCATCAAAGTAACCGACGCAAATCTTGCAGCCTGTGGAATCCACAAATACCAAGTTATTTTAAGAACCACGATTGTGTCGTGTGATCTCTCAATTTGCTCGGTGGAATTTCTCAAATCTACAAAATGACAATAAAATCGTCTAAATAAGCTAAACAATTCACTTATGTGGGCGCTGGGCCTCGAAACTATTTGGCTTCGTCCAAGCTTGGTCCTGCGATACATTAAAATATTTATATTAGGAGTCGCAAGCGGCGGCCGTGTATGGCGAGTTGGTGACGCAGACATTGAACTTGACTGAGTAAGTGAGCACCTGCAAGACCTTGAACGTGGGTATGGCACACGTAAGTCGATTGTCAAAATTTATTCAAACGATTAGAAAAGAAACTTTCCGTCTCGTAGTCACACCATCGATGTAATTTGGGGCGGCAAGATAATTATATAATCTTCGTATACACGGAGAGCTATTAGTCGGAATGGTTTCCGCTTGATATTTTATACCCAATTTCTAAACTTATTTCGGAATACGGTTGTAAAGCCTTTGGGGATTGGATAATTTGTCTCTATTTTTCCTGTATCGGGTAATGAAGGATCCCCGAAGGGTTGTTTTTAGTGAAATATGAATGGCGCCGGTAGACCCTGCTCAAATTTGATTTACATACAAATGACATACGGGATACGTTTCGGAATTACTGGACGGATTTTGTTATTACTTATTCACATTTTTAAGTTCAGCATTACACGATAATTACGCAGTAATAATAATTACCTATTATAGTGATTCAATGTGAAAGCTATATTTTTACGACCACGTTACCGGAAATAACATTTACCTACGTACGATGATAAAAATAATGTCGCATAGCTTATCAAACAGCTATGCGAGTCGATGACAACAAATAAAGGTGCAATAAATAACCTAACGATATCCTTATCAAATCGGTCAACAGTAATTATGGGAGAGAATACGTCAATTTTTCATGACTGGATTATTGTCAGTTTGGAATGATAATGATCATCACGCGATGCTCTACTTAGCGTCACTTTTCTTCTCTCGTGTAACAAAGCACGAGCTTTTATTACTGTTCAAAATAAGGCAGTTGATAAGGTTAACGTCTGGATAATGATAAATAATAATGGCTATCTTCTTCAAACCTAAGCGGTATCAAAACAATTAATGTAAATTGGCTGTTCTTGTAATTATAAAACATCATTAAATCTACATTGAAATCTAATCTTATTGACATTATTGAAGCTAGTGCTAAAAAAGCCGTAGACGGTGATGTCACGATAAGGGCGCGAACACATTAACGCGTCCTTCAAACGTTGAGTATTGGTAGCGGTTAAACATAAGGATCGATTGCGTTTAATTGATCACCCGCTGTTAACCGACAAAGAAGAACGTGGATTGAATAACTATTAAACAATAGTGCCGGATTACCTTGAAACGTGGGAATTGTAGCCAATTTACATGCACTGAGTGGCGCCTGTTTTGGGAAAGACTTAACAGTACAAAGAGATTAACTCAGAGTTTCTTATATTCTGGTTCTTCGTTCCGCTGAAAATAACCAGCAGTCATAACCACCACAAGGCGCCTTTACTTACTTAATACGCAAAGTGCAATATGAATGTGCGTAGTAATTTCTGAGTCAATTGAATGTGAACAAAAGATTGATATGTCGGTCTGAGAGCTAGCAGACAGGTCGTGAGACAAAGCTAAACGCGAACAGAATTGATAATGAGTTAGTACTATTGTGTGGATTTTCCTGTTATTTGGGAGTTTTGTGTAAAAGATACAAGATCAATTATTTGTTCAAAACATGACTATACACACATATCGCATAAAATATGTTACATTATAAGTACTATACTTATAATAGTAATATATAATATAATGGTGCTATTATCAATTTCATTAGCTAAAGAACCAGAAATTGACTTGATTGCTAGATTATAAACCTCATGTGGGAGAAAAACCAGTGTTCAAAGGCTGTAGTGTAACACAAACACAACACATTATCGGAGTCAAGTTCAAGGAAGTAATGACGCGAACTAAATTAGTTTTATCGAATGCAAAATCTTGAAGAAGTGTGTTTTTCTGAGTCAAACATGAGTATGTATAGGTACATGACTCATGATGATATGTCACATAAATCCCAAGATTCAGCTTATTGAAATCGAAAGCGAAGCTCCACAAAACCCTAGTACAAACAAACAGTTCGATAACCAATCCAATCACAACCCTGGGCTTACCCTACCCTTAACTTCCACAAACAAAATCTATATTCCAGGAAAATTTTCAGTGAAGTTGCAACTCTTCCAACAGTCACCAAACAATGAAGCATCGTGACATACATACTGATCTGTAGATCATTGTCAAGCGCCGCACGTATCAAGAAGTTCAGTTATCAAACAATACTGTTCGATTTCCTGCTCGATAGCAACGGGATCCAATCACCTGTGCATTTGTGCAAAAGGTTTACTAACGGCTTCTTGTGCAGTCCTAGACATACAGGAGTATGTCAGAAGATCAGTGGAACCGTTACAAAAGTCGAAAACAGCTAAGAAATCGGTGTTTTCTGAAACCTGTAACCCCAAAATCCGAGGCAGGTTTTTGATGTAAGAATGTGGATTAGAAATAAAATCACTTTTTCTTCCTATTTCCACGTTATACTTGACCCTTTTTGCGACCTCGTCCGATATCGATCTATTATGGCGTCTTTTTCTTTTATTATTCAAATATTGTTTGTGTCTGTTGGCAATCTTAGTTATACACGTGGCGGTTGAACTTTTCTATCTGATATGCGGAGTTTATGAATGCCAGTAAGGCGTATTTGATGCACCGATAAGGATAAGGCATTTGTTTCGCACCGTTCATGCGCTTCAAATCTTGAACAGAAGAAGATAAAGTTAACTTATCTAAATCAGTAAACTCGGAGCCCGTCGGTAGAAAGCTTCTGCGCCGCCTACGCAGACAAAAATAACTAATTTCCTTTAATTAAACTTGAGATCTGGGGCGGATACGTCAGCGGTTTATGTACGTCTTTCATCTTTACGTCTTTTTGCTCCTTCGCTGAAGTTATCGTTTCGAAAGCTATTTTTAATTTATGACAGATATTTATAGTTCGGTCTTACGGTAGTTTCATGGTGTATAATATTCGAATTAAAGGAAATATTTCGGATATTTATTTACACTTTAATTGTTTACGACATAAAAATATAATTATTGGTGTACAATGGGCGAGGAGAATGGCTGTCGATGGAAGTTATTCTCAACTTTATGACGTTTCGGAATTGTTTCGAAATAAAGAGCTTCTCGACTGACTCATTCTCAAGTAGTTGTCAAAAGAAGTGATACGGATGACACGGATGACATCAAGTGGATAGGCGTGGTAGTACTTAGGTATTGCCACCTAAAAAGTAGATAGGCGTCAAGAACAACATACACAGACGCTGATAAGAAAAAAAGAGAGATAGTTCAGTCTGGACAAGACCAGTTTTTTTTAAAATTAATTTTTGTCGTGGAACAAAACGGTACTACATTAGTGCTAGTCACTTACTTGCACGACAGACGGATACAATACAAGTACCTATATTTACAGCTAATTGCAGTCACGTGTTAATGTTTGTACTTGCACAGTGCACCAGGCGCCGAGATACGAAGCCCTAGTACCTAGTTAATAGGATTTAATAACAGCCTCGTTCCAACTCCAGTGAAATTGAGATAAACACAAACAATAGGTGACCTTGAAACGCTTGAATCACAAAAATGACTCATTACACGATTAGATGTGATTCAACAAGTACTTACACAAAACAAACGAGGCATCACAGTTTTTTTTTTTAATTCGGAACCAGAGCGCGGGATAACTCACTAATTAAACACACACGACTGCTCGCGCCAGACTGTAAAGGAAATATAAACTTTTCCTATGGTTTCCCCACCATGACGGAATGAGTCAAAGGGTAACTATGATGACATAGATGATGTTCATTGTCTAATTAGTCTAGTTGTAACGAGTGTGGCTTCCACCGAATGTGGAAGTTCTCTGTGCGATTCGCACACCAGTCGGTAAAAACTGTCGGATAATTGGAGAAAAACAGCTCTTTTCTAATGAATTATGCCCCATAAATACATGGCAGGAAGACTAACTCCTTATCACATGGGATGAATCATGGTCTAAATATACTCCAGACAAACAATAGTCTAACCTTTGCAAATCGTTCGCATTACATTTTGATTACGCAGAACCTACTTCGTAAGCAGAGGGTGTCCAGCGATGCGTTTCGTGCATCATAACGTCTGCAGTAAAATAGCGAAATGAGTTATAAATAAAACTGTGAAAAGTAATTATGTCTATCAAAGTTAGCGAGGTTATAAGACGTGTAATATTTCATGTTTATTTTGTTGTGCATAATGAAGTTTGATGTAAGACCATGTAATAGCCTAGCGTGCCAGACCCGGCCTTCCATCGCCCTCGCTTAGTGCACCGACGATAGAATGATCGGTTTATCTAACTTGCCAGACCAAGTAACGAGCATGAGCTGACTCTACAACGACTATATCTAGGACAACAACAACGACGACGACAACACAACAACGACAACGACGACAACACAACAACAACCGTACACTATTTAAAGCTATTAACTATGAACTATTTTTTAAACATAACTGGCGAAATGTGGGTGTACCTGCTACAGGGACACCTCTGTCTAACCCTTCCGGAAACAAGGCGTGATGTTATGTTGTTTTGTATTTTTTAACCGACTTCTAAAAGGTTTTCAATTAGGAAGTTTTTTTAAAATATAAGTCCGGGCATAAGTAACTCCGTCACATAAAGACGGATTTGCAAAAACCTTTTTTTTATTGAAAGGGTATACTTCCGAGGTGGGCCCATTGTGATCAGGTCAGGATCTGATGATGGGATCTTGGAAAAATCGAGGAAAGTTTCAAATATAATAGACACACCTATAGCGATTTGGGTATTTTTTTCTTTTTTAACTCGTGCAGTTGCTTTCGGAAAGCACCATTTGGTGAAGAGGAACTGATGATGGAGACCACAGATGGCCACCGGAACTACTCAATAATAAGTATTTTACGGGTTGCGAATGTTGTGATTCGATTACTTTATTTATTTATTAAAATCTCACTTACAACTATCATTACAGGTGTATACCTAATGCGATGCTATAATATGGTTGCAACAAAGCAATTTATGCTCCTCACAATGCATATGGAGAAGTGAAGCTAATAGTGAAGTACCAGGAGAACTCAACGATTAACGTCCCTACATCGGGAAAAGCAATATTTTGTAAAAGGTGATAAGCAGTTGACATAAAGCTATTGAAACTTAGATAAATTACAAACTGACCCACTGAAAAGCGAAAAATAAGCTTTTTTAAAGGCAAGATGTGTTAAGTACGAAAAAGATCACGCAGACGCAGGGTCTCCAGCAACAGTAGACGACAACGCGGCAGGCCAAGACGGAGCTGGCGGATGAATGGACTCATATCTAACGGGCTGGCCTCAGATGGCTGATGAACTGTGGAAAGAGGGAAAGGAGGGCTTTGCCATGCACTGGGATTCTATAGGCTGAAAAAAAAAAAGTGAGAAAAAAAAACTAACATTGATCTAAACAGAAACTTAACAAAAGTATGCCAATGATTTAAAGCATGTGAAATAGTTTCAATTGCCTGCAAACGCCCCCTTCAGATATGCAATTTGCAGGAGCGATCTAATCTCTGTAATTGGTGTCTTAGGGCAACGACCCACGAGACTGTATTGATTTATGTGAAACTGAGCTTGGCAATCCAGTCGTTTGCAAGTTCGGGGGAGCAATGAAGACAGCCATTTCACTATTTTATTTCATATCAATGCCAAATGAAAAGATAGGAACAGAAATAGAGTTTTGGAGTGTCAATGTATGTGTCGAATTTCTCGTAGAAAGAAAATGTTTCAGCTGAATGCAAAAAGCGGACACATATATACTTATATATACCCTATTGCGTAATACAACACAATCACAATCTGTTTCGATTTGAAACAGATTTCTAATCCATTGCTTCATAAGTTGGAAAAAAAAATCTGTTCAACAACGTAAATAACGCAATGAATGTTGTTCAAATGTCAAAATGAAACAAATTTCACGAAATTGTTTACGAAAATAAGTTACGCAATTAGGATACTGGTCGTCGTGAGTTTTATACTGTTCCTGAACTCGATCAAATTAGGGGGAGCTAAGAACTCAAAAATAATTAGAAATGTTATTGTTTTAATAAGTTTTTTAAAAAGTTTCTAATTTTATGTGATTTTTCACGAATAAATATTTTTGTTTTCTAAAAGTTTATTATGATTCTTGATAGATGTTACGTTTGGTGATTTTTAGAGAAATAGTTTATTACAAAAAATTGCTAATCCATTGCTTCATAAGTTGAAAAAAAAAATCCGCTCAACGATAAATAAATAATGCAATAACGTAATGAATGTTGTTGAACTGTCAAAATGAAACAAATTAAGCATAATTTTTTACGAAAATAAGTTACGCAATTAGGGTACTGGTGTTGTTACTTATCGGAACAGACTTTTATCTAGCACTCTATTATTATCTAGTACCTACTCTGGCTTATTCTGCGATCGGCTGACTAATGATTAATACCTAAGATTTTACAAAAAAATCCAATAAACCGGCAAGTGAAAGTGATTCATCCGTTGCATAAACAGAGTTACTGATTAACTAGCTATTATTTATAACAAGCGGGCAGTATGCGCAAGCGCAGCCTCGTGGATCGTCACAGTTGCCACAGATACGATAACGATCTATTACCGCTGTGTTTGTACTTGTAAATTGGTGTGACGAATTAAATGAATTCTTTTCATGGCAACATAGTCAGATTACGTCATTGTTTTAGCCTAGTTTGTATGAATTTTACAGGCCTAGATTTTTTGTAGCGATAGATTCAGATTCAGATTCGTTTATTTGCACAAACACAACAACGTGTAGATAATATACATGGTAGATAGACTCGGTATTATTTGTTTTGATTAAAGTAAAAGATAATGTTTACTTTTCTAATTTCTAACGTTTTTATCGTGGACGCCCCCGTCCACTTCTATAAATGTATGACGTAATCGTGGACGGAATTTAAAAGCGTCTTCATATATTTCCATATATTTTACTTCCCTGTTATCGTGATGCCGTGACGTGGACGTGAAAGTCCACGATATCGTCACGTTAGAAATTTCAAAATTTCAAAGGCGCACAACGGGGAACAATGAAAGCAAGCAATGTGAGACGTACCCCGATGGTTGGTCTCGTTTTTGACAATAAAATGTCCATCAATCGACACTATAAAATTATAAATGTCCTCCCCACATTTATTTCAACCCCTCTACTCTTTCAGATTTAGTATGGAGAACCATGCTGAGCACGCTACATAATCATTAAAATAATAGAATTCTATACCAATTATTCGCTATAAAGGAATCAACACTGCAGTCTGAGGCTATTATTTCATTATCAACATTAGTTTTAGCGATAAAACAGGTACCTACGTAAGTTTAGTATGGATATTGTCGATCGGTACCAGTCTGCTACAGGTACGGCTGCAACTCTACTGACTACGATTGACAAAGGAAGATACATTGGAAAGCATCACGAGAGCTCTCTTTTCCAGATGACATATGGCTTCAGTTTTAAAGACCAAACCAAATGAAACATAGAGCGATCAAGCTGATCCCCAAAAGCATGCAGGACTCAAGCTAGTACTTAGTTCATTTCTTCTAAAGACAAATCGCAGTCAGTATTTCGAATTTCAAAAACCAGATGGCGTTTCCAATTTGAGATAGAAATAGTGTCAGAGGTAGCTTGAACAGAATTGCTGAAATAAAACAGAGGTTAAGTTTCTTTTCAAATTTTTTGCTTCATATTCAGTAAGCTGCATTCATCATGTTTTATTAATAAGAAGCTAAATGCTGCCTGACCTCCACAACCCAATTATGAAGCTATATCGATATCCGAAAGTTCTGCTTCCTACTTTTTTTAAACAATAGTTATTCTTAGACGGTACATTATTAAACTCAATCAAGCAAGGAATTGAATTGAATTGAATTTCTTTATTTTGCATAAAATATGGTACAAAAAAGGTCTTAAGTATAAGAAGTTCCACATATTTTGCTTACTTGCATTTTCAGCATGCAAAAAATATACTATTAATATACTATTTGATGACGTAAAAACTAAAAATCCTTAAAATTATGTTATTTAATTACATTACTAGTGAGATCATATTTAACTTTGCTTATAATTTAAGAACTCACTTATTGTATAGAACATATTAATAAACAGCCATTTCTTAAGTTTTTTTTTAAAGTAGTTTAATGGTAGCTCTCTGATCTGTTTGGGTATTTGGTTGTAGATTTTGACAGACATATTGTAACAATTGTTCTGAAATAGTGTGCTTCTACATCTTGTGACAGCCAGTCGGGTTGGATCTCTTGAAATGAATTTTTTATTTTCTATGGCTTTAGTATATTGGCTTTAGATATTGTTTGAGTTTTATTTTCTATGGCTTTAGATATTGTTTGAGTAACGCTAACACAATATTAAAGGAAGGATTAAAACTGATTATTTTAGCCTTGACCACTTCGCCACGATTGACCAGGGGGCCTACCACCAGCTCAAAAGCAGTATTATTTTAATATTACTTCAGTGGGAGAAAGAGATGAAGCTATACGTCCTGTAGAGCTTCATCTCTTTTCCACACTGAAGTAATATTAAAATAATACTGCTTTATGAGCTTGTGATAGGCCCCCTGACTGCCACATCAGGCAGTAGTAGATAGTCTAAATAAAAAATCTATTTGATAGTGCACAGCTTATTGGAAATATTATGAAGACAAATTGATGTCAAAGATTGATTGATAAACGCGCCACGACTCACGCCATACAAATCTGCATCAATCTTAATTATTATGATGATCACGCGTCTTCCATGACAGGTGTATCTTTAAATGCGTCTGCGTCGTAAAAAAAATGCGTTATATCCTTGCCCCTTTCGACCTGCGCCGTATAAGGAACGCTGGTCATTTTATTAACACCTGCATTACTTACATCGCAAGCTGTAAATAATTCAACCAAACTCAGAATCGAGTGTCAGTTTTGCACAAGAATTTGGGGATTGCAACCGCGTTATAAGGTGTTCTTGGCTACTTATACGTAGGTCCAATTTATTTTAGATCGATTGCAGTTAATTGTCAATGCATATGTAACAGTTGCATTCATGACAAAACGCTAAATGGTAAATACGTGAACGTTGTCTGCTCCTAAGTGCAGCACTATTATCATAAATTACCTGCAAAAATCCAATCAACGTGTCTTAATCTTATCCACTAAATCAATTATGATCATCTGAATGATGTAAGAGGTTTCCCTTAGAGATCGCATACGGCATGTACCGTTTGTAATAGCTGGTAATTTAATAAAAACTTCACGTCAGCAGCACTGGTGCGGAAAAAGTTCGTCGCTTTCCAGCCGAGTTGGCGCGAAATAGAAACTTGTGACAATGCACTGTGTGGTGTGGGTGCACCGTGCAGTAACACAACTTGCAACAACATCTAAGCAACGAATAGGTTGATCTGATGCCAGGGATTCCCAAAATCCCAGTGCATCATCATCACTGATAGATAATATTTATTCTGGAAATAGGTTGTTTGTGCGATACATGAAGGGAGACAGTTTCAGACTTCATACAGATTTCTTTGCCCGGCAAGAAATATCTGCACACAATTGTAAAGCGAATAAACCAATGGTCAAGTAGACAGCGTTTATACCGTGGACATAGGTACGTTTAGAACAGAATGAATATAAAAACACTGAATGCCAATATCCCGTATAAAATTGTTCCAAAGGCACGGTTATCGCGAATATGCAAATCAACAGAGTGAAACATACAGAGTCGAATACATAAAAAGATAAAATGAATGAAGATAAAATGTAATCATTGAACGCGACGCAGCTGACTCATGAATACGTCACTGATTCACTGAAATAGGTACTACAACATCACTAGCCGGAACACAATAAACGATGGCTGAACTGTTGCGATAACTACTCCAAATTATAATTCTAGGAACAAAAAATGAGATTAAAAATGTTTTGCAATACTTGCCAATAAGTATCGATTGTCATAAAAAATTGAACAGCTCAGTTGAAACTGAACGCATTCGGTGGTGCAATACTTTTTTCGATACTTACTAGCGACGAGTAAATGTATTACAGAGGTTTTATGAAAGTCAACGGTTATGTGGAGTGAAACGGATTCGAAAAGAGTCATTATAAAATCAATATATCAAAGTTGAATAGAGCACATTCATAACTTTTTAATAGATCCACTATCGCGAAATCTGACGTTTCACATTTGGCCGCTTTCTAGCTAAAACTATTTATTTATTTAGCATGGAGGACTTACAGCTAATAAAATCAGACAAAAAAGGAGACCATAGAAATACGCATAGAATATGCATTTGTTTTCATTCATCGCGTTCGCATACCGATACAACTTTATTCAGAAGCTTTCATCGTTGTTCATATAAAATCTGCAAAACATACACCTTGTATGCTTACATTTAGAGACAGGTGTTTAAGCATTTACAAATGCGAATATTATACAGACATTTCGGTCTAGACTAGTGGTACTAAATAATTGGCACCCATTTTCGCAAGACAGAGGTTCAAAATTTATAGCAAAAGAAAGCCGCCATTCCTCAGGGACCTCATTAACTGCCCTGAAAAAATCTCTCACCACAGTGCAACGTTTGGTACAAGGAAGCGATGTGTTTGGGGGGTCCGACACGTTTAGTGGATAAGGGGACTGAACCGACAGACGCTTTTAGCTAAGCGGACGACTGAACATTGTAAATAATCTCTACGGATATATTACAGGAAATCACTCCTAACTTTATCCTCATGAGCATAAAATATTCAACAACAGTTTTAGGTCGTTTACTCGTGCCGGAGGTGAGGATAAATGCGCAGGCGACTCCCGCCCCCTCGACTAAAGGTTGTTGTAGAAACACCACGTGGTTTTAATCAGTGAGAACTTGACATAGTTCTTCGACTGCCCCCAGATGAAGGACATCATACCCTTCTTCAGACAACACGACAACCCATTTTTTATCTACATGACATTCAACACCGAATGACGCACATATTTAACTTTAGACTAGACCAACGACCGAAAGTTAATGTAATTAGCAGCTAGGTCACATTACAGACTATATAGGACATGGTGTCACCGTTAGTCACGGACGAGTGACCGACACGGTTCGCGTGAATATGGCTTAATTGTGCTATTGTGGGCTTGTTTACAGTTACCATGGAGGTTTATTTAGATAGAAGTGATAAGTAATTGAATAAACCCGTGAGAGCGCACACGCACTATGATGAGAGACATCAATTGACATCATCTACCATCTCGTCTCTTGGATTCGGCTCCGGTGAACTCCGGTCTATCAATTCATTGGAGGATGTATTTCAGTTTTCACAGAGCCTTATGTTCTATGTCCCCATTCCAATTACTTGGGAAATATAGAAGAATAACATCCTCCGCCCGTTGTCTGTTTTACTTTCGGGCTTCTGATTAACGACTTTCAAAGCTCGGTATGTCGAGAACCAAATAAATTATTATACGAGAATCATTAATCATACCGTTTGGTTAACTTTAGTTAAAACATTGTAGAGAGTAACCAGTCTATTTTCGTACCAACAGTTCATCAATGAATGTACATATTTATCCCAAGCGGAAGGTCATGAGCATACCACACGGTTAAAAAATCCCTGGCTTGTCTCACTGCTTCAGCTGTGCTGTGGCGTGCTATAATAAATTGATAATTGAATCCGATCACCGTGTGGAATAGAAACCGCTTATTGTTTAAAGTATTTGTGAGGTACGTACTGTACTCTGAACCGCTTTCACGTGTTATAATTTACACAAAAACGTGATTTTCTGTGGTGTCGCCCAGCGGCATGCGCCATGGGAGAAAGTGTTTGTGTTGTGAAAAGCAATTCAGAGGGCTCAGTGGGTGGGTATACGTCATGAACGATGCTCATTGTACTGACTTTCATAGAAAATCAGATCAGCAGAAACACTTGACGCGAGTTTGGTTTCAGTATTTGCGAGTTTCCACAAAAGAAACGGTTAGTAAAATGTTTACAATCGATTATCGCACGAGCGAATCTTATCAAGATTTTTATCGCAAATAACTTTAAACCTACTAACTCTGACATTCCTGGCCGCCATGCCTGTCGATGATAAAATTACTGGACGCATTTCGACCATAACATAGGTCGTAGAGTCGTACATACGTAGTACATAGTTGGTAAAGAAAAACAAAATATGGAATAAATATTTAAAGGGTGGCTCGAAGCATTCATGCAAATAATTTCAGAAATAACGAATAAGTACGACAAAGTAGCCTGCATTTTAATCTTAATATTTGCGGTATAATTTTTTTACGTATATCCTGTACACAAGATGTAGTATCACGAAACCGGATTCCGGTGGTTTATCAATATTAGTAGAACAGTTGCATCATCTTCATCTATACTACTTATCAGATTGTTCTGAAAATCTGATAACACCCTATCACCTGCTTATCACAAATGTTGTCATTTTCTTCCTAAGATTACAGTTCACAAGATAACTTAAGATATATTTGATGACCAATCCAATACTGATATATATAACAAGGAATATTGATTTCAACTGATTGTTAAAAGCTATTAAGTGTGTGATAAATGGAAAAAAAAGATTAGGTATATGTTATTCTATCAAATATTGTAAATATCATAAAAAAGATAAGATGATAAAGAAACCTCTTTTAAAAAGCGATGACTCTATTTAATCAGTATGCAAATATGAATCCAATCAGAATGAAACAAAAGAATATGTCAGTGAGAGAGTACATTGAAAAGATTTGACCTCACCTTGAACTGTCAATGTAAGGTCATTCTCAGCACAATCTCTTTCAGTGAAAGGATTAACAAAAAAAACCCTGATTTTTTAAATAGACTCCAATAAATACTGAGAACAACTACCAACAGTATTTTGAATAAAAAGGAAGAGCACTAGACAAGAAAAATATCAAATACGGATGGCTATAAGAAAAGAGGCCCAACAAAGAAAAGATGGATGGGTTTTGTGGAAGATGATAATGGCTGGCAAGGATGTGAACAACTGAACACTTAGATGATGGCTGATAGAGATGTGTGGATGTCAAAGAAGAGCTGCAGCAGCGGAAAAAAGTAGGAGGATGATGAAGATGATCAGCATCTTGAAAGAAATATTACAAGAGATTAGTGATTCGGAGAAATAAATGTACTGTGTGGAATTAGCAGTTGTCTGCCTACCACCATAAAAAATGTGAGTTAAAATATGTACATATTTGTATAACTTATCAATTTTTTATTTATTGAATAACCTTAAAGATCTATACAGACAGAAAGTACTATCAATCACCCGCAACTAGTACACAAAGTAAGTTCTTACATCATGGAAGTAATTAAGAAGCAAAACAAATATTATCTAGTTATAACTGAGTAGCTCATAACCACATATAACAGTTTTCAGTTAGTAGGATGCCTATTGGCAAAGTCATTACAAACACATTAGCTGTTATGATTAGATCTATGTGGTAATTACTGTCATACAAGGAACTGCTGATAAGGTATAATGTCCTATTGGAATGAAGTAAGTGAAGTACTAACTTTCGTTATTTATTTTAAAAAATATTTTCATTATTTTGAAAAAAAAATTGGTATGTACAGGTACAACTTATTTATATAAGATAATCATCAAACAATGGCAGTAACTCCCTGGCTGGAGGCTTTGAGGTTAGCAGCTTAAGGCACTCACAGGATTGACTGGTTAAATAGTCATGACCTCAGAGGTCAGCTATGAGATGCCCTACATAAAAAAAAAATTAAATAAAAATGGCAGTTTTACTACACAATAAGGTATTATCAACCAGAAGTTTTGAGGAATTATAAACATGTTTAGTTACCTACTATTCTAGTCTCCATAAAACGAACTATTAATTGTTTGAAACCAGCAAAACAATTAACTATTGACAGGTTTGCAGTATAAATTAATAAACAGCCATTAATATTCAATCCATTGTTAAAGTAGACCATTATTTATGAGCATCATAGAGAAAACCATGCTGTAAATGTGTGAAAGTCATGCGAATAATTTGTTGCTGTTATACTAAACAACAGTAAATAAATGTATTATTATTGTGATGCATTGAGCACAAAGGGAAAGGGATGCTATTGTAAGTCCTTGTGTGGCTCGTCTTAAGCTATGTCTATTAGAATGGTCACAGAAGCATTCTAAACCACATTCTTTTAGTTTAAAGGATAAGACAAAGACGTTAATGTATTTAGAAGATTACTCATAGGATTGTGTTACTTAGATAGGGAACTCATATATGGTAGTAAAGCATTTTTTAACAAGAATGCTGTATTGAAATAGCTTTTGTTTGTTTGTTTTAAGATTGGGGTATTGTGCTACATCAAAAATTCCCTCTCACCTTTTGCTCTTCCAGAAACTTAGTAGATAACTGGTAGGCTAGGGCTGAGAACATCACTGGGGGCTCAGCACAGTCTCCTCAACGCGGGAGACGGGAGAGAAGGCCCCAACAATACCATGATACACACACACTGCGCCTGACGCGCTCGTTACAACAATAAACGATTAACGACTGATTATCATTAGCGACGACGGCTAATTCCGAGGAAAATCAACCACAAAACTAGCAAGTGAGTCACAAACGCCTGCTGCGATGCCTTATGGAAACTTGTACAAACACTTGACTGTAGCACACAAGACCGACGACGATACAGTAGTTTTCGGCCGGCTAACCGGGTCGGGAAAAGTGCATTAACACGTGAGAACCGTAAGACAATGCGCGTGAAACTGTGGGAGAAGTTGAGGCGTTGCCATTGTAGTAAACATTCATCACGTCATTGACCTACAGCTCCGCTGCCGAGCCGCCCGCCGCTACACTTTCTGAACGACACTTTGTGTGAATTCTAGAACTTACCTCAATTAATAAGACTCCGAAGGTTTATTCTCCGTTTTAGTGTTTCGGTGTAAATTGATTTCACTTATTTCGTCGATGGTCACTCACTTTACGCGACTGTCAAAAAGGGTTGATGATCGTGTCGATGTCGTAGGTAGCGACCTCTTTAGGGCGGTACGCTAAATTTAAATAAACATTTCCTTTTATGTAGGGAGATTTTGTTTACATTATGATCATAGGGATAAATAGTTTTATCCTTTTTTTTATGAGACCAGCAGTTTTAATGTAGGCTACAAATAGTTGGCAAAAATATAATATGAGATAATTTTATAATACCTATTATATTCACGCCGTTTAACAAAGGAAAGTGGCAGATTTATATTATTCGTCCTAGCGTGTCTAAATTAATGTCTAATCTAAATTTTCTAAATTTAATCAGGTCAGAATATGAAGATCTACAATTTTAGGGTTCTGTACCTCAAAATGAAAAAAACGAAACCCTTATTGGATCAATTCGTTGTCCGTCCGTCTGTCTATCAGTCAGTCTGTCAAGACCCTTTTTCTCAGGAACGCGTGGAGGTATCAAATTGAAATATCAAATACATCCATGATCCTTTGGAGTTCTAAAAAAATCAACTTTTAAGTCAACGCAATAAAAAAATACGGCCTTTTATGCAATACATTTTGGCACTCGCAAATAAATCAAAACCTACAGGGTACTCACCGTTGACCAAGAATCCTGAAATTTGGCAGGAAGACAGGTCTCACAGCACAATCATGTAAAGGAAAAGGTCTGAAAATACTTTTTGTAGTTTTATCACACTAAAAAAGAAAATCCGATTACAAACTTACATTTGCAGTTGGAGAAATTGGCCGTGATGTATATTAATTTACGGGAGAACATGTTTTTCAACTACGGAACTCTTTATTGTGCGTGGTCCGACAAGCACTTGGCCGGTTTTGTATTTTTGTTAGGGTACATTATCGTACATTGAAGAAAAGATCTATTAATCAATAAATAAAATAAAAATAGCTATGTTCGTTTCTTAACCTTCGCAGTCTATTTCTTCTGTTCTGCAGGTACGTTTTTATACAATTCACGTAGCGTAGAACGGACTTTATTCCGTACCTTCTTTCTAATCATTCTTTGATAAAAACAACATGGTGTCTAGTATAAATCATAATCTCTGACTTATTATAACACCCATTTTGTGATAGTGTAATATCCGCAAAAAGTGGATATTATTAATTTTATGGTGGCAGCACCAAATTCATGTGACACTCAAAATCACGTTCAAAAATGGTTAAAAAACAAAACGTTTCGTTATTGCTAGTGGCTTGTTTTCTCGCAATTTTTTTGTGACCCATACCTGTTTATTTTAGTATGAGTAAGAACAAAACGTTTCAAACGTCAAAAGTCAAAACATTCATGGAAGTTGCGTATTTACTCGCAAAACAAACATGATTAATAATTGATTCTTTCAGAAAACGTGTAAAATAAAAATAAAATGATGTCAGGTGTTAAATTGGAAGTCCTTTGGTCACCGATACACCACGATAAATTTATATTATGGGGTCCAGACATAACCTTATACGAAGTTTCTCGGATAAAGGAAATCGAGAAAAAAACAACATGTACGTACAAAATTACATATTTATTGAGTTTATGGTGAAACCGGGAAGAGCTTACGAGCGTTGTTATTTCTGTTAAAAATACTTAACAGCAAAATTCAATAACTTATTGAATTCTTTGTTACTTATCTTGTTGTTATCATTATTACAGCCACAGTTTATAAATATATTTAAGCACATAACACGCTCATTAATGAACTAATGAGTACGATTGTGTGGGTATTTTTAGCGCCACTTTCTAGAGCAAATGAACACAGAACAAAGTTGGGTCGTCTCTTTATGGGTAGTTCTACATTTTGTTTTTAGTTAAATGGGATGTAATTTTAAAGTGGTCCTCTTGTTCTTAATTTACTTCTATTGATAGACAGTAGAAATATTATGTAAATAAAATTACATAAATAATTAAAGAATATGAAAGCCAACTTTTCAAAAACTTCATTGTAAAGAATTATATTACGTTATTCCAGTTACTCCAATATCTTCAACCCGTGGTGCAACAGTTCTCGCATCTCAAAGTGCCAGTGGTGTCCGCTGTGTGGACATCAGCGCCATTCCTGAACAGCCAGAGCCATTACTAGCACTGGGCAATGCTAGTGGACGAGTTGCACTGACTACACTGAAGCAGACATATGACCCATTGGGACTGGTTGGGAGGGAGTTTAGTAAGTATCAATTTAAAAAAACCGGTCAAGAGTGAGTCGGAGTCGCGCACCGAGGGTTCTATATCGTTTTAAATTTTCATCGGCGAGGCCTATATTCATCAGAGAATTTGAACACTGCATACTGCAGTGTAGAATATTGCAGTTTTAGGTCAGCGCCATCTCTTGACTGATAGTGGAACTAATGTGACGGCACGGTTGGCGCAGTGGTTAAGCGGCTGACTGCTGCGCTGCGTGTCGCGGGTTCGATTCCCGAACGGAACAAATATTTGTATGACCTACCAGTAGTTGTTCCGGGTCTGGCTGTTTGTGTATGTGAGTTTATATGTTTGTAATCGCACCCACGATACAGGAGAAATTCCTAGTGTGGGGCAACGTTTTTAAAAAAAAAAAAAAAAAAAAAAAAAAAAAAAAAAAAAAAAAAAAAATGTAATTTTTGTTGATGATTTCTGAAAAACTGTGCTATTTAAAGACATATTATCTGCTTCGGATCAGGGCAAACATTCCTTGGGGAAGGCCGTTAAAAATCTAGACAGGTCACAAAATCACAATCCGCCCATCAGATCATGCACATCTTTGGCCAGAACAGACAAAGAAAAGGCTGAGGCATTTGGCTTACACTTGGCAAGCATCTTCAAACCCAATTAGGGGCCGAACCAACAAGAAGTTGAAGATATACTCAATCAGCACTTTCAATTGTGTTTGCCTATTAGACCAACATCACCCAAAGAAATTGCGATGGAAATCAGATTGTTGAATCCAAAGAAAGCACCAGGATTTGATTTAACGCCTAGAGTTCTTAAGGAGCTACCTAAAATAGCAGTTACATTCCTAGCTAGTCTATTTAACGGAATATTCAGAACGGGCTATGTTCCCAAACTATGGAAAATCTCCTTAATTATTATGCTCTACAAACCTGGTAAAACAGCACACGACGTCACATCATACCGACCTATAAGCCTCACACCAGTGTTGTCGAAACTCTGGGAAATAATTTTCTTGTCCAGACTAAAAGTGTTCATGGACGAGTGTGACCTGATCCCTGTACACCAGTTCGGATTTAGAAAGTCACATTCAACTACCGAGCAGGTCCACAGAGTCTACCACTCAATACGCCAGGGTTTCGAGAAAATAGAATACACCTCTGCGGCATTTCTGGACGTGCAACAGGCCTTTGATCGTGTCTGGCATAAGGGCTTACTGTGCAAAATAAAAGAAAAGCTTCCCCACTCAGTGTTTCCCATCATAGCTTCGTATTTAGATGGCAGACTATTCCAAGTAAAACAAGGAGACGAAAGATCTAGGCTTTATAATATCGAAGCTGGAGTTCCACAGGGATCGGTTCTGGGACCTGTTTTATACAATATTTTCACATCTGATCTTCCAACCTCAGAAGATGTAACGGTAGCGACATACGCAGATGACGTTGCTTACCTGGTGAGCGCCAAAGAACCGGATATGGCCAGTAACAAATTACAAATAGTACTAGATAAAATGAATACCTGGCTGCAAAAGTGGCGTATCTGCGCCAGTGCTCAAAAATCAAATCACATTACCTTCACTTTGAGAAGAGGCGACTGTCCCACAGTAACATTGGCGGATATAACTCTACCACATACGGATTGTGTTAAGTATCTCCGTTTTTGCCTGGACAGAAGGCTCACCTGGAAGACGCATATAAAACAAAAAAGAGAACAACTAAACGCCAAATATAAATACTTGTATTGGTTAATGGGTCGTAACTCAGTCCTATCTTTAGACAATAAACTCCTGCTGTACAATTCTTTATTAAAACCTATATGGTCATACGGCATCCAACTATGGGGAGTGGCCAGCAAAAGTAACATAATGTGCCTCCAAAGAGCTCAAAACGCCATCTTGAGGAACATTGTCAATCCACCATGGTTCACACGGAATGAAGAAATCCATGATTATCCCAACACTCCTACTATTCTTGAGGAAATTAAAAAACATAAAAAGCTGTATGCTGATCGTCTCGCCATCCACCCAAATCCTCTGGCTGTAAAATTACTGGACAGCAGTGAATCTGTCAATAGACTCAGGAGAGGTCAAGTAATATAAAGAGGTAGCAGTGGCAATAGTCGCTGTACCTGAAACGCCAACTATATTCACGCAACCAAACTGATAATAGTCCAGAAAGGACTGATGGCAGTTGTTCAATAAAAAAAATAAAATAATTAAAGACTTCGTTTTATTTTTCCTGTAATCTTTACATAAACTTCTATCACGTAGAATAATTTCAGATTTTTCTCTATGCAAACTTCAGAGATAAGGGGGGAACGGTATTTTCTTTTACATTTTTTCATCACAAGTTGAAAAATATGGGGCATAATTTTTTTTTTTAATGTGCAATTAGCGATCTTTCATATAATAAGTACCCCACATGCCCTAGTAGCTTCACTTAAAATTTTTAAGACCTCGTTCAGTACCTGTTGCAAAAAACGTATATACATTTTCTTTCTTTTTCTTTCTTTCTTATTTGCAAAATAGTTGGGCAAACGTCATCTAAAACTATTCCAAATTTCAAGTTGATAGCATTAGTAGTTCTTGAAAGCATGCATACCAAAGTGGAATTTTGTCCTGATGAAGCAAAAGAAAAAAAAGTTTTTGTGTAGTTTTAAGTATATATTTTTATTATCTTCACAAGATTTGGGCTAGCCTTTACCCAATATAGAGACATAATAGAGCCTAACAAAAATAGCTGCTATTTCTAAGACCCGTGTCCAGCAAAGTAGAGAGGAGAGATGTCTCAATCTACCAATAATTATTGTGGGTTGCAGCTGAAAATCAGCATGTCAGGTGGTACACCTTGTGTTGTCATCTGATATTATGCTGACCTAAGGCCCTTTTGGCATTAGAATAATCTTTTTCAGTTTTCAGGTGTATTTTTTTTTGCTGTAATGCTAATAAACGCATTTTTCTTTCAATCGTTTTACCTATTTTAACATCACACAGGTCGAATTCCACAAATATGTGAATTAGTTGTTTCTGAGCCATCTCTCTTCTTTCCTCTTGTTGAAACTAAATACTACTAAACTAAAGGTTTTGTCACTTTATTTTGCAAAATATGTAATTCTGATTAATTTGCTAAATATATCAAATTGCATTGGTTTTTTAATGTTTTCCCAGCTCCCCGCCACCCACGGCTCTGCAACTCAGTGTCATGGAGCCACATGGAGACCAACATGCTGGCAGTGGCCATGGAGAAGCACCGCAGTGACCACTGCATATTGCTGTGGGATGTGTACCGGGGATCAACTCTGTCTGAGGAGGCTAAACGTAAAGGAGTTTTCTTTTTACGAAACCAGAAAAAGCTTTTTTTCACTGAAAAGGAAGAAATAATTCTTCATATAAAAACAAAAAGGGCGTATTATACGTCCCAAAGCTGTAGGCACAAATTGCGATTTTGATCACATTTAGAATGTCTCATTCGTAAAGCTTGACTCAATTTTATTGATTGCACATTGTTCACACAGTTACAGAGTAAGAGTAGGAGTACATGACGCTGTTAGGGCGCAGCAAGTAGGACTTATACTTAACATAAAATATTGTACAGCTACTAGATAATATCACTACATACATATTTAAAATATTAGGAACTTTTTCTCTACACTGTTTTTTATTAGAAATTCTATAGCACTTGGCAATTGGTTGAAAGTATCATACACCTCAAAACTGTAAGATATAGTGTGATTAAGACCGCGGTTGGTACTCCATAAAATCTTGTTATTTCGTTATCTGGTACTCGTTAATTTTTGTGATCAATATTTTCTGCTACAACAAGTGTATTATGAACAAAATATTTCCCAACTTCTGTTTCCTCAATAGCTACAGACTCCGCCTCTTCGTCATCAGCGACGGAGCCCCCTCGTCCGCTGGCCGAGATGGGGCTTTCGGAGACAGCCCACTGCGTCACTTGGGCCAACTTCTCCAGCAGAACCCTCATCGCCTCGATGAACCTGAAGTACATCAAGATATTTGATCTTAGGGGTAAGAATATTATATTTAATGGATAAAAAAAATACATTTTAAAATTCACATTTGCATTAAAAGAAGGACATCTACAAGAAAGAAATAAAGAATATCATTTATTTGACAACAGATCATGGAGCGTGGTCCAAATAAAAAAGTGAAAAGCTAAAGTTGGCGATTATTTTAATCAAGTAAAAAAAGATTAATTAATTCGTATAGAGTAACCCCGCGTCCTAACCAAAGTGATCGGTCCCACGAATACGCGACCGTCGCATTTATAATATTATAAGGGATAAGATTCTAAAATTTGCAAGCCCTGCTTTGTTCTCAGTGCAGTATTTATTTATTTTATTTTTTTATAAAAATTATATTTTTCGTTAGATTTTGCTGTCTTTAGAATTGCCTTGTTTTTTATTTATAACGTAGTTATAAAATTCACTACAAGTCATGCAAAATTTGGTTTTAACTTAAATTTTTGCTTTGACATGCTCGAGTGTCAAACGGTTTCGTCTCTCAGACCAAATTAAGTTAGCCTGGGAAAATACCCTTTCCGTTGCCGCGTTAACTGTTTGATACCGGTATTGAAGCCATAAAAGAATATAACTTTTGACGATTTGCTAAGCCTTGTATTATTTTCGCTAATAATAATGGTTTTTTATATTGATTTACATTTATTGTCCCGATCAGGTGCAAATCAGGACGCGTCCCCAGACCCTTGAAAATCGGTACGTCCCACGCAAATTGGGACACCTTTTTTTTTTGGTTGGGAAATTATCAAATAACTTCTCCCGCTCTGGGTGGAGCAGGAGGGCGTGTCAGACTCTTACTGACTAAAACCCACCCGTGTTCCTTCAATTGCCATGTTGCCGGGGGCCACGATTTCCCTTTTGGACTTATTCGCAACCCCGGCAGGCATCGATCCTAGCGGACCCCGTCAATTCTGCTGACATCTCTTTGAGGCGCGCGTGGAACACAACGCGCCTTCGACCCGGGCCTGGTCCTAATCGGGCGGTGAGCTACCCATTGCTCACCGTCCGCAAGCCCGCGCTTACGGTGGCCGGAAATTGGCTCGCGATTCCTCCTTCGCGAGCATTACTGCTTCGCAGAAGGAGGTGACGGCCTCCCATTTCCTCTCGCTCCGTACCATGGTCCGCATCAGGGTCGGACGCGAGAGATCGCCGCCGCTGATCGCCTCCACGAGGACACGGCGATGCTCCGCCCAAGCCGGGCAGACCTCCACCGTGTCCTCCGGGCGATCCACACAGTGGTGACACCCGGGCGTTTCCTCCCGCCTTATCCTGAACAGGAACCTCCTGAAAGAACCGTGTCCGGTGAGGACCTGCGTCAGGCGAAAGATGAGGACGCCGTGGCGCCTCTCAAGCCACTCCTCAAAGAGGGGTCTTATCGCCGCAATTGTGGCGTGGCTAGCGCCGGGTTGCGACAATCGCACTCTCCATGCCGCCACGAGATCCCGCCGGAGCTCTGTCCGCTGTGCCGCGATTTCTTGCGGCATCGGAGTTAAGCCCCGGCATTTCGCCTCCTCGCGCCACTCCCAAATTTGCGCGAGGACCTTTGCCTCTAGATCCCATGGCGGTAATCCGGCAAGGAGGCACGCCGCCTCGCAGGAGACCGTGCGGTATCCTCGGGCCAGCCGGATGGCCATGACCCTCTGGGACGCAAATCGAGACACCTGGCAACGCTATTGATGAATAATAAATAATCGATTTAAGTTTGGGTATTACTTAATATAAAGCACTCTGATAATGCTATTATTATAAGCGTCAGCATTCCTGGAAGCATCTTCAAGGTCGCTACGACACTTGGTGACGCAGATAGACCGCAGGCACAGCTGCAATGACTTGTTCTTGTTTACTTGACACAAATACTTAACGATGACGTAAAACTGACTCATTAGTGATGCAAGCCCTCCAAAGATTGAAGACGTACTGGTATTGCATTAAGTCTACAATCTTTGGAGGGTTAGTCAGAGTGGTATTCTGAATAAGCAGAATTCGCAAAAATATTACTGACTAATGGGAAAATTTTAGAAGTTTCCTATAATCATTTTAGGTCCCTAAAGTTTAATGCTATTTCTTGTTTATAGTTTTACCTCACCCTGTCAGAGATATCGTTATTTTCCGGTTCAGCAATATTCTATACTTAAAAAACCAATCTTAGATAATTAAGTTTGTTTCTTGTTTTTCTCCACTGTTAATATATTTTCGCTCGTTCATCATCCCCAGACTTATCCAACAAGGCAGTAAGTATGACCACGACGCGGTACTGCTACGGCGTGTGCGCGGAGCCGTGCGGGGGGTACCAGATCGCGTCGCGCGGGGAGGGCGTGGCGTGCGTGTGGGACGCGCGCGCGCTGCAGAGGCCTCTCCTCACCATGCAGCATCCGCGCCCGCTGGCGCAGCTGCAGTGGTGCCCTACGAGGTACGAGGGTTTAGGAGACAAACCGATTAGTCGGTCAAAAACTCCATTCAAGTTATTTATTTAATTCCAACTGTGTATTCAAATCCTTGTTTCCAATTGATGTTATTTCAACTTTATGTAGATTAAGTTGATTTCAGAATGACTAGTACTATTGAAAAAGTCATAAAAATGTTTGATTGTTTCATTGTTTCTTGTCCTAGACGAAATTTACTAGTATCACTGCAACGAGATTCAAGTACTCTTCGCATCCACGACATTCAACAGGCCAACAGTGATAGTAAAGTCAACATTTCTGACAGCATGGTGAGTTCAGTGAGAAATCTTTTGTTATAATTAGTTCAATTTACAGGAAGAAGCATTCCAAATCTGATGTTTGATTGATTGAATCTCTTGATGAAGATTGTCAAGAATTCAAAATAGTGGTCCCAATATAAGTCCCTGTAGCATTCCGTTTGATGATGGCGTCAGATCCTAAAATAAATAATTAAAGTAAATGCTTGCTATTCAATTTCTGACGTTGTTTTACGTCGGGTTCTGTAGCTGGGATTTCGTTTGGAAACACATCTAATTCTGTTACGTTATCTGATGCAGATGGCTGCCCCAGTAGTAGAAGCTGAGCTTGAAGAGCAATACTCCCGCGGCCCTAGCGTTATAGAGCGCGATGTGTGTGTCAGTAGCACGCCTGCGTCACCGCTTGTCGCCTTCACCTGGCATCCCACGCATGAGGGAAGGTTGTTGGCTGTTTGTGCCACCGGTAAGCTGTGCAATACGCTGTACATCACAATTTCTCAGAACGACAGAATTAAGAGTATTGTTATGAGCATTATGTGCCAAGCATTGATATAATGTAAAACCCAAGATACACATTCCGACTCAAAAAAGTTCACGTCAGAATTGAGCGCTCATTTCTATTTTCGATTCCGATTGTAATACTTATTTCCGATTAATGCTTCACTGAAAAAATAAAATAGTTTATTAACCATTTGAACGTCAAAAGTGACCAAACACAGTCCCAAGAACTGGAAAGAAGTAGCGCAACGAACTCTCCTGCAATTTTTTTTAATTTTTTTATTTGCATCTCGCAGCCTACCAACTAGCCAACCTAGGAGGTTGTCGGCTAATTAACCGGACTTTCTTGTGGCTCCCTCTAAATTAAGGCCACCAGCCAGGGCATAAAACTTAGAAACTAAGGGACTACACGCTAAGGGCATCCCCTGTGGGGTACGGACCTCGGCTCAGGGCGTCGCTGGGGGAGGACAGCAAAGGATAGGCTGGATCCGATTAAACTCTCAACACGTGTGTCTGTTAAGTTATAAGCACTGAAAAGTAACTTAAAGTAAGATAATTATGTTCAAAACTGTTGCTATCTCTTTCAGGAGCCCTAGTAGACTACACAGTGTGCGAGCGTGTGACAGTATCTTGGGGTGGCGGTGGGTCACTAGTGTGGACGGGCGGGGGCGGAGCCCTGCGCATGATGAACGACGACTTCTACGGCGCCATCAGGGACATCTCCTTCGTCATGAAGAAGAGAGCTCAGACTGATTATGGACTTAAGGTTAGTATCACCATAGAACATAAAGACACCCTTAAAGGTTAAAAAAGTCACTTGAGAGGGTTTGGCAAAAAAAAACAAGTGTAATTTGTGCCATTGTATTATTTTGTCCAAAATTGGACTTTAATATTGCAGGCTCAGTGGTTGAGATTGGTGTGGATAATTTTTATACTCATGCGAAGAATTTCGTATCATTAATATTGTGTACTCACGTCGACATGACGCATTCGGATACAGCCCAACTAGCACACAAGCTGCTTATATCACTTCTTTACCACCTGAATGTGCTATAATAGCTGTTCAAGGGGTTTACTATAATACTTAGGTGGTTCAGTAGCGTATTTAATCGTTCTTTAACAGGCATGTGGTACAGTAGCCGTACAACAGTAAATATAATCCCAATGGAGATACAACGGCGTGTTATAGAGTTATTGTACGAGCATTTGATATAAAGTAGAGTTATAAATACCTTTTAAAACACCGCTAAGTCTTAAAGAGGTCTTTAATAGTTAAAAGTGTTTAAATGGAGTTATAAGCTTCCTTTAAAGCACTTTGGGTTGTATATTGCATATTTCTAAATGTCTAAGCGGTTAAATAGTGCTTATTACCGCTTTTGAAACTCTGTATCTACAGTAGAGAATTATAATTCTATAGTAGCACGTAGGTTGTTATAGTTGTGAATTTTACAGCAACTGTATCGTAAATAGTTGAATAAGGCAAGAAAACCACGCCTTATAATGCTGAAAGCTCGAAAATTTCGTTTCTAGCGTCAATATAGCGGCTGAAGTGGCACAAAAGTGTTTTCCTCATTTTATTGCTTCATTGTGACTCCATTTTGTAAAAGATTATCGCGTGAATTTGTCATGGATAACCAAAAAGCGTGGAAATTAAGAAAAAAACACGGTAGTGTGAGGAAAAAAATTTGCAAAGAATATCGAAATATAATTAATAATCGACCAGAACATAGTGACGATGACTAGAACATAGGATAATACTCTGCTCACAAACTCTTTCGTATTTAAGTGCAACCTACCCTACCTACCCTACCCGCCCCACCCGCCCTACCCGCTCTACCCGCCCTACCCGCCCTACCCGCAAGCCCTACCCTCCCCACCCTGGTACTCGCACTAGTACTTTGCATGCATAAAAGGAAAAATGTTGGAAGGAACCTGTTGTTTATTTTTTAATTCTTTCCAGTTGTTCCATCAATCACTTTCTTAGACGTCATTGTAAAAATTTCAATAAGTTTTGTTCATTTCCCCAAAATATCGCTACTGTATATCTAATATAGATCTGTAAACTCTAATTCAGAGATACAGACGTGTCTAAATAAGATGCGAGCGCTACAGTCGCGCTACAAGAGCTTATTTTAGATACTGAGGCGTACACTATCGCTCGCATAGCACCTTTGTATCTCCGTACTAACACATATTTACGACCATTGTATCTACATTGTAGAACCGTGGGCCGGATAAACCGGTGCCTCTTTTGGGGGTACAGCGGCGCTATAGCGGCTTGTACTGCAGAGCATCTACTGTAGAGCTTACTTATGGAGGCTATGCCGTTATTAAGAACCTCTATCCAACCGGTGTACGGCTTGTTATAGAGCTTGTGTGCTACTTGGGAGGTCATCTAATATGCCTGTTATTACACTTGTGAGGCTCGCACGGCGCCAAGGATCAATCTGAATCCGGCTCGAAGGAGCAATGTTTGAGATGGTTCTTGGATAATAAATTAAACTAGGAGTGGACTGTATAAATTAGGTATATTGCAATTAATTCGGAAACTTATAAAAACGATATCACTTCACGTCAAAATCTTGTGCGAACGGTCATCGTTTTTATAAGTTACCGAATTATTTGCAAAATATCTAATTTAGACAGTCCACTCCTAGTTTAATTTATTATTCAAGAACCATCTCAAACAAATATGTTTTGTTATCGCTATTTGTTTGCAGCCAGATTTATGGCAGAACGCAGACTTAGCAGATGATGACTCACTCAGTGGTCTCTGGCATTTCCTGGCGCTCAGCAAGTCACTTGTTGAAGATGGTAAGATATGTTTTTAATTTGGTCTGCTTCTTATTGATTATTATTTTATGATTTTTGACTTTTTAGTGCCCATTCCTGAAATTTTGTCAATTGGGTATACCTAACACACTATCTTATTTCACTCTACATGTATAAAAATAAAATAAAAATGAGCGTGCAACACCGTACACGTGATAGAAGTGAAACTTCTTAATAAGACAGATTTAGTGTGAGAGACAGAGTTATATCTTTCTTCTCTCTTTTATATGTGCCTAAACGTGATGAGTCCTTGAAATTTCACGGTCAACTCTCGTCTAATTATCGAATAACCGCCAAAGAAATTTCACTTAGTAAAAAGTATATAATACACGATCGATTACTACAAACCAATAATCGTTTAAACGCAAACAGTTGAAGAAGTTTTTCACCAACAAATGGTTATGTACCAGGTTGTATCCGCAACAGTCCGTGGAAACACCCCGGAGTGCGCACGGTCCTTCGCTCAGTGGGTGACGGCGGGTACCGGTCAGAGATCGTGCCGTCTCTTCTACCAGACTTACCCAATAGAAGAGTTACTATTTACAGGTCAGTAATGCCGTGGGATGATAGACGATAGATCATCTTCGTGGAGGCGAGCGAGTACGAGTGAAGTGTGCAGCTAAGCGTGATTTCTCAGTTTTCCTGGGCCATAACATAACTTATGTTAGTGTGGTTACTTCGCTTGCAGGAGCGCAGAGCGCACGCGCGCGCTGCAGCTGTGCGGCTGGGGCTGGGGCTGGGAGAACGCGCTGGCCGGCGTGGAGCGGGCGGAGGCCGAGGGCACGCCCTGCCGCGCCGCCGCCCTCGCCGCCTTCCAGCTGCGCGTGCGCGCCGCGCTCGACGTGCTGGCGCGCGCGCACGAGCCCATGCTGCGCGTAGTAGCACTCGCACTCGCAGGTACGCCCCGAGGAGAAGGGACAAGAAACACGCAAAAAATGCACACGCACGCAATGACGCACGCTATTTATTCGACGTATAGATTTAAAGCTTTTGTTGTTTAATCTTATTTCAGTAAAATAGTAGATTGTTTGCCAAGGGAGTAAACAACTATTTTTAAAGCGAGAGTGTTGTTTTGAATCCAGAGCGGAGCGAAGGATTCTAGAGTAGAATCCCGATCGTAGCGAGGGATTCTAAAGTAGAATCCTGAGGGCAGCGAGGGATTCAAAGTACGTCACTCGAGCTTAAAATAGTGTTGCTCCCGAGGTGAACACTCTACTTTTTATCACCCTCTATGAGAAAAACAAACGTGTGTGATCCGACCTCCCTCAGGAACGAAGTTCCTTCTCACGTATGACTTAAAAAACAAAATTTTTGACCTCATTATCGGCTTCAGCACCCTCTAAAACTATGAAAAAGACACCCATGACGAAAAATTTGAAAATTTCCGCAGCGGCCATTTAGGATTTTCATTTTGAGCTCACTGTCGGCTTTAGCACCCTTGAAAACCATGAAAACGATACCCATGATGATAAATTTGAAAATTTTCAGAGCCGCCATCTTGGATTTACATTTTGAAATCACTATCGGCTTTAGCACCCTCAAAACTATGAAAACGACAGCAATGGCAAAAAAAAAAAAAATCGGTGCCCTCTTGGATTTTCATTTTGTCCAAATTCATACTTTCTCTCTCTCTCTCTTGCCAGCCTGTTACTTGTTCATACATTGTTCATGTTTGATCTCTTTGGTGATTGGAACTTTTACTAACAATATCCAAATTCCAAATCACTTTTAATCCCTAGGGATTAAAAAGCTATTTTAGTCCCTGTTTACGTGGACTAAACTAGCTCGTTTTGAATAGATGTGATAAAAAAATCTTTTTAGGACTCGGGAAACCCGAAAATAGTATCAATGAAGATACTATAAAGTATAAACCATAACCTTAAACCTCTTCCAAATGTGTAACCTGTTCAACAACCGGGGCCAGGTCTGTCGGACGAGCGCCTGTGGCGGGAGGCGCTGACGGGCGCGGCGGCGGCGCTGCCGGACCCGTACCTGCGCGCGCTGCTGCGCTTCCTGGCCGCGTCGGCGCCGGCGCACCCGCACCACCACCAGGCGCCCGCACATCATCCGGATTTAGCTGCTGTACTTGTGAGTTAACGCAATGCTCAATACATAGTATGTATTAACGTTCAACATAACAAATAGATTCAGGTTGTAATTCGAATGTCGTAATTCTGGGGTCCACTTGGACCCATTAACTGACCGTTCGGAAGTTCGTTCCAATCGGGAGTGCTTCCGAGCTGTTCGGTTAACCGGTTAAATGCCATAATTACAATTACAGAAACAATTAAATAGTCGATTGTTTGTCAAGGGAGCAAACAACTATATTTAAGGCGAGAGTGTTTCTTTGAATCTAGAGCGAAGCGAAGGATTCTAAAGTAAAATCCTGAGCGCAGCGAACTTTTTTTTTGGGTGGGAAATTATCAAATAACTTCTCCCGCTCTAGGTGGAGCGGGAGGGCATATCAGACTCTTAATGACTAAAACCCACCCGTGTTCCTTCAGTTGCCATGTTGCTAGGGGTTTTAAACGAACTTAAAATAGTGTTACTCCCGAGGTGAACACTCTAATTTTTATCAACCTCTATGAGAAAAAAAAACGTGTGTGATCCGACCCCCGTCAGGAACGAAGTTCCTACTCAAGTAAGAATTTTAAGAAAAAATCGCTGCCGCCACCGTGGATTTACATTTTGACCTCACTATAGACTTAAGCACCTTCGAAAACTATGAAAACGATACCCATGATGAAAGATTTGAAAATTTTCGCAGCTGCCATTTTGGATTTACATTTTGACCTCACTATCGGCTTTAGCAACCTCGAAAACTATGAAAACGACACCCATGACGAAAAATTTGAAAATTTTCGCAGCCGCCATCTTGGATTTTCATTTTGACCAAATCACACTTTCTCTCTCTCTTACCAGTCTGTTACTTGTTCATACAATGTTCGTGTTTGATCTCTTTGGTAATTGGAACTTTTACTAACAATTTCCACATTCCAAATTCAAATTACTTTTAATCCCTGGGGATTAAAAGCTATTTTAGTCCCTGTTTGCGAAGAATAAACCAGCTTTTTGAATAGATGTGCTAAAAAAGCCATTGTGTCTCGCGTGGATCCACGTAATATACGAAGGGTGAGGGTGAAACAAAATCAAATAATATAATAATGTTTTTCTTAAAGAACGAGACTGAAATGCGGCTTGAGGACCGCGTGGCGTTCGCGTGCATTTTCTTATCAGACGCGAAGTTACACGAGTACATCCGACAGACGTGCGATTCGCTCGTCGAACAAGGAGACTTGTCCGGGATACTACTCACTGGTAAGTTATGTTTCTGTGTTTTAAACCTTAGCTAGAACAAAATTGAGAGTTAATTCATAAAGCATGAAAAGTGCACTTGATTAGGCGTAAGAATTGGTCAATGATCTACCCATCTAAATTATAAACGCAAAGGTGTTTGTATTCTGCTGTTGTCTGTTCGCAATTAAATTTCCAAACATGTAAACAGATAAGGGTTATTGTATAATAACACTAGCTGACCCGTGCCCACTTCGTTGGGCGGTAAACATTTTAACTTGTGATGAAATTATGAGTGTAGTTCGGTTAGTACTGAGTGCTATGATTTATTTCCTGACTGCCAAAAGGAGGGTTTTGTTTTTTTTGCATATAAATCAGAAAGACGCTGCGCACGTTCAGCGCTAGATTTCCGAGCACGGGCCTGCGATGTTCTCGCGCTTTGGCTAGCGAGCCTCTGCGAGCGCTTAGCGCTAGACTCCCTATCCCTTGTTGCAGAGACATGCTATCTTAAATCACTGAGACGCTGCGCACGTTCAGCGCTGGATTCCCGAGCACGGACCTGCGATTTTTTCCAGCTTTGGTTAGCAAGCCGCTGTGAACGCTCGGAGCTAGATTCCCCAGCGCGTGCTTGCGAAATATTTTCTCTATTCCTCGAGAGGCGCTGATGATTTTCAAGAGCAGACTCTTCCGTACGGCGTACTCGAGCTGCTCTTGTCTCACCGCGATTCAGAAAAATGACGTAATTGCACAACGCCATCTATGGGTAAATGGATAAAACGTCCATACAAAGCATGTTCTAATGCGGTTCGAGAATGGACGGCGGCATTTTGCGATTTAGTAATTTTATATTATCTTTGAAACTATTTAACCAATTGACATACTGTTTTGGGGCAAATCGTATTTCTATGATGTTCTTGTGATCATAATAATATTTTTTTCGATAAGGTTTAATATTTTGTTGTTTAAAAAATCGTCCAAAGGTAAGTACGTCGAAAAATACTTTTTTTAACACATAAAAGCTACTATATCTGCTAAAATATAAAAGATAGAAATATGGTGTCGCGGACTTTTTTGTAGAACTATTCAAAGCGGACCAGGTTGCCATACATTGTTTTCAATTATATACAACTGTTAAGGCAGCGCATGTAAATAACTCTGTTGTAAGAGCTATTTTTTTCCGCCTGGCTAGATAAAAATTGAGATATTTCGGCTAATATGCATGATATCTTTATAATTTATAGCCTATAGCACTCACGAATAATGTGGCTTTTTACCAGTGAAACAATTTTTAATATTGGTTCATTACTTCCGGAGATTACCCCCTACATACAAACTTACAAACAAATGTTACCTCTTTATAATATTATTAGTAATTAGTATAGATTAATACCCGCACACAAAAGTTCATTTTGCGCTACATTTTGTTTTTCATAACTTTTTTAATACGTCTAGGCATTCTGTGTTGAACTTATTTTACACTACTATAAAGTTGTAATTTTTTTTACTATATGTACACAACATGGATTGGACAGTTGGATTTGAATATGAAATAAGTGCGTTGGTTTGTACTTCTTTTATGAAGCCACGAAGCAACGAATCGACGAGATTTTTTTGCAGAACCGGATTATGAGCCGGAGAATGACAAGGTTTTTAGAGTAGTTTATAGTTTCGCCATGTCCGTCTGTCTGTCTGCGATTCACCTCAAAGACTCTTAGTACTAGAAAGCTTTAATTTGGCATGGGTATACATATTATTCACTCCGACAAAGTGGTCGAATAAAATCAAGTTTTTTTTTTTGGTGTACCTCCCCTACTCGTAAAGTAGGGATGATTTTTTCTCGTTTACCTCCTGGTGTGGTACCCATTTCCAACAATACCTCGTTGGAAATGTAGTACAAAAACATTGTGAGTGTGTGAAAACCATTTTTGGATTCAGGGATTCGTTTGCGAAATATTAAGCTTTATAGTGCTAATTTTTGTTAGTTAAGTGTGTGTGTGTGTCCTAGCTAAATGGTTGGTTTTGTATATGTGAAAAATTCACGGCAGTAGTTTATATAACGAAATTAAAATGAAAACTATTACAGCTAAGTAGGTTCTACAAGTTAACGAGTAATAATCGACCAACTTACATTTGCAGTTGCAAAAACATGTTTTGTTTGTTCTTGGGATAAATTCATCCCAACTATGGAACTTTTCATTGTGCGTGGTCCAACACGCACTTGGCCGGTTTGTTTCTTTGTAATTTGCTTCCTCTAAAGGAGTGAAATAGGTTATTGAAGATTGCACGACGTAAAACTGAGATCTACGAAGAAGTCGCAGCCCCAAAGGTGTGTTGTTGTGTTAGTTGTTGTGACAATAAGCTGTTGTTTTCTCTAGGTGCTAGCACGGAAGGTATAGCGCTGCTGCAGCGCTGGGTCGAGAACACAGGCGACGTGCAGTCTGTGGCGCTGGTCGGAGCCAGGTGCTTCACCGCCGAGCTTCTGCGAGAGCCGCGCACCAGGAACTGGCTGGACAGGTAGGAAAGCAGTACTGAAGGTATAGCGCTGGCTGGTCATCATTTTCGGAAGGCAACAAGTAGCAACACAAATATGTGACATCGAAAGAACACCAAAACTATCTGGCGATACAAGTGACACCAAAATATTAGATGCTGCATCGGCTTCAAAAATATGTGTCAATACAATATTCACGGACATGTCTTGCGTCATAAATATCTAAATGATACGAGTTTTCAAATAATCAAACCATGAAAGCGACATGATCGATTGACATAACACTAACACTCTTACTGACTGAACATTTTTTTCAAAATCTCTGAATGCAAATCAAAACGTCTCAAAAAGTTAAGGACAGTCTCCTAAGTCCGTTTTCCTGTAGCCACAACGGTTAAGGTACCTACCCTTACTGCTCCGTCTCAAAAATCCACCACGTACTATCGAAGAAACGCATATCTGTACACTGTAAGGACTATTCTTGCTTGCAGCGCTCGGCTGCTATAGTATCGCTTACCTACGAAAAAAAAGGGTCGTGTGCACAGGATTTTGTTTTCAAATTGCTTAGATATGCGTTACCCCGATAGTACCTATATATTATGTACAAGTATGTAAAGGAAAAAAATAAACGGAAGAGCACATTGGGCATCAAAAAATTCGTCTGCATCGCTGTCAGTGGGAAAAGTGCCCAAAAGACTGGCAGCGTTGCCACGTTGGATGGCGATGCTGAACCAACCGATTATCTTTTAAAGTTCGCGAGCACATTCGCAAGAAGCTGGCAGTATCATCACAACGGTAATGTTTTCCTATTGTTTGTCTTATTTTTTTTAAATATATTTTTGTGCATTTATTTGTACTTATATTTATAAATAAAATTCTTGTGTCACAGTGTTAGTTGCCATACTCCTCCGAAACGGTTTGATTGATTTTGATGAAATTTTATATGTATATTCGGTACGTCTGAGAATCGGTCGTAATCTATTTTTCATATCCCTAAGTGATAAGGGTGGTCCACCCCAAACATTTATATGGCAAAACAACGTTTTCCGGGTTAGCTAGCATTTATATATAATTAGGTGTATATATTATATTTATAATTTTTAATAGGTTTATGTCTATATTTAAATAAATATTTATTCCTCAATTCTCGCTATTGCACCTACCACAGTTTGTCTCTGCATCACCCAAAGGTTGACTGGTAGAAAATGCCTATACCATTCAGTCCACCTCTGTACATTTGTGTACATGAAGTATTAATTAAATAAATCTTCTTTTTCTTTTCGTGTGGTTTGTAAAAAACCTGTAATAAATAAATGCTGATTCATTGACCTAAAAATTGGCCAGCCCTCTGGTCACGTGAAGAGTCAGTCGACCAACCGCTTGGTGATGTCCGGAAATACTCGATGAGCACTCGGACCCCACAGCCCTAGTGTTTCAGGTACTTTTTCTGAACCATTTGTTTATATTTTCATCAATAACTTGGAAACGACCATAATATTGTTACATTGGTATTAAACCAAAAATGGACCGTGATGTGCAATTGACATTCTATCCTAAGGTATCGACTATAACCTGCGTTGTCTTTGTTATGTGTAACAATCCGACATAATTTGGTGTTTCATAATATGTACCACAGCGCAAGCGCGAAACATAGAAGGAAACGTAAAACCAGCCGGAATTGAAATAAGGATTTTTCTATAATAAAATTATAATAATTCAGATATGAAGATAGGATGATAGATTTGAACTATATTTTCGGAGGGTAGCGTGGCCGAGCGGTCTAAGGCGCTGGTTTAAGGCACCAGTCTCTTCGGAGGCGTGGGTTCGAATCCCACCGCTGCCAAATACTTTTTTTTAACAGACAAGCGGTTTATTTATTGTGCAGTTTAATCGGGATCGGCACTCTCTTATCTCAAAAATAATAATCGAAAGCTGCAACTTATCTAAATTGGTAAACTTATTTTATTTAAAACTAATAAATGTTTTGAAAAGATTATTTTTACCTGACTACGTCAGAAGGGTTAATCTTCTTGTTTTCTTGTCAGTGGTAAATGTAAATATATATTATTATGTTAGATTAGTTGGGTTATTTAAAACACGACACACAACACTGCTTACGGTGCGACTAACATCTTTAGCGAAAAGAAATGGCTAGTGCAATGAAAGAGGCACGGTAAAATTTCATGAGGGTCCATTCAATATAGCTATTTATCTCTCGCCAGTAGGTAAGTTTTCGTCATCTCTACGACATTTTAGAAAAGTGACGATTTCTTTAGAATTCCATCTTTATCTGAGAAAATCGTGAGTTTTAACTGCATCAACAACTTCCGTATAACTTGAACGAATGCCAATATTGTCAATATTAATCAATGTTCCCACTAATTGCGTCACACTGCTTGTTTTACAAATAATATCTTTCATAGCAATCCGAGCTGCTAAATGAAGTGTAACATCTATGGGTAGCGTGGCCGAGCGGTCTAAGGCGCTGGTTTAAGGCACCAGTCTCTTCGGAGGCGTGGGTTCGAATCCCACCGCTGCCAAATTTTATTTTTGCTGTTCACTGTTTTTCTCGAAGAAATTCTTCAATTTCTGTTTACGCACATAAATACTTTTATTGCGAATACAATACGTTCACACTTTAACGCTAAACAGACACAAGTCCTCATTAAATATTTATATTATTATTGTAAGAAAAGGGATGGATGGCTTCGATGGATGGGCAGGATAGGCACCCCTTCTGCCGTTGTGGCACAGTAAGGGCTATCAAGTAGGTATATGTAGGGCTATAAAGGTTGATTTACAATATGTATTTCATATTTTTTGAACCCAGTCCATCTACTGGGTTCTAAAAATATTAAAACAAGTTGATTGCGCGGCATCCGTGTCGTTCATTAGGTCTTTTTTAATGCAAGTGAACGGGCACTTCAGAAACTTCAGCAAGTGGGACATGATCTGATCAGAAACACCGCACTCACACTGGATGTTAGATGGGTCAGTCATCCCCGACTTCGACTGATTGTGTTTACAGTTACCTGGGTACGCAGCCGATTGAGAGCTTTCCATATAGGCCACTGTAGATCACGAACGGGCGGCAAATGTTCCTGGGGTTTGACGAAGTCGGGGTGGTGGATTTTTGTCTTCCCACAACTTGCTTCTATCATTGGATGATTTGTCCTGGATAGCCTGCGTAGAGCATAAGAAGCTCTGGCTACTTTTAAGGCAACCTGGGGTCGCGTTGTGTAATCGTAGAGGGGATGTCGGGCATCGGATTTTTGGTTCTTTACTTCCAGCGTACATGCGATATCCCTTCTTACGGCAGTATGCTGTATACAAAGTATGCTGAAATCATAGCATTATATTGTAACCTTGTATTCAAGAGGAAGATTTTGTTCGAGCTACTTTAATTCCATGTGTTCCTGCAGCTACCGCACAATCCTGGACAGCTGGCAGCTGTGGTGGGCGCGCTGCGCCCTGGACACGTGGGTGTGCGGCGCGGAGGGCGGCGCGGAGTGGGGCGCGGGCGGCGTGCCGCGCCACGTGTGCGTGGCGTGCACGTACTGCGGCAAGTCCGTGGCCGCGCCGCCTGGTCACAACCGGCCCCGGGTCGCCTTCCAGCGACTGCCGCCGCCCGCTGCTAAGATGAAGGTACGTGTGTTATGAAATATTGTCCTCATTATCATTCGGCGCAACATGTCTTTTTCTTCCATACTTCTCTATTAGTCGTCATCTCGGTAATCAGCCCCTTTTGTAGCTATATCAACAAAGTCTATTCACCGCTTTTTTTTTTTCCCCTACTCTCTTATAGCCATCTACATTGTTAGAAGTAAAGGTCGGAATATTCTTGGTAGAATGGTGGCTAAAAGATAAGGGATAAAGGAATGTAGGAAGTCTTGCTGAGAGGTGGCTTAGCGACACAGGACTTCCGATTTACACCTGGATCCTTCCTTAACCTTATATAGGGCAGCGTCTGTAACCACTAGACTTTAAGGGTGGTTTTTAATTGATAAAATCGACCTAGAAGTTAGACTACATACATAAACTCACGCCTTCTTCCCATGGGGGTAGGCAGAAACTACAGAACGCCACCTGCTACGATCCTTACATAGTCCTTTTGCCTCGTTTACGTTCATACATCTGGTCATACACGCACGCCGGTTGCGAGTACTACGCACCTGGCCTTTCTGAAGAACATCACCAATAAGGTCAGTATATGTCCTCCTAGGGCGTCCCCGCCCGGCCTTTCCCTTTACATCAGCCTTGTAAATACATTTTGTTAGTCGCCTTTCATTCATTCTCTCAACATGCCCAAACCATCTCAGCATACCCTTTTCAATTTTTGTCACTACATCTTCTTTTAAATCACACCGCTGTCTTATCACATCATTCCTCAGCCTGTCATTCATAGTCAGACCACACATGCTTCGCAAGGAACGCATTTCCACAGCATTTATTCTACTTTCATGTTGTTTTTGCCACACCCAACATTCACTACCATACATAAGCGTGGGCACCAGCACACCATTGTGAACAGCCAGTCGAGCCTTAAGTTAGACTAGTCAACTACAAATTTCGTTTCTGTCCTATAAAGGGTTAAAAGGAAGGCATTTGCCTAGCAACATGTCATTGAAGCATTTTTTTTAAGTGGAAGATTAAATGTTTGATCATTTATTGGATCCAATCACTGGCACAGCACCTTTTATTAAAACATTTTAATTTGCAATTTTTCATTGAAACCCGTTGGTATCGTAGCTTTTTGCAGAGTTTAGTTTGCGGAATATATAACTTAAAGTAGTAGTTTCGATGAATCAATGTCCACTACAAACGTTCCGTCCAGCAAATCTCGTCGTGCCCGAACTGCCGCAAGCCGCTGCCGCGCTGCGGCGTGTGCTCGCTGCACGTGGGCACGGGCGCGGGCGGCGCGGGCGGCGCGGGCGCGGGCGCGGCCGGCGCGGCCTTCGGCGCGTGGTTCAGCTGGTGCGTGGCCTGCAGGCACGGCGGCCACGCGCAGCATCTTATTAATTGGTTCAAGTTAGTATCTATGCTTTGTCTTGGTTTTAGTTATTAAAGACTAACTTTTGCCCGCGGCTCTGCCCGCGTGGATGTTAAAAATCATTCCATGGGAACGTGCCACCGGGATAAAAAGTATCCTATGCCCTAAACCAAGTTATAGTGAATCCGTATGCCTAATATGATTGCCAAAACCCATTCTAGCGGTATCTTATCCTTTTATGATCCACTTATTTACTTATTTTGTCACTTGAAACCTACCAATTTCCTTCACAGGGAACACACAGAGTGTCCAGTAAGTTCTTGTAACTGTCACTGCGCAACACTCGACCCACCCGACCGACACTAGCCGAGGATAGCCGAATCACTAAACTGTACTATAACTACTCACGTAATGTTGTTGCATTTCATGACCATACACGAATTATTGCAGTTTAAACCTTTTGTCCATGCAGTAAGTTATAAATTGAATCTTCGTGAAATGGACGGACTTTATTAGTGAATAAGCTACTATTTTGTTGTTAAAATGTACTATATTTTCTATGTTGTATACTTTCCTATAGGTTAAATAATAGAGTTGCGAGAAAATCATTTATAGGGGTCAAAACCGTAGCCTTGTGGAAGATTTTTTTTGTGAAACTACGCAATTTTATATGTCTACGCAATCATTACGGGTTCTCAGAAGCCCGAAAGTCTGACAACCAGTCTTACCAAGGCGTATCGTATTATCCAGTTACTGGGTTGTGGAGGTCAGATAGGCAGTCGCTCCATGTAAAATACTGGTATTCAGCTGCATCCGGTGAGACTGGAAGCCGACCCCAACATAGTGAAGGCTAGGCAGATTTTTTATATGTATAGGGTTTAACACCCATAAATAAATGTAAAGTAAAACTTTCTGCATTAATAAACTTGTTAAAACCATTCTAGTCTGTTCGCATTATTGTGGTAGTGGACACTCGACACGGTGTAGAGGGCGCCATTAAAGTTATTTTGTTATGTCTATTGCCTCTACCGAGTTCAAAACGGTCTACATCCACATAATTTTCTTTTTGCAACTCTGTAATAGACGTAGCTCTTAGATAGATTTAAGCCCGTTTTCAATCATCCGATACATTTTCTATATTTTTTCGATCTATTGTCAAATTGGCCCACATTATACTAAAACTTGGTCAGTATCGTAGATACCAGATACGAGTATGGTATAGATTAGCTGTCAGCGTATGCCTTATGAGGTAGCTATCTAATTTAGTCGGGTAATACTTTCCAAAGAAATCGTATCGTGACAGCCGTTTTGTTGGGCTCCAGTTGTTGGCTAACAACTTGGGTCAGACTAAGTTTTCATAAGCGAAGTAGATAGAGAAAATATATTTTTATCTCGTTTACTCATACTACTCTGGATCTAATAAGAGTCCTTGTCTCATTATATTTAGTGACTTGTCTATTGCTCCGATTGTCTACGGTCAGTACCAATGGCACTCGTTTTAATTCCAACGCAACCTACGTCGAAATATATTATTATTTGTGTTATATTGTATGTATGTACTAATGTACTATATTAAGTAATTTTGTGTTCATAGCGTAAGTAAGATAAGAATGTGTCGCGGATGCGTATTTTCCCTTCGGCGTTCAATTCGAGACACCGATTGCGTGAAATCGCCACTCTTTTGTAGCACGGTACATGCTCACCAAAATCGTGTTCAGTTTACGTCAATTAAATACTGTTTAGTAATAGCTAACCTAGTTTTGTTTTTACAAAACAATTTATAGTTTACGGTTTGTCTTTTATTATTATTTATTGACCTTGACCGTGTCCTTTGTCTGATTATTTTTGGATTTATATTGCATGAAGCTGTGTTAACCACTATTACCACGTTCATTTGGCTACTGGTTGTTTTCGTAATAATATTGGTGCCGATTCCCTTGTTCACAAATTAAACTAAATTTAAGTTCAGTGCATCTTTTTGTTTCTATTTCATTAAGAAAAGGACAGAAGATAAATTTTAGTTTAGTCCTGTCAAATTAATCAGCGCCTGTCACTGCTCCATACAAGTTTAGACGTGATTAAAAACTTTCTTACTAAAATTACGTCAATTTACGTCAAGCGCTGATTAATTTGACAGGACTAAACTAAAATTTATCTTCTGTCCTTTTTTTAATGAAATAGAAAGAAAAAGATGCACTGAACTTAAATTTAATTTAATTTGTGAACAAGGGAATCGGCACCACTATCTATGTACATAAAACAGCAGCGCGCTATGCGGTGTGGATTGAAAAGCGTGTTTCTGAGTGGCAAAGTTACGTGACGCGAACTGTAAATCCATTTTTTTTTTACAAAGGTCACGGTAATCTGACTACAGTCAGTTTCAAAATATTCCATTAATCTGTAGAGAAACACCGTAAACTAGTTTTGAAAAAACAAAACAATGTTTCAATTATTAAACAGTGTTTCGTTGACGTAAACTGAACACCGTTTTGGTGGATATGTACCGTGCTACAAAAGCGTGGCGATTTCACGCAACCGGGGTCTGGAATTGAATACGGAAAGGTAAATACGTGTCGCGGATATTTTTCTATCTAGTTATAAGAGATGGGTTATTTTTGTACACTACATAAGCTTAAAATGTCTTTCCTATAAATTATATTATTTATAAAATTAATTACGTCATTCTGTTGTTGCATTTTTGTCATGTTTAACAAAATTTTGACAACTTTTCAAATAGCTTCGGTTTATTTTTGTTAAATGTCGTCTACTATTTTTATTTTGTTATACTTACGTCGATCTGCTGAGTATTTTATAAAGTATTTATGAATATCTATATTTGTTGTTTAAATCATCAGCCTCTTTTGCAGTCTACCGGATGAAATTAGGGAATTTTAGTTTGCCTTTATTTATGGGAAATAAAATGTCCCCCATGTAACAACTGCAGCCTATGTTACTGCTGGTAGTAAGCAACAAGGGTAACGGAGGATTTTAAGGCTATCCATCTAATATGACTGAGGGTAGTGATAGAAATAAAAATTAAATTATATTTCCAAATATATATATAATATATATACATTTATTAAATAATCATTTCATCTTTATTCCAATTTAACAATAAAATTCTCAAAGACACAACATTTGTTTAACTCTGTTTATCGTACAAGGATCCCATCCCGTAGGTACGTTGTATACACACAGACAGCCGTCATACAAAAATATATAATTAGAGGATGCGACGAACGCAGGACAAGTAGTCGGCTATAGTCAACAAGTTCCACCATCCGGAAACATCTCATATTCTGCTAGTTAAATATACCATTCTCATATAAACATTTACATCTGACTTTACATAAATCTATCTTCTCTTATAAGTTTGCATCGCCTCGCGGACGACATAAGAATCCTTCAGGATTCGATCACATAGTGAAAATATTAAAATCAACACAGATACACAACATTCTCCTCCCCGCACGTCTACGTGTGCGGAGGTAATAATAAGAAATTCATTGTTTCAATAGTTTCTTTTAGACATTATGTCCAAAAATCTAATTCGTTTCATATTAAGTTATCACACGTTACAAAAAGTGGGAGCAGCGTCCAACAGCGACGTACAAGTACAAATGTACTACTAAACAAGTGTGGCACTTGCACAAGTTGAATCTGAACAATAAATACAAGATACGAGTTACAGACACGCAGGCCGCGACCGACGGACACAAACAGGACTGTACAGTGTTCGCGGCGCGCCGCACGTCGGCTACGTGTGACAGGGACACAGATATACAAATATTTTATATCCACCATAAAAATTTACTTTACAACAATAGATTTGCACAATTTCCATTATATACACATTGAATAAATACTTTTTGTAACATCAGAATTTGAAACAATCTTTGGTATAGTAGGTCGCGTCAGGCGTCAGGCGTCGTCGCGGACTGTTCACTACGCCTCGATCATCACGTCATCGTTTGTACACTACACGTTACACGTTAAAGCTTTCGACTGAAGATACACGACACGCGCCACGCGCACAGATTCGAGTACGTCTCACTCCACGCTACTAACGGCTAACTACCGGAACCGGAATGTTGAAGTGTGGCGGGGCCGGGGCCGGGCCGGGCCGGGGCGGGGCCCGGGCCCCTCACTTGCCCTCGTCCTGCTCCATCGGCTCCTCCGACGCCGAGCGGGAGCTCTCCGCAGATCTGCGATAATACAACCAGTGTTAGTGAGAATAGTGTGATAAATTCTATGCATTTATTTCAAATGAATCAAATATAGGCAGTTTTGAATTGACAAGGAGTCGGTCAGTCGAAAGATAAAGCTAGTTGTCCATTCCAAAGTGTAGTAGGTTCTTATGGAGAAGAACGGGCTAGAAACTCCATGATACACAATGACACATCATCATCAGCGTCATGTGCAGTGGAGTAGCGGCGCTAGTACCTGTGCTCGGTGCCGGGCGGCTCGGGCTGCGCCTGCTGGTGCATGCTGAGCGTGGCCATGGCCTGGCACGTGTCGGCGGCGTCGCGCTCGGTCTGCAGGCGGCCCAGGCGCAGCGCGGCCACGGCCGGCGCCGCGTCCAGCGCCGACAGCGGCAGCAGCTCGGCGCCGCGCTTGAGGCCGCGCCAGTGCGCGCCGTGCACGGCGATGGTGCTGCGCAGCGCGTCCTGCGCGCGCGCGTGCGGCGGCCGCGCCAGCTCGGCCAGCGCGGGCGGCGCCGCCTTGTCGCCCAGCAGCGCGCGCACGCACTCCTGCGCGCAGTCGCACATGGCGGGCAGGTCGTAGCCGCCCTCCAGCGCCAGCACCAGCTTGCCGCCGGCCAGCTGGCTGAGCTCGCGCGTCATGTGCGCGAAGCACGCCGCCGACACGTTGTAGCCGCCCAGCGGCGCCGGGTGGCCCGCCGCCGCGTCGAACCCGCACGACACTAGCACTATCTCTGGGTCGTACTCCTGCGGAACATACACATTCGTTACAACACAACCTAAACAGAGTCTTATGAACCTCAAAATTAGCTATAGGCAAATTGATGGGCTTTGATAAGTTTATATAGAAAATTTAAGTAGCCACGAAAAAATAACATCTGGCTAACTGAAGAGTTTCACTAGTCACTGAAAAAATCGGATTACGAATAAAACTTGTAGATGATTGTAATATTCAATTTTTTATATGTCATATGTCTACATGGTTTATCCTCAATCCGATGTTGTCACTGACTGGTGAAATTCTTCAGTTACCCAGATGATTTTTTTTTCTTGACTTAAGTTTTCTATATTAACTTATCCAAAACCCATAACACAGTCATATGGCTATAGTCATAGCCAACCCTTAATTTCTAAAATACAGGGACGGATGTCTTTTACTGTGTTCATTCTGAAACAACTCTTATGCCAGTCAGATAGAGTTAAATTTTCGTAGTCTTTTCTATCATTTTGAACACTGCTGTTCCCAACATTTTTGACACTGACTATACTATAAGACACTCACCTTAGCAATGGGCATGATGACCGAGCGGAAGGCGGCCAGGTACTCGGCGTCGGCGAGCGGCGGGTTGGTCCCGCCGCACCAGGCCACGTTGACGGTGTAGCCCAGGCCGGGCCCGGCGCCGGCCTCGCTGGCGGCGCCGGTGCCGGGGAAGAAGTTGCCGTCGTCGTGCCGGTGGATGCTCATGTACAGCACGTGCGGGTCCGAGTAGAAGATCTGCTGCGTGCCGTTGCCGTGGTGCACGTCCTGAGAGAGGAGCCGGTTATTAGCATGACGGAATGGGGAAGAAAACTGACAAATTAGTTCTTATTTTTTTGACTTGTCGCACACCGCGTATTCGAGATGATTTTGAAAAGTGAGAAACGGCGTTCTTTCGCGGTGAAGCTATCAGCAAACAACACCATTGAGTAAAACAGATTTTAAAAAATCGTTGAAAAGCGATCTATGTGCGTGGTATCAAGATCTAAAAATGGACCATATACATAGGAATATGATACTACATAGCATTTGAGAAAAACCTTGGTGACTGAAGGTCGGAGAAAACAGTGATCTCATAAAGGTTCAGCAACGCCTCAACTCGAATTTTTTTAATGAAATGCCATACTGCAAATGCAACGCATCGTTACGGCATCGCCTCGGATCGGGATCAGTTAGTAAAATGAGTTGAGCAGATGCCGAACCAATGAAATGCTTATACGCGTGCTAGCTTAATAAAAGATCCGCATCAGTAGAGCAGTACATACCCAGTCCACAATGAGTATCCTCTGCAGGCGGTGCCGGGTGTGCAGGAGCCGCGCGGCGACGGCCACGGAGTTGAAGAAGCAGAAGCCCATCGCTTGGTTGGGCTCCGCGTGGTGACCGGGCGGCCGCACCACCGCGAACCTGGGGTTCATACTCATGGTTAGGAAACTGCAGTCCGTTTGTTTTAAGGAGAAGTTAGTTTAGGGAAGAATTGAAGTAAAGTGGATAAGTGGATTGTTGACCATTTTCTATTTTGTTAAGTACTTGGTACTTATTGAAAGACCTGCACTGTCCTCCCATACCTAGTAACGAAAGCCAATTATTTTTAAAATTACATTTTGACTTCACTATCAGCTTCAGCACCCTCAAAAACTATGAAAACGACACTCATAACGAAATATTTGAAAATTTCAACAGCCGTTATCTTGGATTTACATTTTGACCTCACTATCGGCTTTAGCACCATTGAAAACCATGAAAACGATACCCATGATGAAAAATTTGAAAATTTTCAGAGCCGCCATCTTAGATTTACATTTTGACCTCACTATGGGCTTTAGCACCCTCTAAAACTATGAAAATTACACCCAACACGAAAAATTTAAAAATTTTCACAGCCGCATCTTGGATTTTGATTTTGACCTCATTATCGGCTCTAGCACCATTGAAAACCATCAAAACGATACCCATGATGAAAAATTTGAAAATTTTCACAGCCGCCATCTTATATTTTCATTTTGACCTCACTATCGGCTTTAGCACCATTGAAAACTATGAAAACGATACTCATGATGAAAAATTTGATTTTTTGATACTTTCTTTCTCTCTTGCCAGCCTTACTTGTTACCTTACTTGTTCATACAATATTCGTGTTTGATCTTTTTGGTGATTGGAACTATTACTAACAATATCCACGTTCCAAATTCAAATCATTTTTAATCCCTAGGGTTTAAAAAGTTATTTTAGTCCTTGTTTACGAGGACTAAACTAGCAATTTTTGAATAGATGTGATAAAAAATATTTATTTTTTGTTGTCCTGTATTTTTTGAGACGAGAGAGTCGATTTGTAATAATACAAGTAATTGTTACATTAATTTTTTTTATGAACAAGTCGCAGTTGACTAAAAAAAATTGTATATAAAACTTGAAAAAAAAAAAAGAGTATATGAAAACGATTTTTTCCATATCTCTTATAGGTTTGGATTTCCCCATACAATCCCAGTAAAAAAAAAATTGTGGCACTTCGGGAGTGCCGACAGAAGTGAAAACTTGACAAAAATCGGTACCATGGTAATTGACGTGTTGATATCTTTTATTTCACGCACCGCGGTTAATAAACGCGTTGATGTTTTTATTCCACGGTGTCGCTAAATTGCGTTACAGTGTCGCGAAATCAATGGTTAAGTCCAATCTCAAAAATGCCCAACGCGCTTAAAGAAGTTTTCACTTAAAAAAAATACTGTATAATATAACGATAAACGCACTTATTGATATAAATAGCTCGTCCAAAGTGAGTTCAAGGTCCGTCAACATCTCTAAATAGACTGGCGGGGATGTGTGGACCAGTGAATATAACATGTTGGAGTTCCCGCACTCACCCGTTCCGCAGGTCTCCCTTGGCGGTGCGCACGGCCAGGTCCAGCACGGCGCCGGCGGCGGCGCGCGCGGCGGCCGGCGTGTGCGCGTCCGACCACGCCGTGTCCGAGTCCACGCCCAGCCCGCCGCACGCCAGCCGCACCAGCTGCCGCACGCCGGCCGCGCCGCCCGCCGCGCCCGCGCCCACACCGCCCGCCTCGCGCGCGCGCCCGCCGAAGTGCGCCACGTGCGACTCCGAGTGCACGGACTGCGGGGGAACAAAGTAGCATTAACTAAATATGTCATTTAAGTTACTTTAATGTGTATACAATTCTGTAACTTAAAAACGAATAAAACCAATTCAATTCTCACTAATCATTCTAAAAACAATTTATTTTAGTCGTAAATAAAGTTGACATCTTGTTTCAATATAACATCGTATTGAAAGGATTTTTATTATAATATATAATTTAATTTCGTTAAAGATTATAAGAGTAAGGATCCATAACAGTAAAGATTAAAATCGAAATGCAACAGTTCCAACTACTTACATTCTTATCAAAATAAAAGTACACAACATCAATATTAAAAAAAATATTTTCTAACATAGTTCTTAAAAATGTTACTCTGCACCTATCAATATAACTCCGTACCTGTAACTCCTCAAACGTGGCCTTCCTGGGCCTCGTCCTCTCGGCCCTGGCCACGAGCCCGGTCTCACACAGGCGCGCCCACACGGACTGCAGGCGCCCGCCGTGCTCGGGGTGCGTGGGAGCGTGCGCGCCACACGCACAACTGCACAAAACATTCGATTTTACTGACATAAAGTTCACTTTAGGTTAATGGAAGAGCAACTTATGTTTTTTTATGTCTGAACGAGCCAGTTGACTATAGTCTTGTTACTTTATATTTTCTCGCGTGCATAAGCTATAACTCATGCCATGGTAGCTAATAAACATGGTTGGCAATGTCCATAGTAACCTGACTATTCAAATTTACTCGCCCACTTTTATATGTTTGTAACTCTTATTTCAACGATGTATTCCAGTTTTATGCATTTTAATTAGGTTTGATTTAGAACTTAGGTTTTATAATGAGATCTTTTACAATGGTTGTGTTGACTTACCCATGTTTAAGCATAAGCGCGTCGTACGCTAACCCTGTAGCGGGTGTGCGCGCGCCGACCAGCGGCGAGCTGAGCGCGCGCGCCAGCGGGGCCGGCTCGCAGGGCGGGGCCGGGCCCGCAGGGGGGGCCACAGGAGTACTGCAGGGGACCGGAGCGGCGGGGGCTCGCCGGGATGTTAGGTCGATGACCTCGCCTTCCTCTTCGCGGAGTTGGGCCGCGGCCGCGTCGTGGGCACGGGTTAACACCTGCAGGTGATAGAAGATGTTTAGTTGAGAATTTAATTGATCTTCAAATATTAATGGAGACTCCATGTCGTATGGCCTGTTCAGAACAGTCTGGTTTCCTGGATTTTTTCTATTTTGTTACGTTATGCATTTAATGTTACAAACATGTAGTGTGTGGGGCAAGTCCTGTATTTTTAAGAACTTTCGTACTCCAATTTCAGTCTCATTAAGTAAAAAAAGTGGTGGCACTCCGGGAGTGCCGACAGAAGTGAAAACTTGAAGAAGATCGCCTTGGTGGAAGAGAAATACTTGTATAGAAAATAGGTCCGTATGCTTGTCTAAATAAAGAACACAATCGCGTTTACAAAAAAAAAACTTGCGAACCCTTTAAAGTAAACATACTTCCATAGAACATTGATCCGTAACGTAATATAAATAAAGATCATAATCGCGTTTACAAAACCTTTAAAGTAAAAATACTAGCATAGACCATTGATCCGTAACGTTATACAAATAAAGAGCACAATCGCGTTTATAAAAATGAGGTGTCGTCATGGTGTCGCGAAATCAATGGTTTAGTTAGTCCCATCTCAAAAATGCCCAACGCGCTTAAAGAAGTTTTCACTTCAAAATACCTTATATTTATTACATTTTAGACATGTTTTTGACATTGATTGTCGCAGAGATGAGATTTTGAACGTTTTAATTATGGGAATTGGCCTTCAGCTTATTAATCACATTTTCTGTAGCTCACAATATCGACATCGGCGTAATCTTTTCACAATGACGTTACAGTCAGTTATGTTTCGTCACTCGTATATAGTCAGTCGCAGCAGCTACTCACAGTTTTCCGTATCTGGTCCCTGAGATAGTGGTGCGCGGTGGGCGGCGTGAGCGCGGGGTCCCCGAGCGGCAGCGGCGCGGAGTGCGTGCGGCCCAGGGGCCGCTTGCACAGGCGCGCGCTCGTCAGCGGGGACCAGCCCGGGGCCTCCGACACCGGCGGGAGGGACGACACCACCTGCGACACAGGATGACGTTAATGAGTGGTTTCAACAGCATTCCTACAAGACTGGCTTGCTGGGCTTCAAGCTCATAGAAATATTTACAAATATCCCAAGAAAAGTATGAACGTCGGGAATCATCGTCTATCTTCGGAAAAACGAACGCGTGGCAACGATACCATCTAATAGAGCTGTTACGGTCTTACTTATTACGGACTTACCTATTTTGTATTATTACGATTTTAAAATTATAGATTGACAATTTTATGCAATTTCAAAAACTATTCAAAATTTTTGAGTGACAAATGACGATTAATGACTGGAGTTGATAACTCGACAGAAAGAAAACTTCATACAAAAACGCAATAGGATGCACAGCCACAAAGCGCGGTAGTACAGAATTTGAAAGTCTTGCCTCTGTGGGGTTTCCGCATTAGTTAGAAGATAGCCGAAGAGCACACCTTTTCTGGTTTAAGTACCTGTATGTTTTTTTTGTAGGTACATTTAAACCTTGTCAAATGTTACTTCAGCATTCGTTTAGTTTAATGGTCAAAAACATCTAGAATAATTTCTTTAGCGCTTGTTTTAAAAAAAAATAGAGTCATAAAATTGAGAAAAAAATAGTATCCTCAATTGTAGGTCAGTTAAGCAGGAGCAACTTACCGGCGGGTGCGGGTGCGGGTGCGGCACGGGCGGCATGGGCGGCGGGTGCGGCTGGTGCGGCCGGCCCAGGCTGATGTTGGGCATGGAGGGCGACGAGAACAGCAGCTCGGCCGCGCGCCCCATGCCCTCCTCCTCCTCGCGGATGGGCGCCGACGCGCCGCCCGCGCCCCCCGCGCCGCCCGGCGGGGAGCCGCGCGGGGAGCTGCCGTCGCAGTCTACGGGACACACAACCACCTTCAAATATGCCCAAATAATCGTAATTGTAGTGGTCAGAAGCTCAATTCACGTACTTAAAAACGTTCAACTTCAAGTCGCATGCTCATCTCAGTAACAATCAATGTCAAAACGTATGTAAATTGATTTTATTTTAACGAACTGCGATTAGAATGCGAACGTTCTAAAAAAAATACGTGAATTGCCCCTTAGTGTTGTAACGGTTTACGTCAATGTCCGTTCTTTGCGTTGACAATTTCTTTATTATAATGTTAATATTTTAATTATTTCTATTTCCTCTATTGAATTTAAGTATTTATAAAATAATAGTTATTTCAATTTTGTCACTGTTAAGAATTTGAAACAAAGTGATTTATTCAATTAATATAATTATTTTGGAATTCATTGAAATCGGTTCAACCTTTGAGAAAATATGTCGAAAAGCTTATAGGAAGAATTAACTATTTTACAATCGTTTTTTTTTTACATAATTATCTTAATTGTCAATGAAAAAAAAAAATTTTGTAAAACATCATCATACAAATGCAAACACATGTCATCTAAAACAACACAGCATTCCATCTAAGACATAAAGAGGCATCAACTCACTGCGGTGCTTGACGCGCGTCTTGAAGGGCGGTCGCGCGAGCGGCGAGGCGCGTCGCTCGATGACGCGCGCCTTCAACCGCACCTTCAGCATGTTCGGCTCCGACGCTGTGGGTTAGTGCACACCCATGCTCACGTTAACAACGGGTTAAGACAAACTCACGACATTTATGTTATCTTAATCTAGGATCATGTTTTTGAAGTCAAGTAAAACTTCAGGGACGATGGTATAAAATTAACAGAGCCATCACTGTTCCAGTGCGAGAGAGATGGAGCTATACAAGGCAAATTAACAACATCTCTTTTTCACCACGTAACAACAGCGGTTTTAATAATTCATAGCACGTCCCCTGTACATTTTATTGCAGTCTTTTGATCGCGCGTTTACACGCGTTTTATCGATCTAATGTACAACATTCTTTACGCAGTATTTTTGGTTGTAAATTCGTATTGTTATTGTCACTCACACGTCATGTCTCTATCTTAGGCTACGTCCACACAACACGGATGCATCACACTGCAACTATCGGATACATACCGGTCTTCCGGAGCGGGTAGTCCGGGGACGGCTGCGGCGGCGCGGCGTTGAGGGCGAGCGGTAGAGGCGCCGCCAGCCGGTACGGGTGCGTCGCCGTCGCGCCCGTCGACGTTATCGACTCGCCTGATGACGACTTTACTATCCCCCTGTAGGAGACACGGGTACTGTTAACACTTGTGGTGGTGAACCCGATAAATTCAAAAGATTTGATGGATTTCGAGTCGTGCAGAAGTTTGAGGGATGATAAACTTACCAATTTCTATACGACGAACCAGGTACTGTTCCATTTGCACTCGCTTGTTTCTTTTTTAGGAATTGCTGGAAAGAAGAAAGATTTCTGATGTTATCATGTCCAAAAATTAACTTTTGCAGGACACTAAAATTATGTCAAACTTGTGAAAACGCAGTAGAATCATCGTGCAGCTGCCGCCTAAGTAATTTCTGTTCTATGCTCGTGATTTGTTATGTACTTTGTGTTGTTCTCTGATTACTCTCGTCTTTTATGTATGCACGTGTTTCTGTGACAAATAAACCTATTTTTCTTTCTTTCTTTACTTATGTATTTGGGTGGAGAACTGTCTTTGTTAGTAGTGGTACATACCTGCAGCTTCTGCTTCACTTCCGTAGACGCATTGGCGCTGTGCTCGTGCTTGTCCTTCTTGCGCATGAGCTCGACGCGGTCGCGCTCGTGCCGCTCGCGCGCCTCCCGAGCCTCCAGCGCCTCGCGAGCCTCGCGCCGCGCGGCTTCCTCCATGGCCTTCTGCTGTTCCCACAACTGGAACGTTAGTCATGCCGTTATTGTTGCTAACAGACCCCTCTTAGGGAGGGTCAGCAGTATAATATCAGGCAGTTTGGCAGGCAATTCAGATTGAAATCCAACACAGTTGAGCAATTTTCCTAGAGATTCTGTTCGACAGTCTAATATTCAACATTATAACCACATCTGGATAGCTATCTCAATTGCCTTGGCTTGCCTTTGAATTTCATTTGTATATTTTAAAGTCCAGTGACTAGACTTATAATTTTATCGTGCGATTTCTCTTTACATTAAACAGCAGTTCAACAAAACTAAACGATAGATCTTAATACAAGTTTTGCTAATCTTCAATGGTGGTTATCACATCATCCATTTATCTTCAATCAGATTCAAAATAAGTACCTAGCTGATTATTAAGATTTCTAAATCACTGTGACACCGTAGTGTTTCACATTGATTCTTTATGAATGCGTGTTGTCGATATTGTTTTTTGTTATTTACAATATTAAACTATTAATATCGATTTCGTATCGATACACATCAGTTCTAACTAAATATTCGTAAGTGTCAACCTACTATTGGGCTAAAGCAATCAGGCGTCACAAGTATCCTCTGGTAACGTTAGCTAATTAACAGCTGATTCGCTGACATCACTATCATGATTTGTCCATATCGGTCTAAACAACTTACCAAAAGATAGCATCAATTAAATGAAAAATCCAAAAAGAAAATAATGTCTCAAGATGTCAATAAACTTAGTACACAAGAAATAGAATGGAAGGCATGGCCGTGGAATGAGATGGAGGATAGTGCAGGCTAACAATCATGAAGATATGACAACATAAAACTAAAATGATCAAAACAGCAACTTCAGAAGAATGCACATTATTGATTTCATTCCATAATCCGAACACTTTCGCAATGAGTCACAGGACCTCGTTCTGTCAAACTAGTTAATGATACTAGCACAAACACTCAGCGGATGATTCGGTAGTGAGCAAGATGTGCGTCACGGATGCCATTCCCGTTAAACATGGAACCATCAGATCATTGGGCGCCCGCGCATGCCGTTCAAAATAACATTTGTTTACATCGTTTGCCAATGTCATCATACTTATTTACTTTTATTTTTATTGTGAAAGTATATCGGAACTTGTTTTTCTTGAAGAAATTTTCTTTAAACCGAAATTTCTAACAAAAATGCTGTTTGAAGTAACTTCGTCTGAAAAGTAGAATCAGGTTGAACCGTTTATGTTTTGGGTCACCAAGATACAAGCTGTGCCTTGATTGTTAAATCTGTCAAAAGTTTTCCGTTAGTATTTTATTTTGTTACGTGTTTGGTTAGGTACTGTATGCAAGTTAAATAAATGAATTTGAAGTAAAAATTAAAAGTGTCTAGTCATTATGAATGGCTACATTCTATTTATAATGTTGACACTCGACAGTAATATTTATAGTGCATATTAATCGATTTGATTATGCATAGCTTATCAATTCGCTGTCGTACTTTCACGATCGGATAGCTTATCGTAGCTATTTGTATCTTTGATTTAATCTAAACGTGGTTTACGGTCCGATTATTATTATCTATAAATTGTGGAAAAATACTTTGTTAATGTTTTTAAAACTTGTGTGAATGTCTGCCATTGACAGTGATAAAGTATGCCACAGCGAAGGTTTGTTGTGGCATAATTAATTATAGAGTGAATAGATTGATTGTTGATATTCTATAGTTAAACAGTTTAATATATAAACATTGTTGAATTTCTATACCGATACAATAAAAAGTAAACTTACGTAGACAATGCCTCAGTACAGTATTTTTTTACTAGTGAATAAAGTTTTAATAAATAAATAAAATTATCTATTAAAAGTATTGCCATAAAAAACAACATCAATATCCTTCAAAACATGCCATTCGCATTCCACAACTCTACAAAGCTACTAGGTATGAACAGACGAACTACAAACAGTAGCATATTCACACTACACTAGACGACATACATAGAATCAATAATAACAACAAAAGGTCAATAACGATGACGAACTATACACCACCTGCGACGTCCCATGCGCAAGGGAGTGGCAGAACTGAGGCGGTGGTTAACACAATTACACGAACTACTAGTAAGTATGAATGATGTAATTACTAGCAGTTGTGCAGTCCATTCATGACTATTAATACGGCGATGTCGAGCCGGCTCTGTGCCACATTCCAGCCAGGAGTAATGTTCGACTGTTTGTTTTTATAGATTTATGGGGAATCTTGAGGAATGGTACTGGGAATTGAAGTTATTTCAGTTGTAAGTGCATTTGCCAAACGTTCCTCCATGGATACACTATGCAGAATTGTCGTATATCATATAATCGTATGTCTGAATCAGAAGGAAAAAAAAAGCTGTCATCAAATAATGTTTTGTTTTTGCACAGAACGTGAGGAAACATGGACAGATCTAGAATCGCTAACTTACAACCAAGCAATGACTGGCCTTGACTGGCCTTAGTCCTGCTGTAGAGGGAAAGACCCTACCTTCTCTTTTCTTTAATCCAATAGACATATCTCTATCTATTCAACCCGTTCAAGACCACGAGTACCCGGTAAGTAACATCAATCGCGTGATCCTCGCATCAATCACGGTCGTTCATCGAATGGGCGAAATAATTACACTCGCTCACGATTCGGTGCCGACCGGTCCAGCCCGTCACATGACACTGGTGTGACGGGTTGTTAAGGTGAGCTTGAAAAAAACTTTATTACATGTTTTGTTGATTACTATTTATAAACATGATGTTTGGATGTTTAATTGAAGGCGGATAAAACTACGTTTTTTAAACCAAAACATGTTTCTTTTAGGTTCTCATATAATTACACTGTATCAGCTACTTATCCCTCGTCTGTCTCATCTTGAAATACTGCTCAAGAAAGAAAAATCTCACAAAACAAAGAAAAATAAACTAAAATTAACTATGATCTAATAAATAAAGTGTTCGATTTGTATTTACCTGCAGCATATTTACCTTCAAATGGTGCATCAGCTGCTGCTCGTGCTCTTGCGCGAGCTGCTGCCTCTGCTGCTGGAAGTGCTGCAGCAGGATCTCTTGCTGCAGCTGCTGCTGTTTCTTCAACTGCAAAAGTTAACCGAACAATTAGGCAAGGCGTTCCTCAGGGATCTATCTTAGGTTTAGTACTGAATGAGGTGTTTAACACACTCGATGATTATTGGCAATCAGAGAAACTGTGGGTGGGGATTTGACGATTTCTAATTTATGTTTTATGGAATTTTGTTTTTAGTTTTTTCCATCGCCTGCAGTAGTAGTTTAGAAATATTATTTATTGGCAATAAAATTGTAAATAAGAAAGCTAATCTCCCACATCAGAGGCCGTTATCCTTATTAAAAAAATAAAGTATTTTGGTATTTTGTACATTGGAGGTGGGAAAAACAATGTTTTTATTACTCGTGCAATATACGCTATTTTACAGTAATTTACTAAGTTATTAATGTTTCGAGTTCATTGATTGTCGGAGTATTTACATTGATTGTATTAATTTGATCACCCTTTATACCACTACTAGATAATGTTATTTTTGAATTAGGCAAAACCTCTGTGTCACATTCAATTACTTCGTAATTTGAACTGTTTGATTCACTATTCACAAGTATATTAATAGAAATTACAGCATGTTAATCATCATATCCAAATGTTTGTCTTAATTATGATATTATTTTTGAAATGTCAAATATGTTTGTGAAATTGTTTTGCATGTTAAGAGATGACAGGCGATACGGCTTCGCTGAATTAATTAATCTCTGTATAAATGCCTCGGAAAATGGCATCTTATGATTTAATGATATAATGAGATATATGAGTCAGGCTGAATGATCCAGAATTTATGGCGTGAAACTTTGGCGACTTCACAAATATGTTTTTGACAAAATTTGGACATGTTCATTGAATGTGACACATTAAAAACTGTTGACTGTACACATTATTATTGTAATTTGAACTCACTTGCAGCAGGAAACTACTCTCTAATGTCTGTTTCGCCCGCTCAGCAATATGGTTCTTTCTTGGGTTCTGACAACGAGAGATGAAATACATGTAGGACACCAGTCGACCACGACCGTGGAGAGGGAGCTATTAGTTCTAGGGGAGGACCAAACAAGGTGCACCAATACGTAGCGTTTTGCGCACCATACAAAGCGTCGTTATTTAAAAGTTGAAGAAAAAAGAATAAAATATAAATAAATATAACAAAACTACAAAGCTCTTTACTCAAAGAAAATCATAAAAACAATGAATTCAAACAATTTGAAAAATAATTTACAAAAATAAGAAACTTTACGAGGACACAGAAAATAAGGCATAAGTATTAGTGCTCCTTGGTTGGTGAAATTTTTCTCTAAACTTCTATGTTACATATGTAGTATAGGTACACCTGAACTTTTTTACGTGACATTCTCCTCCACAGCCAAAGCATTTGTATATCTATTGACCAGACAATGCAACCTTGCACCACAGGTCGGAAGCGTTCGATTTACAAGAAAATACATCAAAAGGCACACCAAGGTGCGCGTGCGCTTATTTCTGGCGACGCGCGCATTATTTTTGTTCGATGGGGAAAAATGGCGGGTGGTCGGAATGCGCCGCGAATAGATCGCGCGAACGGATGTTTTGCGCGGGCGCGTGGGCGGGGCCGAATATTGTCGTGGTTCAGGGGAGCCCGGGGCTTCGCCGCAGACCGCGTAACTTCCACATTCATGTGCGAGGACGTGATCAGGAAGTTATGACAGATTCCGTAGTTTTGAATGACTTATGATTAGGTCGTTACTTTTATATAAACGATCTGGAAAGTTTGGTAGATTACAACCGACAACTGATAAATGACTGCAGACTTACTCTTCCATACTCTCTATTCCAGATAGATAGATAGAATATTTATTTATTTGCATAGAATGTAGGTAATTAATACAATTTGTTGTTACAATATTTTTGAATCCTTGTATACATTCTGCCTCATGGCATATAAATATTTTTTTATTTAATCTACAAATTATATTATTTACTTAAAGCTATTTAATTACTTAATATATGAATATTGTACATTAATAAAAAATCTCATACAGAGTAATAGCATTTTTGAAGTAATTTTTTAAGGTCCTTTTTGAATCTTCTTAAAAGGTTGCTCAATGTTGGTTATTTAAACATTTTTGGTGTATAAATAAGAGGAGCCATGCACATAACAATCTTTCTCAATAATACTTTGCAACAAGTTGAAACACCGAAGACTATGGACACTTTGTAGGTAACCTGTTTAATAGTTTGACGTCAATCTACTAGTTAACTCGTTTTATCTTTAGAACGAATAAAAAAGTCAATTTTTGCATACTAATATAGGTGCAAAAACATTATCGTCAAATGGTTGCAACGCAATTCGTACTATCTACTTAAAAAGAAACTATTCAATTAAATAGCAACAGAACTACAAGCAATATTCAGCACGCAGAAAGGGGCCGCGAATAATTTCATATCTAAATTTAATCCGTATAATACGCATATAATCATAACATATGCAGACGCTAAACACATACATACACAAGAACGTATACGCGATATTAATAGTGCGCGCGCGCCGGTGTCGGTATAAATATCGCGTAAAAATAATATGTATGCGGCGAGCGTTCGCTATATTTCGGGAAAAGGTCACGGTAATCTGCGGGCTTCGCTCCTTCACCTGCATTTGTTATCTGCGTTGTGGAGTTTTTGAACAAATTTCTTATTTAGATGATGACGAAATGACGGGTAAGATTCAGGTTTTGATTTAAATAGAATTCTAGCTATCTAGAAGAGTAAATAGACGTTAAGGATAAAAGAGAACTAAAAGGAGAATAAAGGAATGATAGAGCTAGTTGAGTATTAACGAATACCGGAAATATTCTATTAAAGTAAACAGTGTTCCTGCATTTTATCAAATACATTCACGTATCATTTTAGATAGGCTCTTGAGTCAAATAGTCTATTGGAAATAGATATAGGAAAGTTCTACATTTATTCAAAACTTTTGGCTATCATCACTTTCTATATTTATCTTTCGCGGAATGAGTGTTTTTATATCTCGTTGTATCGGCAGAAGATAGGGCGCTCCAAGAAATAAACAAGCTATATTTAGAACTGACATGAATAAATTCATCAACTACAAATCTGTCAGCAAATCTGTTATTTCTGTAAGCTAAATATAAAACTCCGCCGCTGTCTCAAATTATATTTTTAATCTATTCATGAATATTGTTTGCTTTGTCTGTGATACTATTACTGGATTGTACAATTTCTTTAATTCTTCACCGGACACGTTTATCAACACACGTTGCAATGATATCATCAAAATATATGACTTTATAAGTAAGCCTATTTTAAACAATCATTTAATCGGCTTGCTATTTATAGCCATCGTAATCAAACAGATTATAAATCGTTATCTAAACTAGGTATTTTACCTAGATAGTAAAGAATACCAATAATTGTATATTGAGCTATGTTTATTGACAAAGTAGTAAAGACTTGTAGTACGTATGAGATGTAATCGGGCCTTCCGCCCACTCCCATCAGTGCGGTGTTTACAAACACTACATTATCTAATAAAAGAATGAGCTATGTAATAGCTGGGAAACCTTGTTTGCACAATCTGTGACTCATTATATTGTGACTGAAACTTATAGTAGGGTTTGAGATGACGATAGGCGAATTTATAAAGACATCGTTTTGTTAAAAGTGAAAATTCCAAATAATAGATTAAGCTTAGGAATAAGTAAAAATTACACGATTACCAAAAAAGGAAAAGGAAAACTGAGAAAGACAGAAATAGACGAACCTAAATAAATAAACATACCAGGGCAAATACTATACAAACACATCGAAAAAGTATAAAAATAACATAGAAGTCTTAAGAGAACAAAAAGACAAAGAGAATTTAAGTCTTCAAAAGAGAGTAACTTTACAACAACTATTGATGCTAACCTGCATGATCTGCTGATGGAAGCTGGTGTCAGCGAGGGGCACTCGCGGCGCGTGCGGGGGGGAAGGGGTGTGCTGCGGGGACCCGTCTGCGCCCCCACCGCTCTCGTGCGCCATCTCTGCTGCAAAGAGAGAAACAACTGTTAGTATGGAAGATATAGATAATGAAGATGGATATGATAACGGCGCAGGTACAGAAACTAAAACCAAAACTTAACAAGGTATTGACTTCTTAACTCTTCGAATGAAAGTAGTTGAAAACTACTGAATGCATATCCTACTAAACTTTTTCAAAGGGTCTTATGAAAAATAGACGTCGAATTGTGATTTACAGTGAAACAAAGAGTATTATTTAGTACAAGTTACTTAAGATCTAATACTTACTCACGCATTTTGTATACGTGTGCTTAGAGATAAAACATTTTCCAAACTAAAGGCACTCAGTCTTTAGTCAGACTGTAACCTTACTCCCACATAGTCAGAAAAAGGCAAGGCTGTTGATAATAGCTGTCAAAATCATAAAATCAGTAACAAAGCTGCACCCAAAATACCCGCATAAACAAACTATAAATCATAACTACATCATTTATTTAAATTAAAACTCTTAAACCATAGAGCACGGAATCGCCGCACCGTTGCCGGCAGTGTCTTACACGGCATAATCAAATTTGTGGCGCCGAAAGTGAGTTTTTGCGCACACTTTCATCACGGACCGCCATCAAAGCCGGTCATCCGTTTGTATCATAAACATACAATAATAGTACACCCACATTTCACATTTTGCATCACAGTGCGAGTAAATGGCGACACGCTTGGTTTTTATGGAAAGTGTTGGCAATGCCGCTCCTAGCAGCGGCCGCCGAGCCGTCTCCGTGCTCTATGTCCTAACCAACCAGTTCTATAGGTATAGATGATCACTTGAGAATAATCCGACTGTTTTGCAACGAAGCGCGGGGCGGTGAGAAAGTCATATCCGTAAACATTTCCGACCGGTACAATGTTGTTGCTATTGGAACTAGAATACTCTTTGTTTAAGTCATTTGTAGAATCAATCTTAGGAAAAGCATTGTTATGTTGTACTTTCTCCAATTCTTATTAATTAACATTTAGATTGAATATCCGCTCAACTTCGGCACATATTGAACATACTTCGTGTGGCCTGCAAATGTGTGTCTCTCAAGGAAGGCAGTTTAATTTGCTGTATGAGGAGCGACTCTTTAATCAAACACTTCAATAATTATCATCCAAGCTTGAAGATATACACTAATATGAATTGCACATTTAACTTTACCCGCACGATAAATCACAGGTTCCACAAACAAAAATTGTCACCATTAAAAATAACAAAACTCGATTGATCAAGATTAGGATAATGACACACGAAACAAGTCCGGAACGACATTGCAGCACACGTCTGTACGCCGCTGTGTGTACGCGATCTTATGCCTGTGACCTAAATAACCTAGCCTAAGTGGAAGGGGTACCTAGTCACTGCTTGAAAAATTGTAGCTTTTACTGAAGTATACAGCTGTGAAGCTCCTTGCTTGTTCAATTGTTTGAGGCTATGAGTGGTGTCCTCAAAAAACGCGAGTGTTTACGTTTGTGTACTTGTAAAGGCTGTTTTAGAGGGTGGTGACGGGTGGGGGGAACCGTAAAGGTTCTCGTCACCTTTATTATTTTCGTCCCCGTGTTTGCTGTTACTGATTTTCTGAAGTGTTATCGAAAGGCTTCTGTGTTTTTGCTGATGCTATATTTGGGTATTTACGTTTTATTTCCTTATCGGTGTTCGGTTAGTCATTTGCCTTAGACATTTATATTGTAAGAAACAATGGTGCCGATTCCCTTGTTCACAAACTAAACTAAATTTAAGTTCAGTGCATCTTTTTCTTTCTATTTCATTAAGAAAAGGACAGAAGATAAATTTTAGTTTAGTCCTGTCAAATTAATCAGCGCCTGTCACTCTCCATACAAATTTAGACGAGATTAAAAACTTGCCGACTAAAATTACGTCAATTTACGTCAAGCGCTGATTAATTTGACAGGACTAAACTAAAATTTATCTTCTGTCCTTTTCTTAATGAAATAGAAAGAAAAAGATGCACTGAACTTAAATTTAGTTTAGTTTGTGAACAAGGGAATCGGCACCACTGTCTTTTGAATTTAAGAAACATATTCTCTTTACCTATCTATACTCAATTTGAAATAAGATTGGACATTTAAACAAACCTTTTGTACAGTCCGTTCAACCGATGTTGACTTCTATACCGTAGGCATCAGGATGGCATTAAAAGCAAAAGAATGGTAACAATAACAACTGTTTACTGCAGCTGCCATTTGTTATGCCATCAACGCAATAGAAGTCAAAATCGGTTGAACGGACTGTGAAAAAGGTTTATTTAAATGTTTAATCTTACTTCAAATGGAGTATAAGTTACAAAGGCAAATAAGAAGTACAACCTTCGTTCTCAAACACCTGCAACAAATCCCCCCTTCACGCTAATCATATTGACCTGCACTTTCAGGACTGCATACTGCATAAGCGGTGTTTTGAGTCCCGATGCGACCTGCTTCACCCGTTTTAATGTAGGTCGTCGGGGGATTGCGGCGAAGCCTGCGGGCGGCCCCCAATTGGTGGGGGCTGGGGTAGGGGGTGGGGTGGGATAGCAAGGGGGGAGCGACAGTTATTTTTGGCTCTGGATATATTTAGAAGAGCTGGCCGCCCGGGACCGAGGACTTGGGGTCCGAGCAGGAGGTCACGGAGGCCTAATTAATGTCTCAGTGAGGATCGGCGTGAAAGGTTAATTCTTATTTTAGCCTGCCTTGAGAACCGCGCTGTGATTTTTTTGGCGACCAAAAACGCATTTTAGTTGATTACGTAATTTTAAAATGGTTTTTTATTGCGTGTCTGGTCTTTAGTTTCCGGGATGGTAAGCGATGCTTTGGTTAAGGTCAAAAGTGTAATCACACTTTTTTTTCTGTTATATACAGGGTTATTTTGCAACCACCATCCAAATTTTAAAATCGAGGACTTTTAATTAAATTATTTTCGTATGTGAAACATTATAATCAAATAATAACAAAAACAAAAACATACATTCAAAAGAAAATATCTGAAAAAAATCAGAATGTAGAGCCACACAACAAGGTTATTTACCTCGTTCGCTGCGACTGATGTAGGTACCTACGCGGTCTTACTTAAAAGGGTTGATTCCAATTTTCCCTTCATACGGGCTTAGGACCGACATAATAAAATTATGAATGTGAAATTACTGGTTTTTATTATGGCGTATTTAAAAAATTGGAATCAACTAGCTATTTACAATAATTAAACTTACCAAATAATCTCGATTAACCTACAAATCACATGTACTTCAGTAATTGTTCAAAATGGAGTCCGTTTCTCTCAATACACAAACGTGCACGTTTTTCTAAACTATTTTTTAATAAGTTTAAAGTATCTGTTTGATTTTTAATGTCATTAAATGCTATTGTTATTTTACTACGGAGGTCCTCAACACTTTGTGCTTCTTCAACGTAAACACGTCTTTTGACTTCACCCCATAAAAAAAAATCAAGCGGAGTCAAGTCTGGTGACCTGGGAGGCCATGGTACAGGCCCTCCGCGACCAATCCATCTGTCGCCATACTTATTATTTAAAAAGTCACGCACGGCACTTGCGTAATGAGGTGGTGCACCGTCATGCTGATAATAATGATTGTTGTAGTATGAAAGTGGCACCTCGTCTAGTAAGTCTTCAATAACACCACGTAACATGTTTAAATAATTCGTACCCGTCAAGCGTCCTTCAATAAAAATCGGTCCCACGATAACATTACCAATAATACCCGCCCAAACATTTACACTAAAACGCACTTGATGGTAGTTATTTCTAATAACGTGGGGGTTGCTTAACGCCCAATAATGTTCGTTTCGGCTGTTATAAATTCCGATTCGCGTAAATAATGCTTCATCTGTCCACAAAATGTTAGAATTAATGTTTCTTAACAGCCATTCACAAAACTCGATTCTAGCGGGTCCATCGTTATCATGAAGAGATTGCACTGGTTGGTAATGGTATGGGTGATAACCAGAAGAGTTCAGCAGCTTCCACACGTAATACTGACTGACACCGAAACGCCGAGCAGCGTCGTTAGTGCTGGCGCAGGGGTCACGTTCGAAAAACTCGAGTACAGAATTTTCAACTGCTGGTGTTATTTCGTTATGACCGCCACGACTTGTTGCATGGGCTGGTGTGGTAAACTGCCCATAATCTAACAACCTTTGATTTGCTGCTAAAATTGTTTGTCTATTAGGCACTCGCGAATTAATTCCTCGTCTTTGTAAACGCGGTAAACTTTCTGTACGGTACATTCTTTGCGCACCATTTAAACTTTCACCACTTAAAAGATAGCACCTGACCATTTCATAATACTCTGCATTAGAATAAGAAGTCGCCATGTCGTGCGATGATGATCGACCGGAATTCGGAAGCGAAAATGCAGGGAGAGCGACAAAAAAAATGGCACACGTTCACACGTAACTAGGTCACGGTCAACTAAACAAAACACCGCCGGCGCATGGCCGACCGGGGGCTGTGCGGGGTGCGACGTGTGAGGGAGGGGGGCGTAGTGCGTGCTGTTTGTGTGCGTTCCCGAGGTAAGCGCGTGTGCAGTCAAGTTCAATAATCTGTTGAACTGTATTTATTCCACACGTTGTGATTTTAGTAGCGGACAATGGTGAAAATTATGTTTTTTTTTTATTTATTTTTTATTTCATTAATTGATAAGGTTATCGATTCTAAACCATTTCTGAAAATTTGGATGGTGGTTGCAAAATAACCCTGTATCTTCACAAAACCGGTTTTATATAAGTCACCGGATCTTGCAACAAACCGGATTACGCATATTGCAGATATTTACAATTATAATAAAATAAACCAGCCAAGTGCGAGTCGGACTCGCACACCGAGGGTTCCGTACAAACCGCGTTCGTGAAGAAAGGGGTAATAAGTTTTAAATTATTAAAAATATTTTTATTATATGATGCAACTAAATATTTATGCTTTTCGCAATTTTTCCTTTATCTGTGCTATAAGACGTTGCTTCGTACCAAATTTCAAGATTCTGAGTTCACGGGAAGTACCCTGTAGGTTTTGATTCCCTTGCGAGTGTCGAAAATTTGCAGCATAAATGGCTGTATCTTTTGATTGCGTTGGCTTAGAAGTTTGATTTTTTCACAGCTCTAAGGAACAGTAGACCAAAATGTTTGATATGAATTTCAGCTTGATACCTCCACGCGTTCCTGAAAAAAGGGTCTTGACAGACAAACAACAAAGTGATCCTATAAGGGTTCCGTTTTTTTCCTTTTGAGGTACGGAACCCTAAAAACTAAAGCACACAAAGCGTAACTAAACATTACACATTACAGTCATAAGTGTGTTACATGACCTTAGTCAAACTGCGTTCAATTATTAGCTTTTAATAAGACACTTTGTGATCATTGTGACATTTTCTTAGCTTATGTTAAACTCACATACTACCATTGTCCACCCTTCGCTGGGTATTTTTCACGACTTTGAATTCAAAACTATAAGCCTCATTACTATATTTTCGTAATCCCAGGAAAATTAACCAAACTGTTCCAATAAAACCGAAATACCTGGATCAAGATATCCCAAAATATTCTGATCCCACCTGCCACCCTAGTTTTAATTAGGGGACCTAATTTATAGAGAGTAACCTAATAGAGCCTCTTAATTATTCAGCTCCGCCCCACTTTCAGACGAGATCCGAAGACTTAGACAAGTATTACTGGGTTAAGTAGACCAAATTGGATACCGGTGATTGGTCTATTTTGGTTGGAGGCTGATTTTAAATGGCTTCTGCTGAATAAATAATGCTTGAATTTAAATATCTTTTAACTGTTTTAGCAGCTTTTGTATTAATTAAATAATACATTTTTTAAACTTATTCGTATCCTACAATTATAATTTACGATTTCTAAAATTCGTAGGTATTTGCAACAGACCCAAGAAATTCGTAGCGCGCTACGAATAGATCTACGGGAGATGGTAGCGAGCTACGAGAGCGGGACGTGCTACGACGTAGCACTTTCTACGCTACGTCCGGCTACGCGCCTACCTAGAGCAGCAGTACTTTTAAACCCTCAAGATTTATTTTGTTACTTTTTATAAAATAGTTTTATATTAAAAGCGTATTTTGTATGTACTTTTAGTAAATAAATAAAACGTGCCTCTTATCTTCTTGCAACTTAAAGCAATACATAAATATAAATGGGTAGCTAATGCTTTCTATAAATATATCAGATCAGGTTCGAAGCACGTGCTCATATACATAGTCTTATCCACAGGTGTCAATACTAAAATAGCAACAGTTACTGATATAGGCAGTCAACCGTAAGGATTCTTTACTACCTAATACCTACCACTATAATTGAATTACATACTCTGTTCTCCCCGATTAGTACAATATAAATACTTGTATGTAAATAAAAGGAAGCTTCACAAGGATTATTTACGACAAAGAAATTCTCGAAATATATAATTATATTGTTACATGGAAATATGTTTGGCTCGTCACCGAAAAACAAAGTAATGTGTGTCCTCCAGAAATACACTTACTTTGAGGTTGTTCAACTGAACGCGTGCTTTTGAATCTAAATAAATACATTTAATGATGCTGTATTTTTTGTATTTTTTTTTACTCACTTGAATAAAGTTTGTTTAAATAATGCTTCATTACTATAATTTGTCGACATTAGATGTTACGACTTTACAAGTGTTTTGAAAAGGCTGTGTATCTAGCTCGTGGGCAGATTGCGACCGGACCTTGGCCAGGTCTCTATAAGTCATTAAAATTAAAACAGAGTAGGTATTATAATAGTAGAAGTACAACAAAGCTAGATCAACAAAGCCGCGGCCGCCGCCCGCGCACCCCGCCCCCCGCGTTTTATATTTAGAACACCCGGCAACGCGGCGCGCGACAAGTGAAGGACGCGCCCCGCCCGCGCCTCTCTCTCTCCCTCCCTCTCGCACACACTTAGTACAATGCTTGAGGAAACGAGAAGTAGCACAATACAGAGCGAAATTATTGAGTTATAAAAATAGAACATACACGCGAGCTACGAAACGTGACACAGTCGAAATATTTGATAAATTCGCGGAAATCGGCTTGTGTAGTACTGCGACACGCGACTCCGTCTGCAATGCATCACAAACAACACGTCACTTTGTTGTGTTGTCGCCACGTCAGCCTGATGTAAGTAGTGTTTTTAAACACTGAATAAAGATAATTATTTTTCCAACTTGGCATAATTTACTATTTTTGAAACTGAAAAATATTGAAAAATGATAATTATGCACGTTATTAAACAGCTTGCACCGCATATACTATTGTTGGCGTATTTTCTATGCAAACAAACGAGGCTATTCTTGTATTAAGAAAAACGAGTTGCCAAATTAATTTCGTTTAAAATTCGTGTAAATATTTAATTTCAATGAAATACGTCTGTGTAAACGAGTGACGTAGCGAAAAATTACTGACCGAGTTACCGCGCCTTCAAATTGGAATCTTAAAACAGTTATCATTTATAAGATTTTTTAGAAACGCAGCCAAGTACGCAAAGTAACAACTACAGGACGCGTAGCATGTAAATCATAGAAACGGGTTTCCTAGGTACAGGTTTTGTCGACGGAAGAATAGACAAACCGACAGATTGTGATTGTTTATCTGTCATTTTGTCTATTCTTCCGTCGACAAAACCCGTTTCTATTGTGGTCATGCTAAGCGTGCAGGTACAGGTCGACATTAAAGAGTCTGACGTGGTGACATTTGGAACTAAATATTTTACTTAATGCAGACCTATGATGATGGCACTACTTTGCCGCCAAGTGCTAGTAGGTTTTGATTTGAATCACCCACAAGCAGCGTTTTTTTTTTTGAACATTTATTTAATAATTTATTTCCCATTCGAAATGACCAAGTGCGATAGTGGAGCCCTCATTTTTGGCAAGCTGTACCTAAGATTTAATCAAATTCTGCAACCCTAAATGATAACTTAATAAGTATCAACCTGTACTTTACCAGACTACCTCAAGGCATATTACCGAATATCAATATCACAAAATCGTTTGTTTTTAAAACGATATTTTCGAAAACTTCGTCTTCCCCTTCGCTACCCTTGAAGCCAAAAAAACTGTGCAGACTCGTCTATTCGGAGTTTTTTTACAAAAACAATCAATTTTACACCGTTTTTAGCAACGTGAGACTCTTCGAGTATAATGGAGGCTTTTTTAATGTAAACGTGACGCTTTCGGAAATTTAGCCCAGTGCAGCTATAAATAATTAGTTTTAAGTATGAATGGTTTTAATTATACACGTGATCGGTTTGTTGAACGTGCGACTATAAAACTTGATTTATGGACTGATCGAGTTAACTTATTACCAGTGATCGGAATAGGCTGACTATATTTGCCTAAACTTCGGAGAACAGAGACAGAAGTGGAGACTTCCTTACGACTATACTTTTTTTCCCGGGATTCGGGAAAAATCTTCAGTAACTTAAAAATAGGCTTTATATATAATTTTTTTGTTGACTAAAAAAAATTGTGCATGTTGCATAAAAAAGTAAAATATATACTTATTGACAAAACGTAATGTATTCAATTATTTGATACAACGGTTAGTTGGATCGTAAATATAATTCGAATACATGAATCAAAGTTAGATTATTTATTTCGGGATTTTACGTGAAAATCCCGAAAATTTGATAGTTGCAAGTTTCGTTAAAAATATCCTTTACACATCTTAAATAAAGCTTATTTTCAACTTACTGAAGATTTTTCCCGAATCCCGGGAAAAAAATATAGTCGTAAAGAAGTCTCCACTTTCTGTCTCTGTTCTCCGAAGTTTAGGTAAATATAGTCAGCCTATTCCGATCACTGCTTATTACACAAGTTGCTCTCTTTCATAAAAGATACTTCTAATGTAATATTCGTCAAGGACAAAGTTACTACAGACTATTAAAACTCGGTTTACACGTGTAAGCAGAAAAAACTACAACATAATACCGTACGCGTTGAATAGACAAATTTATTCGCTCGTAGTTCATAGTTTGCATTCATTAGTAGACAATTTCGTGTCTTTATTGTTACGTAAGAATCATTTATCGTTTTATTCTTTTACTTTGAAAGACTACTCTGGAAAACGTTATCAAATTAACCCATTATATATTAAAACTCGAATGTCCTCACAAAAACATCTGCCAAATTGGGGGAAGTACCGCGTATTGGTAGTACCAAACGCGATCCCTCCACACTATGAACTACGCACAATAACCCACCAGTACCACATCCCATCTCCCCACAGTTCCTACCTCCAAAACAGACGGCTCCACCAAAAATAGCTGTCCATAAAAGCCAAGTGTTCACCCGTTCCACATCCAGAAGCGAACTGCTGCTATTTCGGTCAGTGTAAACAGTTTGTTACAGTATTCGTATGCGCGGGCGCTCCGTCCGTTGCTATTTTCAACCGGCTAAATGCAGCAGCCACCGGAAAGATTAGAAATGGATTTTGGTATGGTGTCTTTATTGATGTTCAGTTTGGGTTTTATAGTTAAATTGTGCCAAGAATGAGGTATTATAGCGTCGTTCAAACCGGAAATTATTGGCTTTGTACTGGATGAAGATTACGAAATGAAAGCGTCGTGGAAAGCTCGTGGACTATTGTCATGGATTAAGATTAAGAGAGATTTAAGATTTAACTTACGCCCAGTTTCTAAAAGTCAGAATTCTACTTGAAATGATGTCAAATCTTATGTCAGTTGCTATTTTCTCTGACCAATCACAAGGGCTAATTTTGACAGCAGGTTCTTTGGCTGACTTGTGAGACCACCAGATGAAATATAGTTAGTAGGAAAAGTTGAAAGCCTATATCCAGCATTGGGTGTTTTATGTCTGTAATTTAATTTGTTATCAGACGGTAAGTAATGTCTTTACCAGCCATTGCTATAATGTATGCACTGCTAAAACACTCGCGGGTGGTATTACAATGATTTAGTGTGTCTTATATTAAACAATGTGCACATTCGTTTGAAATATTTGAACAATTTCTTACAATGTGCAATATGTAGCTAGCTTGGAGACTGGCCTACATTATGAGCTGATTTTGAAAATAAACGTAGTACCTATTATAATATTACATGTCCATTCTATTATGCCTGCTATTAAATCATAAGTACTTGCGTGTAGGCAAAAATAAAATTAAGTTTATATTCGAACAATATTTTTTGGCTAAAATCAACCTCCTAAATAAATATAGACTGCTCATCTATAATCGACTTAATACGTAAATGATACAATTTTTTTTGCATAAGTATAAAATTATAATTTATTTCAAGTAATTTGCATAAAAATGTCTAAACTACTTTCAAAGGGTGCTTGCACCCAAAACACAGCCTAAAAATATGTGAATGTAAAAATAACGTCACAGCATCGCTTCGGACGCGAGTACTCACGGGAATGTATGGCGTGCGCGCGCGTCGCGATTCATTGATCTTGGAGAGAACCAGAGGTTATGGCGTAGGTAACGCGTTTTATGATGAGCTACTATGTTTTCGTTTTGTTGTGTTTCTTTCATTAGTCTAATTGTTCCCGTAGGCGGAGGGCAAATGGCCAAAACTCATACAAAAGGAATTGTTTTTGTAAGAAAGGTCCATTCATATACATATAACATAACATCACGCCTGTTACGTTTTACTGTTTATGCAGAACACATTTTATAAGTACCAGTTATGTAATAGGGGCGAGCCTATTGCCATCAACCGAACACAAATCCAGACTCAGAGAATGATAATATCTTGACATAAAACACTTAATACGTCACACCCAGACCACATTCTGTAGAAATAAAAAACAGTCAATGACATCTACTCGACATTTAGTACGAAGCTTACACCATATAGTGTAGAACAGTAGACCTAGACAAAGTCAACTAAGTAACAATTAAGTATGAAATATGCAAGTGGAACTGCGCGACCTGAGGGCTCGCGTTTACCGCTGAACTAAACCTTGGAGTAAAAATAGAAAAGTACCGTCGATCGTTTCATTGGAAACTTGAATTATCAAGTTTCTCAGAAGTCTTAGGCAATTTAACTTGATTATTATCCTTCAGTGCTTCGCTGCATTATTTTATTTATATCGGTGACTAGCAACCTCACTTTGTATATTTCAATGAGTGTGGTTTTTCCTTGTGCTTATAGGGTTTCCAGTCTATGAACACTTTGGGAAAATTAAAATCTTTGAAAATAGCGTCAAACCGATTCTTCATTCTCCTAACAGAAAACAGGTTTGTAAATAGTAAACATTACAACAATGCTAGGTTTCATTTTCATCATCTGTCTCATACAAAACTTCAATACCATTCGACCTAAATGTATGGAGAAAGTTGTTCAGTAGTCTGTGCCACACCCTTAAATATGACCATACCTATATGATACACGCTGTATAACATATATAAACTCACGCCTTCTTCCCATGGGGGTAGGCAGAAACTACAGAACGCCACCTGCTACGATCCTTACATACCCCTTTTGCCTCGTTTACGTTCATACATCTGGACATACACGCACGCCGGTAACGCACGCTGTATAATTTTGTGTTATTAACTCAAAAGAGGATGATGTCCACCTTTTTTGTCAACTTTAAAAGCTGTCACAGAAAAAGAAGCTTTAATATTATCTGTTTTGATTGCAGTCCAGGATATTTTCTCACCAGCCAGCGTTTACTCTCAGAATAAGTTCACGTGTATTCCCATGCTGTATTTACTCTCGTTTCTGTGAACCGACGCGCACTGAGCGGAGCGTCCGGCCCCACTTTTATAATAACACCTCGATGTACAAATATATTAAATACAGAAATAGAACATATGTGTATTTTATACAGTATACATATGCACAACACGCGGTGCACGCGTGGCGTAATGCAAATAATGAACCGAATCCAACAGAGATAGACAATATTGATTAGCGAAACATCGCTTTATTTGAAGATCGAATGTTGATCTTTTTCTAAAGACAAATTGGTCTACAGTTTTTACCCTGTGATGTGGCTATGGTATCTATTATACACTATCTTCTTTACAGAACTATGAATTCAACTAGATTTCATAATATAAATTAAGCAAGTTCAATTCATTGATGAAGTGAAGTGCGGTTTTAATCAATATTCATCATCTATTATACATGAATCGTATAAAAGCAAAACCAGCAATATCCACATAATTTTGAAATTGACATTTCGATGGCGCGATAAATGTAGCAATATCTTCAACACGTTTCGTAATTCATAATACTCCTAAGACAGCAGTATCTCGTAGTAAAACAGCTACAAAAAATACGGTTTGTTGCAAACACAGCAAGATCCATGTTTGACAAGTGCATAGGCAGCAATATCCTAATCAGCCAATCAGAGCGCATCAAGCGGCACGGTTTTAATATGGCATCGATTGTTGTGAACGCGAAACCTCGCTCCGTAAATTCTCGAAATTTTTAAGTAGTTTTTAAGTTTTGTCGGAAAAAAGTGGTATAAATCGTAATTATGGATTGTTCCCCTGTACCTGTTGATAATAGTTCGGCTAGAAAACGTATAGCTCAACCCGAAAAGTGGAGGAGAAATTTGGCCAAAGTAACAAGGTTTGTATGTACCTACTGTTAGATAGTGTGATCAAATAAATTATCTTGGTCCTTGTGGTTTGATCTTGTTAGCATTTTTTTTATATCTATTTAATTAATATTCAATAACTACAGTGTTACTTAAATATTAGTTTATCATTTTTTATATCTATCTAATATTTAGTTTTTATTTAAATAATATACCGGGTGTAATAGATTTCTTTATGTCATATTATTTTCATTTCAATAATAATTTCATTTAAACCCTATTTCTAATATGAAAAATAAATTTAAGTTTCAAAGGTACCAATAAGTTTTTTTTATTAAAATATTTTTCTACTAAACTTGTTTTGTTTTCTGAAAAACTTACTTCTGTGCATACTCACAAAAAGTATCAAAAATATTATTGCGTAAGTACAGGTGAACTATAATGAAAATGGCGTCTTGAAGGTCGTTTATAGCAAACACAGCAAAATCCTTTGAAGTGAAATTCAAATACAGCAAGATCCAAATGTCAAGTACAAAAACAGCAAAATCCATTTAAGTTTTGTATTTTTATTAAATATTATCCAGATAAAGATTGATTAAATACCTTCAATATATACCCAGTAATGTATTTAATTATATTAAACAGAGTTTCGATCCAATTCAGCTTTATTTTGCACTATACAACAATTTTTTGTTTTGCCATGATTTGTTGCAAATGGATATTGCTGTTTTTGCTTTTATACGATTCACATATTCATTTCATTTGACAATACTTATTGCAAATGAAAAAGAAAATGATATTGTTTGTATCCATCTCTTTTACTTTGTTGAACATAACATTGCAGAGAATTTGGCCTAGAAATTACAATATCATTACCAAAAGTACTACAGAGCGCCCACGAGTGAGTGTTCCTAACATACGCTCATCTGGTCATGTGACGTAGGCACCATCACTTATAGAATAAGACGAAACGAATCGGCGTGTTTACGTCTCGATTCAGATGGTATACAACGATATTCTAGTATTGATGCAAATAGAAAAACTTTGAAAGAAATATTGCTGCTCGTTCTTGAACATGGAGTAAGTGATTTCGATTAATATTCCGCAATGGAAAGAAACCGGTTAGAATATTACATCACAGAAGCAACTCTCTTATTTTAAGCTAAGCTTAATTAAGTACTACATTAAGTATTGCGTTATAATGGTGAGCTAAATAAAATAAAAAAAAACGACTATCGGCTCATAATAGGGTTTTAACAAGCTTTCTTGACCAATCGTAATCGTAAATGTCGGTGTAGCGGATTAATAATAGTTAACATATTTTATATGTAAATTAACTTCTATAGAAGTTAATAATCTTAAGAACCGTGAAAAACTTAGTTAATAACCAAGAAGTTATTAATATGCAGGATAAGCGTTGATGATAAGTACCTACATATCTAATTATTTGAAAAAGTTTTTGAAACCAATAACACACAATTAAACAAAGCTACTAAATCTCCAGTACCATATCCACAATTCATATGTACAAATTATATATTTATAATGAATGATAATTGATAACTCATCAACAGTAAGTTTTCCTAAACACGAACAGAACCAAATGTCCGATCTATTTACGGACAAAACAGACCTAAACTCATTTGACACATGTGTAAAAAATAGGCCATGTAGGCACATGCATGCAATAATTCACGCCTATTAACGCAGACAGAGTGGGCAGGAGTGAATCACGGCTATTTTTAGCCGGTGTATAATTAGTATGCCATACAAAGGCTAGTCATATTAAGGATCTGATTGAGTCATGTGTGAATACTCTTTGTTTGGGATACGATGGGACTTTTAAGATGTTACGAAACATGAGAAAGAAGCGGAATTTTACGGTGAAGCAATAACTCCTTTTAAGACGGCTATGAACATAATACTGCAGTGACAGGTATGTTGTTGATGATGAATTGAAATGTTATGTAATCAAAGCCATTATAAGGCGAAAAGTGAGAGGACCTCATCTTAATAATAGGATATAAAACCATCTTTCGTGAGCCTTAAGAGATCTATGATAAATGTCAAAGATATAAACATTCACCGTTAATCTGCATGCTGCTTCTTTACGTAAGATTATATCAATGGTAAATCACTCGTGTCGAACAGGTCACCCCTCACTACACACCCCTGACACACTTCACTTGCTTCAACCCTCTCATTCACTTGTCACTGAACAAGTTAAATTTTTTGTCAACCTGTTGGGACCTGTCCCCCATGCTAACACAAATAGACTAGTAAATCTCCCCCGCTTGCTCTATAAACAGATGGGCGCATTCCGTCCTGGGTTATTTTTAGTTGTACTAATTCGGGAATCACTGACTCTTGGTGAGTTTTTTTAGATGATCAGTTATGATTGATTCCATTTAGGTTGGAGGAAAATAGTTTACTGTTAGTGTAGGTTTAATTTTGTTTGGTTTGTTTGGATTCAGCGCTCAAATTGGCAATGGATGCTCTAAATAAAAGATGTAGTTCGTATTCGCAAATAGATGGGAAGGACCGATGAACCTTGGATTATATACAAATTCTAATCATTCTTTAACCGAATCGAGACAGAAAGATTCATAAGAATAAAGTTCTCTACATGATTACCATATTTATCTTAATAACAATATCGTCTGCATATATTTTTTCTTTTTCACCCAGTATACCTGCAAACCAAGGTATAAAACATAAAAAGGGCTAAATTTAGCTCATGAATCATTCCCCCAAGTAACATTAAGTTACGCCTCATCAGTGATGCCGACAATCAAATGCCTTACTAAAATCGGTACATCGAAACCGGACTGCTACCCAAAATAAGTTCAGAGTAAAATTTCCAGCTATGGCGGTCAGAGAGGGGGTTGCATGGTTATTTTGAACCAACAAAGAGTGGAACAAGTTGGCTCGCAGGCACTAATAATAACCCGGTCGATACTTTCCCACTACGCTTATTCCCAGGCTTGGTTATACAAGGAGCTATTTTGGGACCCATATTGTTCGAGTTAGATGAAGCAACAAATACCAAATTTTTGCGTTTATTTGTTTCAAGCGATTGTGATGTTAATTTCGGAATAATTTGGTTATGTTTTTAAATGTCCAGTCATAACCTTGGATGTGTTCGCAAACATTTTTGTAAATTGTTTAGGTGTTGACTTTGAAAGTCACATTTTAAGTGGACCCGAGCGGATAAGCTGCATGAATTGTTTGTAAGTAATTAGGACAGCAGTAATTTGAAGTCATGTGTCGATATTATAACTTTTAAATAAAGCCAATTAATTTGCCTTTCGATTCGGTTTATTTTTAGTTAGTTAGTCTCCGGCCGGAAGTAACTTATTAAACCCAAGTTAAAACACATGCTGTTGATTATAAAAACACCATAACGTAAGCAGGTCATGTGCACGTGGTGACAGACCATTAGCTTGCACACCATGGCCCATTTCCCATTAACATTTGACCGTGGGAAGTAGGTTACGGTCTCCTCGATATTTGCTATAAGTATAGTTGGCAAGTCATTCATTTCTTATCATACACAACCGTCAGACATTCAAATACATTCATGATTTGCTTAATGTCCCTTTGTATCTGCAGATCCCTTTAAGGACCAAATACACCACAGTCACGATAATAATATTAAATCGATGGCACTTTGTTATTCGTATTCAATACAAGTAACAGGTGACCTTAACCTAAACTCAAATAAAACTAAAAAAACCTGATCAAACAACTCAGACCATCCTTTATTTCCACACACGCACACACACACGCACACTTATTATTTGCACAACAATCTACATGTTGCACATATTCATCAAGTATATGAATATCAGGCACCGTTTAATTTTACCTGTATGTTGGTTATTTTGAAATATACGCAAATAATTGGTTCGTTAACCATAATCCACAATTAACTCTTTTGTCTTAATGCACGCTCATCATACAATTTGAACTTTTCCAGTTAACTTAATGTTGGGCAATCGAGTTAAATTGGGCGTGATCACGTAACTGTTTAGTCAAAGTTGGTCGTTAATCAAGTTGGTTCAAGAAAAGTTTCTGGGAAATTGAATTTATGAGTGAGGATTATTTCATAGAACTTTATATTAAAAACAGAGCTTTCACTATAAGACCAATTAGCATACCATATACTCTAGCTCTAGAAATCTAGATCTATAAACGAAATACCTTTTGCCACGACACAATAATTGAATATCATCATCAGTTCACACTTCAACTTCAACACGATGCTTGCCAGAGAGTTTGGTGGTAGTTACATACAAGATAATTGTATTTGTCACTCCAAATTCTTCTAATTCTTCTTTATCACTTGGAGCTCTACCTATCTCGTTTCCAATAGTAACCGTAAAGGTTATCGCGATTGAAATATCAAATAAAACAAAAGTAGCCCGTCTATATACCGGCTATATATATAAAGTTGCACGAGTTCGGCGCGTGATTGAAGCCGACGGCTATAAATAGCCGGCGAGTTATAGCCGACGTATCGACGAGTGCGAGGGCGAGCCAAACAAACAATCAAATGCTTTTGATTGAAAAAACGATGCTTTATAACAAGATTACGAATGGGTTGAGAGGGATTGAAGGTTTGTTTTGTATGTCGTCACTTTTTTTTTCATCTTCAACTTTGAATCATTCTATTATGCTACCCTGTGACTGTCACGTTATAGTTGTCGTATGGAAAATAACCCCCATAATTACTCTTCACATCTTGTTGATAAGTCTAACAGCATTCTTGGTTACAAAGACTACAATTCTCTTGTGTGGCAACCTCATTAGCTTATTTTTTACAATCATGTCATGTATAAATAGGAGTATTGTGAACCGATGCTAATCAATGACTTTATAACGGCAATTTCCGTAAAATCCCTACACATATAATTGAGCGAATGCATAGTTAAATAAAAAGAGCTTCATTGAAATAAATAATAGGAAAATAACCGTTTAATAATAGATGACAATGGAAGTTAACATGCATGTTGAAAGGGAGTCGCGTTTTTATATGCACGCGACTTACTTCATCAACATAGATGGTTGTTGTTGCTTGTAGTGCAAATCATTAGTCATCAAATAGTAGAATGCCTGGAATATTTTCTACGAGATAAAATGGTCAAGATGGTGCAGACAAAATTAAAGAATTTAATAATGGTACGTTTTGAATCGGAGAATATGTAAGCTGTAATATGTAAGATTGCATTAGCACTGGTGCAACTAAGGAATTGACTTGGTGTACCTACAGTATTGAATATAGTCTATCTGACCGATGATAATGCAAAAAGACACACTGAAGAAGATGCAGAGAGACATCGCGAAGCTGAATTTTATTAAGATCAAACTGCAGTTTCACGTTCATTTGAAAGTTAATGTAAAACAGAGCGTTTTATCTTTCAACTGCTAGTCATTTCTCACAAGTTATGACTATGAGGAAATTGAGTTATTATGGCACTAGTAGTCGATGCAGTATTTATGTTCAATTGTAAAGATTTTAGTGCGCCACGTGCATTTTATGGCGACGTCATGCGACGGCCATTGACTGAGGCGACGCACTAAATAGCCGTTTGGCTCATTTTAAGCGGGAAATCAAACAAGATGGCATAATTACGGGTTTCTATTTTCATGATTAAGTGCAAAGTCAGTATTTACTCTATTTTAAGCAGTTTCCTACTGTTTCCCATTACGTTCGTAAGCAACAAGCATACATTTTTCCCAGTTGATAATGCTGGTCAAAGTTTTTCCTCAAAGTGCGTGTTTGTCGACTCGCAATAAGTATTTGGGGTGGTGAAGTTACATCATGTTACTTACGATGTGTTTATGTTCTATTTTACTTTCAATTGCAACTTTAGCGTGAAAGAAATTATTTTTATTAATTAAATAAATATGTCGTAATGTAAGATTGTGTAATATTTTGTTAAATATTTAATGTTAGTGTTTGATTTATTATAATATAAATAGTGAATACCTAATTACTACAACATGCGATTTTTTTAATTTAAATAAACTCTTGTTCAGAACTGGTTCTATAGAACAAAATATCTGCGGTTTTCATATTCAGCCATTTTATTAGTTTTGTTATTTCTAATTATTTTTGTAACAATATTATGCTGAAGAAGGAAGTAATATAGAAAACGTGCTCAATCATTGCTACGTCACAGAAACAAGAATATAGTAACATAAATAGAAACATTTACCACAATAAATAAAATTGTGCTGTATCAGCGATCGGAAAATATGTCGTACCTACTGCCTATTTATAAACTGTGTTGTTGAACAGACCGGAACACGCCGATATAATCAAAAATAACATAAACTTTCGAAGGTAGACCTCTGTACACGAACCTTTTTACTTCCTTCTTAACAACTATAGTATTTTCATTGGTATCATTAAATGTATTTTAAAGTTATAAAGACGAAATTAAAATAAAACTAGTCCACATTAATTCAAGTTTCTATAGTTGTATCTTAATGTTAATGGGTGCAGTTTGCATGTTTGCATAATGTTCCGATAACAGTGTCCTACTCCAAATCCTATATACCCAGAATTAGTTTTTTTCAAATAAAAGCAGATATCCTTTAGTAGAACCAATAGACACAAGCAATAAAGCCTTAGAAAATATTGATACAATAACATACCTATTTCAAGTCCTATATCCCACTACGTATGCCACTATGTATGCGTAGCTTCGTACATAAACAGGTTATATATTATGTGCCACGTTATGTATCAGCTCAACAAAGCGATTGTCGCCAACTAGCACATAAAGCTGGCCACTAAAGTTATTTATATCGCGAACATAATCCAAACAATGGAGGCTATTTTTACACAATATATTACCGACACTTTTCCTGTCAATGTGTTATATTTATAGCGGGCGCACTGTTGCTATTTCTGTTTTTATCACCGAACAACAACTCTGTTATACGAATGTTGGGAATTTACATTTTTAGATGGGATTCAACTGAAGTCCCGTGGGGCAGTCAATGGAAAATGGTGACAAAGTTAGGTACTGAAATAGTCATAGCTAATGTGTCATTTCACGCTCTTCGAATTACCATAGAAGGTGTGTTTCAGGTAGGATTTACAGCTAAACCTGTATAAGGATTTTGAAGTTAGATTACAGTACAGTTTGGTAGATAAAGTACCCATACATTTCCTGATTCAACTGGACATTGGATGTTAACAAGGGAAAAAATAAATGTTGATGATGATGAGAGTTAGACAATGGTTCTTCTGCATGATACAGTTATGTTAGAAATTATTTTGAGAGCCTAGTTTCCGAAACAAAAACAGAACCGCACCGTTATCATAATCATTTGCGTATACAGAAATAGCTTAGTAACCAGTGTTGCAATCAGTCAGAGCGATAAGATTGTCTATATCTATTTATACACGGTCAAATAACAGCCCAGCGTGACACTGTATACACGCCAAACGAGGAAAAATTCACAATTATACAGTAGGTACTAATGATAGGACAAAGCGACAAATAAAACAACTCGTAAATTAACTGGTTCTTGCATGTTTTCCTTAGAGAGACCGAACTTGGGCACAACGTGCATTTCATTCAAACATTCGATATAATTCTTGTCTTTTTTAGGCCGAATTCGCGTTTATAGTTTGCGTTTTTCGGGATGAAAAGTATCGCAAGTTATTTACAAAGCAGTATAAAACAGTCAATCTTTCTCATTGCGTTTTATGGTGAGCAAATTAAAATCAACTTGTTTTCAAAACCCTGCCTTAGAACAAGAATAGGGATGATGCCTGGGTTAAAAAAAAGAAATTCTATTGAGTCCGTCAGTTAGATAATAAAAAAATATTAGACACGTATTTTTTATTAATAAAAAATGACTTGGACAAAACGCATTAAAGTTGAGGAGTGGACCGTCGCTAGGTCACAAGTAAAAACTTTACATATTCGTGACGTCATGGCACGTTTTACTCAAAATATCGCCATATTTTTTTTTATTATCTACCTAACGGACAAAATATTTTTTTTGTCATTGTCTCTATTTCCATAATCGTACATCCTTAATATTATAAATGCGAAAGTAAGTTTGTTTGTTACGCCTTCACGCTAAAACGGCTGAACGGATTTAGATGAAATTTGGCACATATATAGATGATGCCCTGGAAAAGAACATAGGATACTTTTTTTTCCCCCACGGGATCGACTTATGAGGGTGAAACCGCGGGGCGCAGCTAGTTACCTATAAAGCTCGTAGTGCAGTACAAATTGCTCGTAATTGTGCAACCATAATGACAGCACAGTTATTAAAACTATTTATTTTCCTCCATTCACTCTTACAAGTAGGAATTACAAGCACCTGATGATCTTCATATTTGTTTGTCGAGTTGTGTTTGCGACGCGAGGAATGTTAATAACATGCTTATAGACATTCCTGTGTATCCACTCCTACCTTAGCTATTTATATTGTTAGCTTGTGCTTATTGTTACAAAACATTATATTCCTTGGGTACAAAGATCAAGTGGCTCTAAGTTGTAGTAATAAATAATTCCATTTAGAACAAGGAGCTACTAGTCTTTCGAGAGATTATACTACATATATTTAGTATACTATAATAATACAGGTTGAGGCTTAAAAAGTGTTTTTTTGAAATGAAAACGTCTTTAGTGTTCAGCGTTTTTTGGTAAGGGAAATTTTATGGATTTGCGTCACCGACATTTTAATTTACAAATTAAGTATGGAAATTTTTGATACTACAATTGTATTTTAAATAAAAAATTAAATAAAACAGTGGCACTCCGGGAGTGCGGACAGAAGTGAAAACTTGAAAAAAATCGGCACCGCGGTAATCAACGCGTTGATGTCTTTTACTCCACGGTGTCGGTAAACTCGGTAACGGTGTCGCGAAATCAATGGTTTTCACTTCAGAAACACTATTTTTTAATATTTTTGTTATTACTTCTATCGGCAATCCCAATGACATTGGACAAAGACAGCCTATGTTTTTTTATTTTTCAAATTACGTGTAAGTGTCTCCACCCATACCTAACAGTTTATCATAAAGTAAGCTATATCTAAAGCTCAAATGAATACATAAATAAAGCAGCTTGCATTTCGCTCGTGCAGGGGGCGCTCGAGACAATAATAGACAATTATAATATAATAATATGTGCATATTTAATTATCTCATGAATATGTACGTAAACATGTTGTTACGTGCAGTTGGAATTACGAATCTGTTTGTAAGCATTTCTTTGTATCAAAGTGAATTTATTAGTTCTGTTGCATTGATAACAAATACTCAGAAATTGCAAATTAGTATCGAAAATGTATTTTATGCAGACCGAGTGCCGTCTCAACCACAAACTAGTGGGAATTACCAAAGACAAGGTGACATGATTATGCGTTTCGTCCCAGTCTTAGCAACGCCACCTACATATTCAACAAGATTTTAGTCTGGCGGTCAAACAAGACACGCGCCTTCACTATGCGTTCGCACTGGCGAAACATCACAACAAAACATGTTGAAATCTCTAGTGCCTGTCAAACTTTGTATGGAAAATTGACAGAAAATAGAGATTCCAACATGTTTCGTTGTGAATGTTTCGCCAGTGCGAACGCATAGTCACACAAACATTTTATTATTGCTAAACTAAACTTAGTTAGGAGCAGTAATAACCAATAGCTAAATAATCCCACACATACAAACACAAAACATGTTAATGTAATGTATGCAGGCAAACATACCATAGACTAAAAATAGCACAGACTTATGTCTCGCGTCACGTGGCAGTGTTCTTCTATTAGGACAAAAAAGTTGATTAGTGAATAATCAGTTCTATTATTAGTTCTTTTATTATATCATTAATATTATCTTGTAGAAGTCAGAGGTCGTCTTGAAATTATTGGTGGATATTTTTTTTTTGTATAGGTGCCTCGTAATTATGTAGATGTGGTGCCGTGTTGCTAGCTTGTTTTGTTGGCCAAAAGTTTAGGCATTTTCAACGAATTAATTAAGTTGGGCCCAATTATAATGTTGTTGTGGGGACGGGCTGCAGATATCGAGTCTATTTTTATTCTGCAGAAGAGAGCCATCAGAGCAATATATCGTCTCCGCAGACGCGATTCTCTAAGGGATCTGTTTAAAGATATTAACATCATGACGGTACCTTGTCAATATATCTATGAAAACATCATGTACGTAAGGAAAAATCTAAGTCTTTTCAGTAAAAGAGGTGATAGACACAATTATAGGACTAGAAATAGGGACCAATTAGTTCAACCGGGTTTCAGATTGGCTAAAGTAGACTCATCCTTCATGGGGTGCTGTTTAAAATGTTATAATAAAATACCTTCCCACATACTCCAACTGAACGAAACGAAATTTAAATCATGTATAAAACGCACACTATGCTGCCAAGCATATTATAAGTTGGGGGATTACATCGCTGATAAAAATGCTTGGCTCAGCGCTGGTCCAGCTCCACAAGGGCGCATAAACTAATTGATTAGCATTCGAAAATATTGTTGCAGCTGCTGAAGATTGTAAAACTATCTTTTCCTTGTATAAATTCAATCTCTTTGTATTGTATAATTGCATATCACATGTGTGAGCACTGTGACCATGTTGTACATTCCATAAAGCTACCATTTACTGGGTACGTCTTTCATTGACTTGAATGTGCTCTGGCAGCTGAGAGTATGTCATGCTCACTCAAATGTCTCGCTGATGGTGGCGTGTGTGTTGGATCATTAAGTTCCCTTCAAAATGGTTGAGCTAAATGGTGCTGATCCATGCGTCATGTTCGTGAACGGGCGCCGTCAGTAGGGACTGGTCATCTCTTAGCTGCCACGGTTTATTTTATTTTAATTTATTTAAATTTTTGAATTGTTATTATATTTTTATTACGGACGCTTTTAACGTGCACGTCTTTCTACATTGTTCTCACATGTATAAATTCAACACGAATGATGTAACCAATATTTTGTAACAATATTTTGATTTAAAAGAGTGTCCGTGGAGTTTCTTGCCCGTTCTTCTCCATAGGTACCTACTACGCTTTGGAATGGGCAACTAGCTTCATTTTTCTGACTGACCGACCCCTTGACAATTCAAAAGTACCTGTAATTGGTTTATTTGAAATAAATGCTTTGAGTTTGAGTTGAGTTTGAGTTTGTGGTTAGTTACATTTAGACAAATAAGATACTAAAAAAAGAATTATATGAGGATTTTAAGACCCTGTGGTAACTGTAGGTACAGGTGTTTTTCAAACTAGATAAGGAAGTTTAAAAATAAAGAGTTTCCTTGTATTTCCCCCGGCACAAGTACGGTCTCCGTCAGGTAGTGTAGTCTTACCACATTTTGCTTAAGTTATAAGCTACAATCATTGTTTCTAATTGGCCCTCACTTACAATTTCAATGTAATTCAAAGTAAAAATTAAAATGTTTACTTGTTATTTGATTGACGTGTTTACGTACCTAAGGTGACTCTTTACTCCAAGTTATTACACGGAAATAAGTTACCCAATTATGAACGAAAATAAATTGTTATTCTTACACATCACACATTTACCATCTGTATTGTATATGCAGGTACTTAATTAATAGAAACTGAACTCACATTTCCAAAAAAATGCCCTTTCTCCATCATTTTCAATCTAATGATAACCGTAGACTTAGACTATTACAAAACATGAGCTCTGCTACTGATCCTTTTGACATAATTGTATACCATTATTATTAAGACCTTGTAAAAACATGTGATATGCAATAAAAATTTGAATTTATACCACCTAAAAGTGTTAATAACCTAATAACATCTAAATTAAACTTCCATGGATGACCTCCATAATAGAATTACGGAACGTTTCCATAACCGAACCCAAACGGGTCACTATACCGCCATTTTGTTACGTCATCACGTTTTAAATATAGAACACTAAAACAATATACTTGTAATCAGCATAACACGTCCGCCATGTTGATCGCTGCATACACCGCGAATGGTAAACGTTCTATAAATAGCACATTTAAAATGGTCATGTGTGTGTCGAAATCATGAGCTGTAATGCCGAACAGTTCTCATAATAATGTTATAAGAACTGTATTTTGGCTTGTTTTTGTGGGTTTTAACTGTTGTAGGGGAATATAAATGGGTATCGTGATGAAATATCTAGTTCTATTATGTTTGAATGTGATTTTTATAGGACACGTGATGGTATTTTGAGGTTATAAAGCCTATTTTCCAATTTCCCTCATTTATCATCATAGTTTCATTTGTAGTTTTGGTACGGTGAGAGTTAAACTCTATGTATGTATGGTACAGACAGAAACTATCTTTTTGACTACCTATTTGGCAAATTAATACTCTAGCTTTGTGCTCCAAGAAGGAATAGGCCACTTTGTAAAGATCATCACATAAATTGTTTATGAAGATGAATGTGCCTTAAGTTCCTGCAGGATAGATTTTCATTCTTTCAAGTTTTTACAGTCCTAGTAAACAGTGGTAAACTTTACTATTCAGTATTACTTATTAGTATGTAAATTGATTAACTATAAATATACTATTTAATTGCCAATCTAAAATTTTATGTTTAACACAATTTAACCTTGAAATACACAACGTACGTAAACTATACGTAGGTACTGAAAAAGGCAAATATTTCCACAGTATTATTGGCACATTATTATTATTATTATCACCAAATGTTATGGGTTCCTACTATGCGGGATGTCCGAAAATAGCCACGTCACACACGGACTAATTAGCTGCTTAATGAGCGGATAATCGCACAGTTATGGACAATGCGATAACTGCAGTCATTCGGGATAATTATAGAGATTGCGGAGCGATTTGCCGCATCATTAGTTATATCCGAACGAATGTTATGGAGATGATATTTGTTTTATCTGACTATTGAAATGGATTTGTTTTATTTTATAATAGGGGGCGAGCCTATTGCCATCAACCTGGCACAAATCAAATCCAGACTCCGGGCTGCTACTGAGAAATGACTGCTGAAAGAATGGGAACCGAACCCACGACCTCATGCTCAACAGTAGCACTTGCAATCACTAGCCAAACGAGGCAGTATTATCTCTATAATGTAAATGATTCGTCATAGAGGTTTTCTTTTAAATAATTACCATTGACAGAATAAGCAAGTGCTTATGGGGTACTACCCGTAATAGTGTTGGTCATCAGTGATTATCTAAACGTTGTAATATTCTACATTGATTTCAACACTGCCAAGACAAACAGTCTATTGCTTCAGTTTCCCCCACACTTCTGCTACATGGACACGATAAAGATGCCCCTTGTTGACCCCTGACAGTTTCAAACATAACAACCCTCATTTAATCATGTAAGTAAATAATATGAATCACGTTATATGCAAGCTTATCTGCTTCTAAATATAGATGGAAATGTGTGGTTACTATACCTATTGACTGAATGGCGATAACTTCAGTGTCCTCGACGTGACTCAGTCTTACCTGCAAAAGAAAGATTAGATAGGTTTAGAAAAGTGTTAACGATGTCAAATTCGGAAAATACCATAGTAACAATACAAAGTTACAAACGTTGATATATGAAACGGATGCTAAAAGGCTGACTGACAATTTCATTCGTCTATACTTAGGCCGTTTGTCCACCGCCACGTCAACGGGACGTATACGAGAATGAGATGACGGCGCGGCGCCGAACTAGCGACTAACCCCCACTCCGCTCCACTCAGTACTAAAGTACAGCTTACAGTACAGTAATCACGGAATGGTGCGCGTCTTCATGAATGGCACTATCTGTACATACATTTACTAAGGCCGCGTGTCCACCGCACGTCTTTCTCGTTGACGTCCCGTTGACGGTGGCGGTGGACATACGGTATTAGGTATTGTACACATGTTTATGATAAAGTAAAAGGTATGCATACAATTTCTAATATTGAATAACACGTCCAAGAACCAAATTAGGAATCTCCGCTCGGCAATTATATTGCCGTTCAGTTCAGGACTGCCTGCTCAATATAGCCGGCGATAAAATGTTATTTAGGAAGACTATTCCGATAGTGCAAGTGTTAACCCGTCGACCGCGCCGTGCTAAAATCGTTCGCGTTCCGCGCGGCCGTTCGCGTTATCGCAAACTTCTATTTTCGCGTCTATACTAATAGGATTTACGCGAGCGAGTTTTTTCATACATTCTATTTGTAACTGCCGGTGTTGCCTCACACCTACGTGTCGCTAGGGTTGACTGTAGACATTTTACGATCTCCATCACTTCTAAAATTAACTGATAATGTATTTGCTACAATATTGCAAAGCTACGACTTTTAAATTTTATTTTTACCGAACCATTATTCCGCTTTATATTCGTTTATTTTGATCGCACAACGAATTTAGTATGTATTCAAATCGCTGAAATGTAAGTTCATTTCCAGGGTCATGCTGACTGTGAAAATTATAAAATTGAAATACAGCGTCTAGACGCCAAACGTTTTAAACACAAACGTTCTTTTCTTGGCAAGTAAACACGTTGTAATCAATCATTGTATTTGTGAATGATGTCTGCAGCGCACGTCACAACACGGAATAGATTTGTAAGAAGTCAGTTCAAAATATACATTGATTGACACGCCTCTCGTTATAAAACATGAAACGAAGCGATATTTATCATAAAAATTACTTATGTCACAAACATTCCACTTTTTCATGTCTGTCAACCCTAAAGCTCCTCAAAAATAAACGTTACAATATTAGTGATGCGTGTGAGTGCACCGTGTCGTGGTCGTGTCGCCGCCGTGCGCGGGCGGCCGGCCCTGAACTTGGGCCATCACCCGCCTGCCGCGGCACACTGTGGCTGATCGATCCTACTCTACGCGAGCAGCAATATCATACGTTTGAAGGTAGAGGCCGGCACGAGGCAGCGATTTGAATGGAATATGAGCTGTAAAGTGGACTTGAATTGATATTTAAATATTAACGTCAAAAGGGTTTATCGGAAAAACCAATCGGTTATGATAAACTTATAAATATTGATGCGAAACAATCGTATTTTAAAAGATGTATCAATTTGAAAAACAGAATGCAATCGAATGTTAAATTGGTAGCGATGATTTATTTAGTTAAGTAGGTAACTATACATATACCTACCTAATATGATTATTATAGACTAAGTAAATAAAACTGTTACTTAATTGTTTTCAGTTTTTCGTTAAAAGTTTATCCATCTGCCTAGCCTTTTTGCCACTAAGTTGGAGGCGGCATCCAGTCTAACCGGATGCAGCTGATTACTAGTATTTTACATGCAGCGACTGCCTATCTAACCTGTACAACCCAGTAACTGGGTGATAAGATACCCCTTGGTAAGACTGGTTGGAATAGTGCTAACTTCGCGAAGTTACCTAATTCAAAGTTACCGTCGAAGTCCACATAAACAAGACATTAAAAGTAAATCATACACTATAACTCCTGATTACTAAGAACTAGCTTGTGGGCAGAAAGCCGAGCACGCAACTATATACATTCGGGGAACTAGTCGAAACAAGTTAAAACAACCCCTAGGTAGGTATCGATCTGCTGAACATGTCGGTGTGTCATTGTTTACTGAGTAGGTACTAGACTGGCACCAGACTGATGGCAAGAGCTTATAAAAGTTAACAGTAGAGCCGCCATTTTGAATTTCCTGTGGATGATGATTCCTAGAGGATGCTTTCTGGATCAGTGTTAAGATGAACGCATACTTTTACCTCCATACAAGCGCAGCCTGTAAGATTCATAATCATAACCCTTTTAATTTGATCGAAGTCAGATATAGACATGTCCCATGCAGATATGATATCTTTGTAACTGTATCTCTCAGCTCATATACGATACATATAGGACATGAACATCCTCGTCGTGGGACACAGCTAGTCCTTGATAAGTGGTGGTACCGAGAAGTGGGTGTGGGATGAGTAGCGTGGTGTATCCAGCTGATAAGGCTTCCGGCGAGGTCGTCGCCCTTCCGCTGATAGCGGTCAGCTGGCGGCTCCCACTGACATTGCGGGAACACTCTCACTAACTAATTACACTAGTTAAGAAATTACTTGTCATTTGGAGAGAGTTTGATATAAAAGTGCGGTTACAGACACTACCAATCCTGGAGATGCTTGTCTTAAATCTGAATCAAACTGTATAAGAAACGAAGAAGGATTTACCTCTATTCAATATCTTAGATGTTTATTTTTTACTTACCTTTAATTTATGAGTATCTAGATTGAATTGCAGGATCTATTACTTTAAAGATTTCAGTTATGGAGTGTAGGAGGTCTTCATTTGATAGAATTTCCATCTTTAATATTTCAATTAACCCTATTGAAGAGGATAATAATGTAGGAAGCAAATCAATCTGAGATTCTAGATTGCGTTCAGCGAATTCAAGGACATCTAATAGCATCAATAATTTATCGCATCTTCATTAGGATACTTGTTGGAAAATTGTAGATGCATTTTATAACAAATTATATTAATCAACGGACGCCATATAATACTTAGACGATTTTCTTGGAATTATAATATCAAACCTTATTTATTTGTTTGTTTACTTTAATTAAAACCAGTTACAATAATTACAGACACAAACATAAAAGAGAAAATTGTAAAATTATACTACCTAGTAAAACGTTATTTTTTTCTTTTATTTAGTAGAATCACAAAGGTACCTTAAGGGGGAAGCGTCAGGGTAGCCCGCGAAATTCAAATTTTCTGACGTTTTTTGGATTTTGCAGGTCAGTGTCAGGTTTTATGTTGATTAAAATATAATTCGCAGTCGTAACAAATATGGCTTTACTCAATTACAATCATTACAATCAGCAATAGTGATTAAGAAGATAAAGGTGTCAAATGTCATGATTTCATGACATTTGACACCTTTGCTAACTTATGGAGTTGTATTGTTGATTGAAATGATTACAATTGAGTAAAGCCATATTTGTTACGACCGCGAATTATATTTTAATCAACATAAAACCTGACACTGACCTGCAAAATTCAAAAAACGTAATAAAATTTGAATTTCGCGGGCTACCCTGACGCTTCCCTCCCCCTTAACTAAAAAAATCCTTCCTATTTCCAGACACAGGTCAAAATCACTCATGATCATATGTCATTAGTCCTCCAATCTATATCAAACTACCCACCAACAATGGAAACTTCACCGGCTGCTCGTTTGCGCGCGCGCCGGTGATTTTCCTACAATTAATGCACTCACCGATACGATAGCACGGGAGTTTCCTTTGACACACTTGTGTTGAGCAACAGCAGCGTCTCGGCCTCGAGGATACATTCCGTTCATTGATAGTAAGCATGTGTGCTGCTATCATTTAATAGGGTAAGCAGAACTTTAAATTGGTGTCTACCAGAATCTGCTCCGTCGAAAGAACGTCGTCATGATCATCACTCTTGGAAAACACGTCACTGATCACAGTAGGTACTATAACAATTAGCCCACAGAAAGATACTGCCGTCTATTTTTATTTTAATCTACTGTTATATTTTCCTTATTTCTTCACAAGTAATTATAGTTGTTTACTTTCGCAGTGATCTAATGCTCGTAACACACGACATTTGACCTGTGACGTCACAGCTACTAATACCTCCGTTATCAACATGTTTATGTTTATCTTGCTACAAACACTCGCTGTTTATGTCTCACTGTTTTGTATATTTGTTTAATAAAAAGTTTTGTTCATATTTCTTAGAATTAATTAATTCAACTATTACATTCGTTGATGTTCTATTTTAGATCGTCTACATAAATAACTTGTGTAATTAAGATATCGATTTAAGTTATTAATTAATTAATTAATATTGTTTGTCTAGTTAGACTCCACGGAAAGTAAATGCGATGAGTACGTGAGTGTGAGTCTAAAGTTCACAAAACTAATAAGTATGTCACTTCTAATTAGATCATCGTAGTTACTCGATGTAGGTACTGTATTTCCCACATGACTACCCTTTGCATCTACAAAATAATAATGTAGGTATGCTAAATCAATTTTCCATTCAGACTATTCTCTTTTTTTATGTCTTAGTTTGATTGGTTACAACGAAAATTAACAACTTTGCATGCCAATAGGCTCGCCTCGCCCCCTATTATATGGGACCTAAACATTATTGGCAGAATATGGGTTTACTATAAGGTAGGTAAACCTCTGCCTTTCCCTTCGGGGAAGACATAGCGTGATGTTATGTTAGTTACAAACGAAACATAAACATCTGTATCACTTTCACTTGGAAGAGTGTTAAATTCTCGTAATGTTCTTTGACCCGTCCCAAATTCTCTAACATACTGGCAGCGTCGGTCCCGCTTCCCTGTTGGTTGCCAGGCCAGTTGGCGCCCGCACCACCTTCCATCCATCACACGGCGTGATTGGCAAGCACACCACTTATCACACCAACACCGCCATGTGATAAGACTGTTGATGAGATTGGCAAATAGTTTGCGGAAAACGGAAGGCGGAGTATGTGTAAGAATGTAATTATCGCATTTTTTTTGGCTTGATGTCAGTTTTTTACGTGCTGGGAATATGACTTTGAGATTAGTGGCTAGAATGTAGATAAGTCGCACATTTTGAATACCAACATGATAGAACATCCAGAAAAGTCTTTCAAACTGAAAACATGCAAAGCAAACGCAATATTTGTAACGCTATTGATCATATTTTTAGCCAATACTCAAGAATGTTGGAAAATCTTGTAAGTAATCTATCAGAAACGATGAACGCCAATACTTTACACAAAGATACCGTCATGCCAAGAGATAAATAAATATACTTACTAATGACCAATCTCATCGGAGTTATAATAGACACAATCTTTTTCAATATTCTTTCTTTCCCAATTTCTGACCCTAGTGTCAAAAATACACCATCAATCAGTTGGCCATGGAGCATCTTCCACAAATCCTCGGTACATCAATAGTACTCGAAGTGGGTCACAGCGGGCACGGTGACTAGTGACCAGCTGTTAATTCGGTGGAACCTTGGCCCGGCGGGGTGCGTTGCACAACGAACTATTCTGATGCATCACCTTGCCCGTGTTACAACACTGCAGGGAGAGGGATAGGGGATCGCTTTGTTTGGCCTCAGTGTTTCTGGAGCTTAGAGCTTTATGAGTGATAAATTTTGAGGTATTTTTTCCTGTCATGCCGTGAATAATTTTAAATTTTCCGGAATTTTCATTGCCTTTTCCACAATTCGGGAATATATATAATAAAAAGTAATATAACATAATCTTTAATTCGATAAACAACATCCATACGGGTTAGTAATCGGTATAGTAACTAAATCCGTTATGATTTAAAGTTACAAAAAATAGGTAATAGGTCATAAATATTCATTTAAAACTTAGCAAGTAGTTCTGTGCCCCAAATATCGAGAAACAGGTAAATAACACCAGGATACTGAATCTATTTATACTGATAATTAATAGCCAATTACCGCAATAAGACCAACCACAAATAGAACTGTAGGAATATATCGAAATTTAATTATAGCGGTCTAAATAAAGACTTAATTATCGTCGTAACACAAATAATATGCGAGCAGGAAAATATAACAGGATAAAGTATCAATAATACCAATTTTAGTTCCAAAGTTTACAGTAGTATTTGCTCTAATTGCTTACAGTTTATCGTCCAATAATTTTCCACAGTAATCGCTACATAGTTAGTATTGTACTAATCTGGAAGCGATAAGTTCGCTAAGCGGTGCGCGTGCGCAGGCCGCAGCGCATGCGTGTGGCGACCCACAGTCTGCCGCATCGCGGTCAAGGCGACTGCACTCCACATAGATGCATTCAATACACTTTGGACCTGTCGTGTTAACACCGACCCACGGGGAAGTAGACAGACGGACGTCGAAGGAAGTGTCACGTTGTACGTGGAACCGCAGTATTGGCTTCCCTGTACAAGACTCGTGCTTGATAGGATAAGATAGCGGTATCGTTTGAGAAAGATTTCCTAAGGATCCCTGTGATAATTTTCCGCAAATGACATTCGCCAGTCTGTTTGTATTTTGCATAAAATCAGCTCTACTATCAAATCCGAGGAGTGAAAGTTCTTGTTAACAATTAATGCCAAAATCATATCTCCAAACAAATAAATCTTTAACAAAAACGTTTTAAATACTCCCAACTGCGCCCACGCATACCATGCGACATAAATCACAAAGGTTAGTCGCAGTTAACGGCCGATTAACATGCCCACCGCGCGTACTTAATTATAATTATTTTAAAATTACTCGCAGCGTCACGCCTAGCCACCTAATTATAGATCTAGGTGTTAACTACGTTTTACCTTGCAACCGACCGCTGAAGCTAAAGTAAATGTTTAAAACAAACTTGTGAAGCATTTCTTTGTATATTTTAGCTCGGTTTAACATCTCACTTTTCAAATGTTTGAATAAGAATGTGACTGATATCGTATTTTTAAAAGCATTTCTGGTGGGATTTTGTGAATACTGAAATAGCTCTTCGAAATGCTTTCAGAAATTTCTATTCTTATTTACAGCTGATAGAACCCCATCGATTGGATTTAAGATGCCTAAAAGATACAATTTTGTCCCGAAATCTCAACGAATATAGATCTCGTAAATAGTTTTTCGCACATACATTATCTGTAAACGTACGACGGGTCAGCTGTCATGCCGCACATCAAACGGGAGCTCAGCGGTGATACATGAGTGCCAAACATTCGTCAATGATGACAATGTTGTCCACGTGAGTTATGTGGGAATACAAGTTATCGTCCTTTCCAAACTTTGTAAAACATCCTATTGTGATGATGATGAGGTTCCAAGAATAGGATGTCCAATTACTTCAGAATTAAGAGATATATGTGGTGCCAAGCACCTCATCTACTCCACACCTCCGAAGAGGATAAATCACGGTCGCACGGCGCTGCCAAACGCACGGAGTCGCTCGACTGCTCTACAATATGATATAATTGTTTTAGATTGGACAATGATTCAGTAATGTTTTGAGCCAATTCACGTTAGAAACTGTTTGTAAATAGTCATATGTTTTGGTCACGCTTTTTTGACTCGTGATTGGGTTAAAAAACCGATCTTGATAATTCTGAATTAGATTAAATCAAAAGAGTTACGAGTAGCCGTCTACTACGCGAATGCATAACTTCTCGTAGCACATTCGTCTGTTTTGCTGTACCAAACTCGTATCAAAACAAAGCCACATGAACATGACGAAACGCTTCGTAACCTAGTTTGCGTGTAACATGCAGTTTCCACGACCCGGCAACCGGGATCCGCTGTGATCCGCTGGCATCCGGCGCGGCGACCTCGCGGCGTGCCTGCGGACGCCAACTAAAACAAAATCCGATGACACGACACGCCTCCCCACATAAATATAACATGTAGTAGGAGTAGTAGGACATCCATTATGTGGCAAATTGGTGAAGGTTTCCTAGTGACCTGATTTGGCATGAGACTTAGATCAAAATCAAACTTATTTTCATGAAGTAGCTATTGAAGGATTGACTTTGGATGATAGGAGAAACAAACAGAACGGCACTGCGTTCATCAGTGCTGACAAGACAGAAAAACAGAATATGGTGATAGTTTCATGATAACTTTGCAGAACCAATGAAAGGATGGTCAGATAATCCTTTATAAACTTTCGATTACACGATTCTTAGACAGAATCGATTAGTCGGTGTCATTAAAACAAAGCTGAGCTTTATCCACTTTCTTTTCCGCACCTTATAAACAATTAATCAAAACGATTAAGAAACCAACACCCAGAATCAAATTATTTTTATTTTGTTTATCGTAAAGCAACGACTGAACCAAATACTATTAGAAATTGAATAAGCATTAAATCGGATTAACTCGCAAGCGGGTAGGAGGGAAATTTCCCATGATGCTATTACTGTGCCAGTGCCAGACTGAGATTGTTAACCAAGTTCCTGCTACAGACTCAGACTAACCTGATTACTTACAACGTACAAAAAAATCCACCACAGCAAAATGACCGAGGTAGGCAGAACTCTCTTGTATTAAACAGATGTGCACTTATGCAGCTATACGATTCTTGTTCTTTCTCACGGAAGAAATCAATCAATGAGCTAATATAATCTCTGGCATAAACTGCCACGCACAGAAGAATTCAAAGCACCCGAACTTCGCTAGCCACTCGCACTTGGCCAGTACCATTATAGTCATAGTTGACACTCGAGTCCTGAGCGAGCATAACGAGGTCTATATCTGGCCAGCATCCAATCAGGTTCGAAGCGTTATGTTCGGGAGTCGCGCGGCCAATGCTAATAATACCCGGTCGAAGCGGCGCCATTTATAGCCTAACCAGAATAGCCGGCCAAACATATAGACGCAGCGATAGATATGTCCGATGTCGAGACAGATTTAGACGGCGATGGGAACGCCATTTACGGAATACTTATAATAGAAACAGCTTTCAGTCGAAGTTAATCGGTGCTTGAATAAGGATCAAAGGCCGAACTGAAAGGCGTGTGCAATAGTGTAGTAAGATCGGATGACTTGGGAGTTCCAGTGGAATTAATAAGGCGGTTGAGTTACCAATCGTATTCCTTATTTGTAACGAGGAATTAAAAATTGTTTATCAATTACCAATGCGGAATTTATTTCGCTAACAAATAATAATGAGACGAAAGATTTTCTTAAATGTGGCGCAATACTGTCGAAAAAGCATTCTTTGAATGATATCTTAAAGTGTTCCAGAAAATTGCTCCACGATTCTACATGAAATACGGTTTCTGGCACATCTGAAACTATAAAGTTTTCAGTGGGAGCGCCATTCAGGCGAGTATGTACGAGAGCGCTAACGAGCCAAAAACTCTGGCAGCCAACTCTGGCAACGTTGCCCGCGCGTCATTTCCGGTGGTGCATTATTTAGAGTCCGAACCCTTTTAGATTTCCGGTAGGCCCGCCTACTTGTATAGAGATGATACTAAAATTAGATATAGGTTCCGAAACTATTTGATCGCTGAAAATTATGAACCTATTCGTGATCTATTTCTGTAGGTATACATTCTGTATATATAATTTGTTGTCTTCAATAGATCTCTTCTCAACTCTGCTTTGCCTAGTCTTTCTTTCCCATCATTGCAAACATGATCTTGTAAGCGGAACAGTTCATATCGTCAATTATCCGACATGTGCGCGAGACAGTGGAGCGGTGATCATGAAGATATATTTAGACGTTACCGCATAAGCCCAAGTTTCTGGTCACCACTAATTGATATCGCCTAGCCAATATACACTGTTCAACTCGGGCCGTTTTAAAACTAAACATACTTTGGTTCAAACCAAGAACAGTTTTGTTCAAAAACTGTACAAAATAAATTCACTAACAAAGATATCATACAGACTTCCTGGTTGAATACGCCCGTCAAACCCTTTAACCCTTAGGTATAATTTCTCAAATAAATAAAGAAATACAAAACGATTCGGAACTCATCCTTGACCGGCGAACGGTCGTGTACTCAAAACTGTTACTTGTTATGTCACTATATACATAATTTTTTCACTATCTTATTTGAACAATTTGGCATACATTTTGACAGAAGACCCTGACTTTAGTCATTCAAATTTTTTTTATTTTTAAATTAGTTAAAATCTAGTTTCACTAACGTATATTATGTTATATTGCGTATTATTGTTTCATATATCGTTAGTTGATACATTGACCGGTTTGAAAAAACTCTTAAATGTAACTGATTTATTGGCAGCTAAACTAGAGTAAAAACACGAGAGTCAACAATGTCCTCAAAATTAGCATTTAGAAGCGTTAGTGACGTGGCAGATGTGCTGCTTTAGAAGACGTAGCAACAAACAAACTTAAAGTAGAATTATTAAATGGAACAACACTTAATTGCAAATTGTACGATAAAAGAATGGTATCAAACGATGAAGATAAATTAGCATCACCACCTGTTGTTGTGTTTACACCCGGAGCCGGGACCTAGACCTTGCGCGTGCGTCCCGGCGTCGCGTGCGGTAGGTCGCGGTGACCCAGCGGAAGCTGACAGCTTACTAAGTACCCGGGCTTGGTGATTGGCGTTGTCGTACTAGTGCTCCGTGTTAGGAATATTTTACGACAAATATTCATAGATTCCTCAATGGAATACTGACACATCATTGACTATATGAATAAGCAATGTGCGGACTTTCCCAAAAGAAGGATAAAAATCCGATTGAGTTTCCCAATAATACGTAATCTAACATTTCCTATTTTAATCAAATCCAAGCTGCCGACGATGAATATAAAATCAAAGAACACAAACAGCTATTTTCACGAGCAATCTCGTCTAATCCTGAACTGTGAAGATAAATGTATATCGACAATTTGGCAGGAGTGCAGGCGGAAACTTCCTACAATTGTGCATTTGATGCACAAACTATACATACTGCAGCTATTATACAAGAGTCCGATGTGTTTGTAAATCAAACCACGTTACAACGGAGTATTTTATGCATGGATCTGATATCCACGACATGTTTAGTGGTCATTACGTGAATAATGGCAGAGGAATTTATTGATTTGTGAATGAAGCTTTTTGTGGTAAGATACTTCAACAAAAATAAAAGACCAATAAGTATAATTTGAGGATTGAAATAGGCCTCAAACATGTAACGGGGCTTGCGTTACATGTTTGAAGACATGTTTGATGACTCACTATAATTCGTATTACTAAAAAAAGTTTAAGATTGTGGGAAAAAACGCTATCAAACTAACCATAGTCTTAGAACTTGCTTGTTAATTTGTAAAACAAGGAGTTCACTGAACTGTGCTTGGTGTAGAGTATCAAGACTTCTCATCTGAATGCCAATGAGGTCATCTCGGACCAGTGATTTGTACCACAAGCATGAAGGAGACTATAAGGTAAATTGAACAAAAAAATAAAAATATAATTCTTTTATGTTTTAGAAACAACCTTATTTATGTTACGCACATATGCCATACAAACGCCTTTATATTTTTCGCTTCAAACAATCTTCGATGAATGAAAACTCACACAAAGTCATGTCGACAATTTTATTGAATGACCCGACCTCCAAGCTACGTCTATTACGCGAGCATTATCCAATGAAGGTTACAAGTCGCCGCTAGTACTCTCTGGTACATGATAATATACGCAGTTCCGGAGGCCATACGACCCCATTACGCCAACGTTGAGCCAACGTTGGCGCTAACCGGCAGGTGGTGGTCTACTCCAGTCATTTCGGAGTTTGATCCGCTGACACTGGGTTATTGCCGTTTCCTGCCCACGACTGCAATGAGGCCAATTGTCGTGAGCCTTTGTGTCTATAAATGTAACCAGTTAATTCCTTGTAATCTAGAAGGCAAATATCATTCAAGATAAGGTGATGTAACAATTTATAATAAAAGGATGATTTACACAGCACATAACAGTAATAAAATTGATAAAAAAATCGGTTTTACATAATTACCTACTGATAACAATACCTAATATGGGATCTTAGGACCTAGCTAATACAGAATTTATGGCCAAGGAAGATCTTAGCAAGATACAAACTGCTAAACCAAAGGTGCTACAAGAACCCTATACCTACTGGCCCACTAGTGAGCAAGTGTTCCAGCAAACGTTTTACTAACCTAAAAGTAACTATAGCCTAACGTTTGAAACTTTACGATGAAATAAAAGTCGCGATGACTTTTAAGATATTGCATAGCTTTTATCGCGGGCTTTGAGCGCGGCGACCGAATCAAGAAAACCCGTAACGTAACGAAAATAAAACCTAACAACCCCCACTCCGCCTAACATGTAATGACGGTTCCCATGACAACGTGATGTTGTCATGGGAAACGTGATGTTGTCATGGAGGTTACAAATGCTATGCAATAGCTTTACCGCGGCAGTCCCCGAGTACCACGCGTTTTTTTTTTTTAGAATAGAATAGTTTTATTTTTTTATATACACGATGATTTAAAATTGATATAGTTAAATTGGGCAACAAGAGGAGTGCTTATTACAGGTATAGAGTGCGTATTTATGACGTCTAGCCAGCGCGAGCGTTCATTCTTCAGCGTTTACTATCTTAATTAGTAACAAATTTTCAGAAATTGTATGGGTAGCAATGAAAATTAAGTTTTATGTGGACATGATTGCCAATATGCTCTCGCAAATTCTTTATTCCCGTTGATACTTCGCCGTAATTTCATATGTTTCATAATTCTGAATGCTTTATTAGAATGAGTCATTTGTTTCTTTCGTTCGTAAGAGTTGATTGAAAGAAACGAGTCGCATAGGATTCGTAACACTGATGTTCTGATCTTACATTCGTGTGAAAATATTAAAAGACGACTTGGAACTTGAAATGACAGTAACCGAAACTAAGGTGTTGCAGTGTTTGTAATAAAATTGAAGCAAGCTACAATAATCAAATCGTTGATGAAAATGATGAAGCGATAATATTCAATCAATTGAAATAACAATAAGCTACGCATTTAAAACATTGCAAAAACAATTTTGACGCAAAACTCAAAAATGTTTTGGTGGCAGACTGTGCCAAAACATTTTTGAGTGTTGCGTCACTTTTTCAAAAGAGGTTGCACGCTTTGATACTTTCACTTTGTAGCATGAGGAAACAGAAAATGGTTACGCGACTTTTTACATTTTCAAAATTGAAAGGCATTACTACACAGTTAAATACCCGTTAAATACCTACCTACATGATATTAGTGGTATTATTTATTTAAAAAATATTATCAGGTTGTTTATGCCACGCGACTGATATTTCTCGAACTTATCACACATTCCTAATAGTTATTTTTGTTATTTATCTTCTTTTTATAAAAGTACTAGCTGCGCCCCGCGGTTTCACCCGCATAATTCTCGATCCTGTGGGAATATCGGGATAAATAGAAGAATATCCTTCTCCATGTTAATGTCTATACATGTGCCAAATTTTATCCAAATCCGTTCAGCCACTTTAGCGTGAAAGCGTAACAAACAAACAAAATCACTTTCGCATTTATAATATTAGTTAGTATTAGGATAAGATTATCTGTATAAAACACAGGATGGCAGGGACTTCGACGCGCAACCTGGGATTCATCAGTACATGACCCTGGATTCTGCGTTGAAATTTTTCTTTGGTTATTAATTGGGACACATTTAGCACGTCTCCTAAAGCTGAATGCAGAGCATACTCGTGTTATCCATTAACTTAAAAACTCGGGTCGTATTGTGTTATATTACTTTACATATTTGATTACACAAAGTTTGGTGGGAATGTGCCAAGGTTGGCAGGTGTGTGGACCAGTGCTGGTTTCAGTATGAATGGGGTGTAATTACGGGGGACTGACATAACATGCCGTCAGTGATAGCCGTGAAAACGAACGTTTGGTAACTGGGTGAAGAGTGAAAGTTGAATTATTGACAGTATAACATAACATATTGAAGGCTCAACTTGATTTTAATAAAGCTAGTAGATTTTAAACGGAGGAAATAGAAACAGACGAAGATAAAATTAAAAAAAAGGATTGTGTGGTTTTATGAAACCACGGTAAAAGTGAAACTTCTAAAGGCGCCGCCATATTGGCCTTGGCTGCTCTGACGAGCGCCTTTCACTTTATCCCTACTCCGCGGCCGACCGTCACGCGACATGCAACACACAGACGAAAAAGATTGAGACGATGTAATAAAAGTTTCACATTAAAAATAAAGTTTGACAAAATATAGTAACAGAAAGTTTATCAATTTACAGTCGAAATAATTAAAATAGCAGACAACTCGAGACAGGATAGTTAATGAAGGCAATGAAAATAAATACAAATGTTAATTAGTCACACAGTCCACATTTAGTTCACCCATAAAGATAACGTTTCACTTCATGAAATGTTATGTGATCAACATCTTGAATGAGCAGACAACAAGACGACACGAGAAAAGAAAACAGTTTTGAAGATTAGTAAGAAATAACCAAGATGTTGGCCAAGTGAAAATAACTTGTAAAAATTCAAGTTGAACCAGTGTTATCTCGAGTCTAGACATATTAAACGTGTTGAGTTTCGCATATCTAAAAATAACATGCCTATTGCCTACACACGATTATGATGTCATGTTGTTTTTAAACCTCTCGGAGGTAGGTGACATAAACTTCGTACCTAATTGCTATGCGGCCACCGGCAGATTTATCTTAATTGCAGTCACGTCAAACGGTTCACCGACGTAAACAACGTAAACGTGGCAAGCACGTTTTTAGGGTTCCGTACCCAAAGGATGTCAACGGGACCCTACTACTACGGCTATGCTGTCCGTCTGTCACAGGGCTCTATCTTTTGAACCGTAATAGGTAAACAGTTGAAATTTTCACAGAGTGGTCATTCTACTATAGCCGCTATAAAAACAAAATTAAGTTCAAAATTAAAGGGGTCCCATGAAAGTAACGTATTTTTTTTTATATATTGTACGGTGTACGGAACCCTTCGTGTGCGAGTCCAACTCGCATTTGGCCGCTTTTTCAACAATTAATTCATTAATGATTTAGTAGAATATTATACGTTCATATTGTAATTTTCGATTTATATGTGTGGTGGTCACAACATTTGTCAGAATCGGCAGAAAATATTTTTAATAAAAATCCGAAATAATTAGATAAGTCGGTTTTGTTCTTTTGAAAATGCTTGGCGTAAACATCAGAGAACCTTTAAATGAAGTTATTTCAAAAACGAAATCGACCGCTGATGTTGCTGAAGTGTATTCATCACGACAGGACTAAAGTGCCATGAGTACAGAAGCTAATCGAGCGGAATAAGCTACTCCCAAGTTTTTCACTCACTCATAAATGAACAGACTCGTTTTCCCATACACGATACAATTTTCTTGATACGTTTTTCGTAGAAGATCGTTGTTAGGTAAACAAGCCGCCCACGCCACTACGCCAAAGGTCAAGGAGTCAGCACCTACACACCGTTCCGAATCAAATGAACGATATTCTCTTTGGGTTACATTATCTTAGCTCCCACGCACGAGTGGGTGTTGCTGTTTGAAAATATTACTGAATATGTTGTGTGAAATAATCTCAAAAAATTAACACAAATTTTCAGCACTCAGTTTGTTGAACTAATTATTTAATTATCAAAGGAATGTAAGCAGAAGCAACGCCTTACAATTGTTCTAAAATAAATACCGCTATCCCCCAAGGTAATTTCTAGACCGGTTAATCAATTATTTTCTTATAGCCCCGGCTCAAATCACAGTCATGGTCAAAACCTACTAAATATAATATAAATCTATGTCCAACTTCCTACTCTGATGGTTTGTTACGGAAGCCTACATTTGATGGAGAAAAAACTATTGATTAGATTTTACAGTTGACTGGATCGAAATTGACTACCATTTAATCCCAGTCGACTTCCTCGGAAGAGTTCTTAGCAAACAATCAGTACCTACCTAATAATGTCTGGTCTTGTCCTTTATGATTCGACACGAACAATTTAATCTTAACATAACAACATAATCCTCTTTACGCCAACCAGAAGCTTTTTAGCAGTTATCTTAAACAAATATCTAAAGTAACAAAACACGAGGCAAAAGAATTGGGAAATAAAAGAGAGTATGTTACAACGGCTAATTGAACAAGATCAAATTCAAATACGAGAGTTGAAGAAGACGTCATTAGCAATAACTTCTTCAGTTCCAGGTATCCTCTGACGTAAGTTGTTTACCCTTAGGTAAAATATATTTAGCTAGTGAAAAGTACTATGCAACAGTTTACTGAAAGAATGCTCGTATTTCCAAAGAAGATATTATACAAACTTGTTTTTTGATTGTAACTGTTCTCAACTGTACATGCGGAAAACGAAAACACGGAAACCTGAAGTCTTACAAGTAACTAAACTAACACAAAAGTTTTCAAGGCTCGAATTTTTTGTACACAGTGTCACGGTCCATCGACGTGATGGAAGCAAGAACCACGCAAATAGACGCAGCCATGCATTGACGAACGCACTGTAAGTGCTAACACCAATAAACAACGATTAACAGTAAACAAATAAGAAAACCTATATATATGTCCAACAATAGACGAAAAATGAAGTGATTTGAACGGTAAATAGTTTGTTCACGACGCAATAAAAGCTTTCCTAAAAATTGGAAGGAGTTCATGGAACAGAAGATTACAAAAGAAAAGGGTAAGCACAATGTTTCACAAAGGTCGAACTGTTTTCTTAGAAGACTTTTAACCTTTAAAGGTAATTTTGCGATACACGATACCATCATCGAAATATAAATATGTTTGACAAAATAAAGAAAATGTCTTACGTGAAGCCTATAATTTGTAGTTATTACTTTAACTCATTAAATTAAAGACTGGCGACTAACGGTTTGTATTTCCAATAAATATTCCTTTTGCCTGTAAGTGAGTCATCGACATAAACAAGACGTTACATCGTCGTACGCCAGTATTTTCCTGTTACCCGACCACACTGATGATGCAGCCCATTCACTAATCCTGAATGACCTCTTTGAACCACAACAATAGTAATTACGCCAGTGAAGTTCGATTACAAACAGTTTGATCTCTCCACATGAACCTGGCAATACCCGGTAATGAAATCTAACCGGACATTTTTATTTAACTAATAGTAGACTGAGTATTGAGTCGTTAGTCAATGATCTCTCCACATGAACCTGGCAATACCCGGTAATGAAATCTAACCGGACATTTTTATTTAACTAATAGTAGACTGAGTATTGAGTCGTTAGTCAATAGTTAATTCATTTTGGTTTACCTACAAGTTGTTGACGTCAATGTGGTTGGAAACCTTAGCCTTTATTACACAAAGTTTAGGCTTGATTTGAAGTTACTTGAGAGTTAAGAATATTATGGAACACTGTATTCTTGTAAAATTTTATTCAGCCCTACAAACTTAGTCATGTGTATTTTAAACTCGACCTTATTATACTTTTCTTGTTGCTCTTTTCACACCTGGAAATAGTTTTGATAATGTAAATTATGCTTGCATAAAACATTATAAAAACGACGGGCTGTAGTCATATTTCGTTTTCATTTACTAGCAGTGGCGTTTATGACTCGATTGACGATCGGTGACGATTAACCACAAGCTACACAAAACAGGATAATAAATATATAAAACAAAAGCAAACAAATGGGAATTACTGCTATGAATCAGGAAAAACTGTCGTTTTGTTGCGTAAAAAAGTCTATAAGTTTTTATGTTATAAAGGCAGTGATTTAACTATTAGTGACTTAAAAAAAAGTTTCCTTGATCTTCAGAAGATCTATATTGCATTGCAATTGAAAATTGTCTATGATGAAATGTTTGAAAAATAAAAGCATAATTTTCAGTGTGCTTCATCGCACGAAGTTCGTCTAGACAGGAGTTCCGTAATTATTTCTGTCGCGAATCCAAGACGCGCGTGCGTCATTCGGTTTGACGCAATGAACCGAAAAAAACGCATCGATTGTCGCCACTCGAAATGCACAACCACGACACAATAACCACTATTTATTATCCTATATATCAAACGAACAATGAAATTTAATAAGTCACTTAGAGGAAACCCATTGTCAGTAAGAGTAATCGTATACACAAACAATGTGAATTAAATAAATACTACTCCTCATATAGAATTAGATAATTAATTAAAAACCTTATAAAATAAAACATAAGCAAATCATTCTTAGAACTGGGAAACTTATCTTTGAGTATCAAGACATGTCAAGGTTTTGCACACATAAATAAGATAGACGAGTGTGAGAAACTAGACAGATTAATTTAAATCTACCTTTGTTATATAGATTCATCATTTAATGCTTACCCGATGACGCTAGTCCAAAGATAGCCCCTGTTATCAGTGCAGGCAATTAAGGTTATTTATAGAACCGATAAGGTTTTTACGCAACTTAATGGTACTTCAAACGACGAGTTGTCACTCATTATGGAGGTCGATATAAAATCAACAATAGTACTTGATGTTCTATTGCGTCAAAACATTTGTAGTAGTAATCCAAGGGTACTTAAGATATTCTTGAATAAATTATTCGTGTTTTAGAAATAACTGCAGTTTTAATATAAGTTAAGATAGCGTTTTTCAGCAGATTTTTTAAAATAAGCAGTAATATGTTGTAGTGTCAGTGGCCTGCGCGCGCGCCTGTGCGTCTGCGCCGGCCCTTGGACAGGTTCCGCGTAACGGGAGCCGGGACCGTGTCAATCACGACAATTATTTAGCCCTTACCATCGAGAAATCTCGAATACTTCATGTATGCGGCGAGTTTTTGCTATGTCGGCATTTTAGTAGCGTGTACCTATTAGTCTCGTCGTGAATTTATAATTGTACTCTTCTGAATTGTACGTCTTCGTCGTCGCCTGTAATTGTGCTTTTTTGCGTAAAATGCGTATCGAACTTAAGTTACTTCAACTACTAACTTCTATTTCATAATTGTACTAAAGTGTCTTTGATTTTATTATAATTAAGTTAAATATGCACTGATTTATAATGTAAACCAAAAATGACTTGCAAACTTCAAACATAATCTTAAAGAGTGCATTTTTTTACGGAAATTCATGATTTTTCACGCTGTAATTTTCAGCAGCAGTAAGATATTTTAATTATTTGATTATAATAACGATAGTGACATTGTTTTTCTTGTAGGTTGGAGTTACACATTCTTTTCGTGTAATTTGCTGAATTGACGCGGAATATATTATAGTACTTTACTTTTATTTATGGTAATTTTGTCTTATTATATTGAGAAACGAAAACCAATGAAACGTATTCATTGTAGATAGAAGTTTTATATCATATTTGTTTTTTGATAAAATTGAGTTTATTTGAAATATAATGTACGCTGAATAAAGATATTTATTGCTTTTCTTTACGATTTTTTCCGTGAAACTCAAGGAATTTAAAGGAATTCTAGAAGTCCAATAAACAAGTACAATCTTTTAGTAATTTTTAGACTTAATTAGAATTTAATGAAACAATGTGAAAAGAAAAACCGTCGGCGATGGATCTTTGGAGTTGACGGTTTTTCTTGTAAACAAAGTTCGTAAAATATTTATAGTAAATTAAACGAAAAGAAAAATTAAAATTTGTAACTTCAACTTACAAGAAAGAGAATGGCACTATCGATATTCATAATCAAATAATTCAAGTATCATACCACTGCTGAATATTACAGTAAAAAATCATAAATTTGCGTAAAAATGTAATAGGACTCTTAACAGAACAGAAAGGTTTTGACTAAGTTAGCCATTTGCCATTTTTGAGAACATTGTACCAATTCCTCTCACAGAAATCAACGGGATACAAACTCTTCGTGCAGCGTGGTCAGCGTGCAGCTTTCTACTCGAACACTAACAACAGCTGATAACTGAGCAATTAACAGCACTTATAGAAGACACTCATCGACAATGCCGACAACTGTGAAATCAACCCGACGACAAGATTGTTACATTGTGCATATTATATAAAAGACGCGGTGCTTTCTTTGAACATATAAACAGAAATGGAAGGCATGACACTACTGTTTATTCTTTGAAATGACGCTTAAACAAGCACTGTAGAGAAAATGTTCACCTTTAGAATAGAATAGAATAGAATAATTTATTTTGCAATGAATGTGGGTACAAAATCAGGTACCATTAATCGACCTAATATTTGTATAATATGATAAACTTTTAGTTTATCCGTAGATGAGATATGGTATTAATGGTTTTATTACAAGCTGATAAACCGAACGGACCGTTAGGCAAATAGTCACATGGACATAGAAAATTGGGAAAAGATTGGCACATGATTAGATGACCGATTTAGATAGCTTTTTGGAGTCAAGGAGAAGACCTATCACCAATAGACTCAAGTCTTCAGGTTGGCTACCTCGATCAAAAACTGAATTTCGAATCTAATGACATGATAAGACGTTAAGCAATGCAAAATGATGGCGGCAGAATTATATTATACTGACATTGTTTACCATACTGAAGAAAAATAATTTCATAGACACTGACACACGCTGTGGGAGACAAAAGGGCAGCGTCACGTTCCACCACAAGTGTGCCTTATACTCTGATCCGATAGCTGGAGTTATATTTATTGCTTGTGCTCCCACTCTCTGCAAGCATAAGGTACTAATACCTGTTTATAATCTGCCAATAAAAAATAATTAATATAGTAAACTTCATTAATAATAATCAAATAAATTACATGACAACAGTTCTATCAAAATACAGTCGCGAATACAACTTCAACGCGAAAAACAACTGTGATGCTACAATAGCAACAAGTATCGATAAAAGAAGAAAATAGAGCCGGTATTGTTTCGATAGACAAACAGTTATCGCAATAGTGAGAAATAAATAGAAGCAAATAAAGTATTGTTTAGCAATGACTTTGTTGCTAGGGTGCAGCTGCAGGAGTAGAGGAAAATCTATGTACAACAGTTAAAGTGTGCAAACATGAGTGAGAATTATGTGACAATTATGAATGTTAAGGATATTTACGCTGTTTTCCTAGACTTTTACCTGTTTTTGTGTTTTCATTCGGTAGATAATGCACTTGCGCATATAAATACGTTTTAAAATATTGTAAACCTGCGTCATATTGATTTCAAAATTAGTAATGTATACAACTTTTATTGTATTCAAAATTAAAATCATAAATGAAGACATCACGTAATTCGCAACAATATCAAGCGAGGAGAATGATAACAGGCCGAACGCGGATACGACGTCCATACGCGCACTCTCACAGCGCTGACACAAACACGCAGGCACACACGCGCATAATACAAAAATAGCATCGCCGATAGCGCAAACACACCAACACACGCCCACACGTTGTACGTGAACTGTAATAAAAACATACATAGACACGCACAGTGCGCTATGAATAAGACACAAATTGAAATGGAATCGTACGAGCGAGCTGATTGTGAACAACTCCAGCAAACACGACCTCCTTCAGGACGCGGCCGCACCTCAACCGCCAGCAAGCGGGGATCGAAAAACACGATCAGAGTGAAAGCCGATTTCGAGAACCGACCTCGAATTTATTTGCATACCGCGATAAAAACTAGGCTCAAACGACAATAAGACCGGGACCTCTTTACCACCAAGTACCGGTCTAGTCTAGTTCCAATTATAGGAGCACACCGCAATTCTATGTCATGCAACATATCGAGGAATGTGGATCTGCGACGTCGCCGTATGTCGAAGCGGACTCACCTAAATTTATGACATACATGGCCTGGGAGCGCTCGAGCCTCCGCGCATGCTCCACGGCCTGATACAGTCCGCCGGAATCCACTTTGAGGCACTAAAAAACTTTAACACAAACAGAAACCACTGCGACAAGCGCAAGCATCTTATGGTGGCACTAGCACTTGCCGTCGAACGGCACGGAACGGATTAGCGCGACACTCGATAGAGCGACAGGTGAGCTCGGATCGCGGTCGAACACTGACTGAGCGGCTGGCAGTGCGGGGCGGCGGCGCGCTGACGCAGCGGCGCGCGCGCAGCCGCTCTCAGCGCCCGCAGCGCTCCACGCCAGCGTCCTGCAGCGCTACAACCACAGATAACTGACGCATCAACGTTTTCGCTAAAACGACTTTAATCTTGGCAATAGTTTCCATACAAAAAACACGGTAGACTGTAGGATGCAATTTCTAAGAATCAATTCTCACCAGATTACTGAGAACTTTTCCAGAGAAACGTACAGCGCTGACATGATTGATGGTAATGTTATTATTTACATATTTCCAAGTCTAAAATTAAGTAATTAGTAATTTGTCGATGAACAGCATACATGATACTTGCCACGCTATTAAACCACCGGTTATTAACGAGATCATCTACGAAGTTTTCCGACAAGGACATTGAAGCACAAAAACTGCCCAAATGACCGACACGTGAGTTCAAAGTTTTAAATGGGCAATGACGCAATATGTGCGAACTTATATTTACAAAGGTTACAGACAAATTTACAACACGCCAAAAATGAACAAATAAGTCACTAAATACTTAACAAGAAGAATAATTCTATGTAATTATAAACTTAGAAGAACCAAAACATATGCCAATAATGGTCATACGGATCTCGTGAAGGACAAAGACAGACACCAAGCAAAAGACCAAGGATGAGACATGTAGGTAAATACAAGTATTTTCTGGAAACAAACAAACTTTCACCTGTTGACAAATAAAACAATGTTTGAACACTATCTGGCAAATCGGTCGACGTGACAACTGTAGCGGTGAGCCGTGTTGTGTAAGAGCAAATATTATGCGAACAATACAGGAAAATGTTGATCAAAACATGCACGACGCGCTGAAGCAGGTTTGGAAATCAATTTGTTGTTTTTTACGAACCTGTACGCAGAACCAATAAAATGAAGAAATGGAAAACTTGAATAGAATATGTCAAAGCAATTTTGCAAGCCCGGCTACCATTCGATTTTACGAGACGTGAATGCAAAAGCTTTTAATGTGACTTCCAAGGAAATAAATAGCATTTGCTTACTGAAGAGTTTTAGTATAGTCCGATGTCCATCACTACAAACTTCAGCCGAGAAATGAAAAAAATTATATTTTTCAGTCTTCTTAATTTAATTGGATTATCTTAAAAGTCTGGAAAACGTTTGTTAGAGCTTTAAGACCTGCACATGGAAACATTTAAAGCGTACGGTTTCAAAAAGCAAGTATTTCTCCAGATTCAGACTTCACCAAAAATGGATGCTGATGATCTAAAGGTCTAAGATGGCGGGTATATAAACAACGCAATGATCAATAGATGGTCTGGTGGGCTGTCAGCGGAGCGGTTCGCACCGGCTATATGTCAACCGCTGAATATTTAGGGCGCTCCGTGACGTAGCCGTGACGTCGACTGATTGCAGAGCTGATAGCTGCGCGTCCTCGCAGCTAGTTTATGAGAATATCGCCCGCACGCACTATCTGACGACACTGTAGGAATATTACTTATTTGTGTAAAGTTTTTTTTTCATTAATGCACAAATATGACTGTAAGACCGAAGATGTGAATGCATGCAGAGGTAGTTTCAACATAGATAGGTAAAGTTACTGAAGTATAAGGTATATGTAATGGTTTTAAAAGCTCTATTAAATACGTAAAAGAACAGAATTAAAAAAAACAATTTATTAAGAAAAGAAGCATTTCCTAAGTAATGCAGGCATTTTAAAGGGGCGTAGTCAAAGTAATAACCCAAGGGCAAAAGGATGACGTAGAAGGGACAAACTAATTTCCATCATTCTTTCCTTAAAATTTTTCCTTAGATGAATCTCTCGATTTATGAAGATCATCGGCGCATTATTTCCTTGATCAATCAATTGGAAATTCTGTGTAATTCCGTGTGCGGATAAAGAAAGAGAAGTTTGTTCTTGTATGAACTAAATTGAAATGAAATTCATAGCATGTTTGACGAAACACCCTCAGATTCGTTGTACAAACGACAAAAATATTAGATAACCCTGTGTTTTCAACTCAAAGAAGCTAGTAAAGCGAAGTCTACAGGGGTTTTAAGTTATTTCGTTATTTGATTAGAATATATTTAAAAAAAAAAAAACGTGTGGCACTCGGGGACTGCCGCGGTAAAGCTATTGCATAGCATTTGTAACCTCGATGACAACACCACGTTGTCATGGGAACCGTCATTACATGGTAGTTGGAGTGGGGGGGGTGTTAGGTTTTATTTTCGTTACGTTACGGAATTTCTTGATTCGGTCGCCGCGCTCAAAGCCCGCGATAAAAGCTATGCAATAGCTTAAAAAAACGTGTGGCACTCGGGGACTGCCATAGTAAAGCTATTGCATAGCATTTATAACCTCCATGACAACATCGCGTTGTCATGGGAACCGTCATTACATGGTAGGCGGAGTGGGGGGTGTTAGGTTTTATTTTCGTTACGTTACGGAATTTCTTGATTCGGTCGCCGCGCTCAAAGCCCGCGATAAAAGCTATGCAATAGCTTAAAAATGTAAGAGTTCCCACGAAACTTAGTATTTTTCTTCCGTATATATAAGTACTGGGCGACCGAGCTCTGCTCTGGTGAAAATAGAGAATGCTTATTTAATCGTATAGGAAAGTTCATACTTATCCATGTATATTACCTACTTATTCCATGCTGCCATGTCATTTTTCATGATCTTGTCCTAAACTTAGGGCGACCGAGTTCTGCTCGAATGAAAATACGGAGAAAACGAATTTTCCTAGATATGAGACCTAGCCAGATCGATTTATTGCCCCCGTAAACTCCTATATTGCAACTTTCATCGAAATCGTTAGAGCCAATTTCGAGAACGTGAGTACAAATATATATAACTAGAAGTTCTGCGAACAGTAGACCATAATATCTATGGTTTTTCTAGGCGATGTAGAATTGTAGAGTTCAAAACTGCACATGTTGATAACGATTATAAAATACGACCGTGTCAAAAACATCTGGTAAGTCAAACAAAACAGTAGTAAATAAGAATGCATAGCAAGTAGGTTAGTAATGACTTTGAACTTTAGATGGTAGCAGCAGTTAGGGGATGCTACACACACGGATGAATGAAACACATGAATCATTTGGGATACAGTCGTTAGATTTGAGTGAAATTCAATATGCTGGAAGACAGTGGATTACACCGCGATCGACAGGTTTGAATAATTTTTTTTAAGTCGTCAGATTTGGTCCCTTTACAAAGTTTTACGACGAGCAAAAATATAGAGGGCTATGAAATACTATTATTATTGCTTCATAATCCGTTTTATTTTATTTGTGTTAACTTCTGGGCTGAGTAGAAGATGTATGTGACCGTTATCCATCTCCTTCCACCACACGTTTCTGATACGCGCTGTATTATATATTCGATTTAGCCCGGCTGTGCCATTAATCCGATCCAGCCTGTCCCTTGCTGACCTCCCCCAGCGACAACCTAAGCCGAGGTCCGTAGCCCACAGGGGGTGCCCTTAGCGTGTAGTCGTTTAGTTTCTAAGTTGACCCTGACTGGAGGCCTCAATTTCTTGAGGCAGCCACAGAAAAGTCCGGTTAAGCAGCCGACAACCTCCTAAGTTGACTTGCAAGATGCCATTAAAAAAAAACGCCTGTGCCATATCATGCCGACCCGAACATGTGTGTAGCACCCCCTAGATTGCACAAATGGAACAATAGTGAAGGAAAATTTGAGAATATGCAGTAATTTTTAACTAGACAAGAAAACTCTTCTTGCACTTGCAGAAGCTTCGCAAAAAGCTTGGGTAATGTTTTCAAGGAAATTATATTTGTGACTGAGATTTTAAATCGACTTCCATCATTATTCATCACATATTGGTATCTCTTCTCTTTGTCGTATCGATGATTCCATTTACATATTTTAAATAAGAGTGGACCCGAATTCGATCACTTCGTTAGCGTCATCGTTGGCCTCGCATTGGTCTTCCATAGTGCAGGTATCCATTGGTATCGAACGAAATAGATAGCTATTAGGTAGCACTGTTGTTATTGAAGATTACAAAATTATCCAATGTACGCTAAATTACTGTAATCGGACTAGATAATTATTTTATCAATTAGGGTCATAATATTGAACTTAGGTGGGCACACGGCTACACATCAAGCTATACATTTACAGTTTCTGCGAATCTCGCATTGTATAGGATTTCCGTATAATGCGAGATCAGCTTATACTAGAAATGTATAGCTTGATATGTAGTCATGTGTACTTGCAATATTTTAATTTTAGTTTTAAATAAGTTATGGTTAGCACCCAAAAGACGGAGACTATGGTTAAAATAGTTATAAGCCAAAACTGAAAATACTTGACAACTTTAATCGCACAACATCTTTAAGAATCTTAGCTCGTATATAGTCTAATATAGTACGAGCTAAAATTATTAAAGGTGTTGAGCGATTTTAGAACTACCCACATAAAGACAAGCCGTGAACTTTATGAAACTAAAACACCTTCGTCTGTTCCACGATGACACGATAGATAATTATAGGCAGATGATCATCATTGTGAGAGGCAGCGTCATTGATCATTATTATACACCAGACATAACCTTGCGCGAGCGCAGCCCGTGACCTTTGCCGGTAACTATCAAAATATAAACTTTATTCTAACACAGCGAGTTACATTCCGTAGTCAACATAATCTACCAGTCATCGTGTGACTAAAGCCGTTTGTCCACCGCCACGTCAACGGAACGTCAACGAGAATGATATGACGGCGGCGGCAGAGTAGCGATACAACATACATTTACTATGACCGTGTGTCCACCGCACGTCCGTCAACGGGACGTCACATTCGGTTCGAATAATCTCGTTTCTCGTTGACGGTGGCGGTGGACAAACGCTGTAAGAATGTATTTCAAGTTAGAAAGTTATGAAAATGAAGTACGAGATAGAACACTGTCCTTCAAGATACAGGATTTTCCTAGTTTGAAGGGCAGGGGTCTTACTCATTGTAATAGCCATACCCATCCCATAATTTAAACAGCACTAGAGTTACCTAGGCTACGTTTTTGGTATATAAATGGTTAATTACTTACTTACTTATATAATTACGTGTTTTGTCTAAATGAACTATGACTTTTACCTAAATCATCATGATTTGCATAATAAGAATGTATTTTAAATGCATTGCGGAAAGTGTCACATCAAACATGCTTTAAGCACACTAGAAATGAGACAGGTATTTATAACAACAAGAAGAAGTTTTCTACAGAATACAGATATCTTGAAAGAGTTACAAACAACAACGAAATTTGCTATGTAACCAATAACATTGTGCACGAGTTCACCCACACAATACGTCGATGAAAAGCCGAACCGACAACTCTGGCACATTTCCCAAGTCGTAACATAGTAACCCTGGCATTGACACCCCCAACTTAACTGACACAGCAGATATAAAAAGCTGGAGCTACTAAAAATACAATAAACATTATATCACCACTCCACAGTATCAAATAACACAACAGAGACAGTCCAGTTTGAATCACTAACTTCTTGATTTAACTCTGCGCCCGCGTCACTCGGTGACACACACAACCTTGTGTCCTCACTTGCCAAAATTCAGTTAATTCTGTAACTCACTTTGTCTACGTTTTCATGATTAAGATGGCATGTTTTGTCTGTTGAAAGAATATTAAATGAAATCTATGTTGAAGCTCAAAGAGATCTTGATGATACGATTAAGCAAATTGTAGAATAAACAGCTTCATTACAAGGCATTTATCGAAAAAGAGGATACGCTCAGCGGCTTTTGTGGTATCGGAAGATGCAATAATTAGAACAGGTAAAGGCTCGTGCAAACAGGCGACGCGACTCTAACAAAACAATTTCTAAGAAAACTTCACCGTAAAACAATTACCGGTGTCGCATCGCAAGACAAGTCGCGTTAGTCTGCACGAGCATTAAAATTAAAGTAGGTTTCAGAAAGCATCAATCCGCCTCCTGAAAGTGACGATGGACATACGAATCGTTATAACAAACTATGGGGTTAAGTCCAATCGTGAAGCTTACAAAGCCTACAGCAGCGCCTAAGTCAGTTACTGTTTTTCTTGCGTTTTCAAGTCGGTTAAAAAGTTATTAATTACAGACACTATTGAACGTCAAGGAGGCGGTCAGTCAAAAATATGAAGCAAGACGCCCATTCCAAAGCGTAGTAGGTTCCTATGGAGAAGAACGGGCAAGAAACTCCATGGACACACTTTAAAATCAATATATTGTCATCATTTTAGAAACTATTGTTCTCTTAGTAATCTGAGGGATTACAAACGCCGGGAGATAATCCACTATTAATAAGTTATAATTTCAGCGAACGTATAACAACGGTTGGGAGCGCAGGCGCCGGGCGCGACGTGGGTGATCAACCTTGTCTAGACCGAACTTGACTAACCCGTATTTACGTAACTACTTCATTATTAGTCATCGTTTACAGTTTTCAGGCACACGTTTTGAAGAAAGAACAGGGAAAAATATGGAGACATCACTCGCACTTCTACGCAGTTTTGTACTCGGGATTTCTTAAACGTAGAAAGACAGTTGTAGACGAGATACATGGTTTAGTTGCTGATGATGTGGCAAGAGGAATTATAATCAACTACAGCAGCAAAAAGGTGAACTGCTCCTTTTTGTAGGATACCGTATATCTCGTGAAAATTTAGAAATTATAACACTTGATTTAAACGGAACAGACTGTTATATATCTGGGTGGCAGGGACATCGATGCGAAAACTGTTGGTTCAGTATTCGGAACCGTTGAAATTTTTCGTCGATTGTTTAAAAAGAAATCTGCTGTTTCTACACCTACGCGGTCAAAATGTATGTAAAAGCTGTTTTTTTTTTAAATAACGAATCATGTACTGAATCCATGGTAACAATTTTCGCGTCGATGTCCCTGCCAACCTGTACACACAATAGGTATACATAGGTGTACATACTACAAACCGCACATCCTACTTTATTTTTACTAAATGCAAATGAAAGTTTATACGGTACTTACAACAAAAAAAAATATTTTTTTGAATATAAAAAACATCTGTCTGTATGGTCCGGCTAATCTCCGAAACGGATGGACCGATTTTGACGGGACTTTCATTGGTAGATAGCTGATGTTATAAGAAGTAACTAAGAGTATTTTATTTTAGAAAAAAGAATTAGTGTCCACGCGGGCGAAGCCGCGGGCAGCAGCTAATATTTCATAAGAAAAAGCAGATTCTAGCGTGGACATCGGAATCTGGTAGTCTGGATTTCAGGAAAATCCCAACAAAATTGAGAAAATCATTATTTTCGTCACATAAATGCAGTAAACAAGACAGCACACATTAATGCCACGCAATATACACGTTTGCCAGAGACAATCTAGTTTACCGACAGGTATTATTAACACTATGTTATGTTGTGAGGAAAGGTGCCTCACTTTATAGCTATCATGGCCATTTTTAATGGCCTTCTTAGCCATGGGCCATGATTAGTTATGGTTGTGGCCTTAATACCACCATTACAGCATTGCCCAATTAGTTTGGACTTTCTAAAACCACATGCAGTAGCCAAAATATGCTGGGTTTTTGACTATTTGTTTTCCCTTTTTATCTTCTTCTGCGGTTGAAATTCTGTAGGTATTAGATGAAGTAGATTATAATAAATGTGTTGTCATCATGTGAAGTTTTGATTAAAAAAAAATTATGTCATTCCGTGTCTTCCAACCTTGAATCGCGGCTCATTTCCTTCGCGCGTCTGGAGCACGCTTCCTGGTTCGAGTTTGATCTTTTGAGTTTACTAAATAAATAGGTATAGGTACTGATACCGATTTAACAAAGCTATCGGATCTGATGAAGTGTTTATGGTTTACAAAGGAAGTCGTGAGGTCGTGATCGATTACATCATTTTACTTGATTCCATCTCAATTTAGATTATTTCCAAAGTCGAGTCATCGACTATCATTACGTTGTTCCATCAGGTTACAATGACCTGCTCGAAAAAGTAAGAATCTTTTTATTAATTTAATCATTTCTGGGAAAAGACTTACTAAACTAGATCTAATAAAAGTGTCACATCACAGTGACACCTGTCTACGATAACTTCTAAACTTCAGCATCTAGCCAAATCGATCTTCTCTCAAACTAGGCATTACTCAACAAACCGCATCATCTACACGAGCTAAGCATCAGCAACTCATCAGTTTATATTTAACGCGCGATCGTCGCGTCGCCGTGTCGCCGCCGTGCCGTCCGCCGGCCGCCGGTCGCCGGACCGTCACCGGCGACTCACGGTTACTAACATAAACGGTTATAGCCGGCGCCATGTCAAAATATACCGTCACGGTGATATAAGTGTTATAGTATTTATGTCATAGTCGATCTAATAGCTGAGTTACGCATTCACTAGGCGACGGATTATGCACAGGGGCTTGCGAAACGTGCGAGTGGAAATCTATGATTCAATTGCCGATGAAGATGAGGGCGACGTTTTCTGCGCTGAAGATCCCGGTGTTTATTTCCCTTTCGGAACAAACATTTGTATACGCTACAGGTATTTGTACTGAGTCAAGGTGTTTATAGCTGTGAAAATTTTATCTGCGACTCCAATTCACCAAGAAATTGGAACACTGTATCGCAGAATTTCCTGAGTATTTTGCGATGCTTCGTCTATCAACATTTTGCGATGTTGCAGGAGTTGCAGGCGATCTGTGTTCCACCATCTGTCGTCTATTGAATACACAGCTTTAGGTGAATCATCGCGCCTTTCTTCCGGGAACTCGCGAAACGTAGATACAAGGTTGAACTATTTTTGGGAGACCACTTGAAACCAAATCGTTTTCAGTTAGCAGGAACACTAATATGAGAAAATCGTATTGTTGCTCGTTACAACAAGAAGCAGACTTTGATCGAAAACGGTTGGCTGTTCAAACATGATCGATCCTGATAGCTTCTTTTCTCGTATCCCGGACGAACTATATAAGAATTGTTTAAGCCTTGGAAAAATATTAGCCAGTCAGCAAGGTGACAGTGGGGCTGTTCTCGATCGATGTAGAGCCATTTATTAGAGAACAAATACTATTCAAACACTTTGAACTAGTTGACGTAAATGGCACAGGTTGCCCGCCTATTGCTTGTTTACTATAGCATGGCTGTAATCAGTCTACGTGAATTGTTGGAAGTTGACAAATTAAGCTCCATTTTATATGACAAGCAGAATTATAATGACTTCTAGGGAACTGGTAACACTAAATAAAGAATCCATTAAAATATGGAATTGAATGCAACGTGAAACATGGCACAACCTAATGTGCTGAAGAGGTAGAATTAAAGTTGTAATCCCAATTATTGTTTTAAATAGCTTTATACAATTTCAGATGAAGTAGGAAAATAAATAAATTAACACCCACACAAAAGTGGAAGATGATTAAGTTATTCGATAAGAATTCATGCAAAAACATTGTCCCAACATAATAAAGTAGGTATATAAATAGCGAGACAAGTGGTTCTCCTACAAACGACACTGATTATATTAGCATGCGCGTGGGCAAGTGCAGGTAGTATTTTAGTCAAACTTTAACAAGAGGATACCGGATTGGCTGGTATGAATCAGTGTTTGTTATGTATCTGGTCGGAATTAAGGCCAGAAATAATGAAAGGTTCGCGGGTCCTCCCGGATATGTCGACAGATGACCAGTACTGATCACTGGCTGAAGAATTGGACGTTATAGCGGCATTTGCTTGAGAAGCTTTTTTTTTATCAGTACTTCGGTAAGTTTAAGTGACAGTTGAGGGACTGGCGATGAAAGGAGGCAGTGTAACATCATTCACCACCTGATTAAGGAATTTCGTTATTTTAGTCCATTTGGAACGAATGACTTGACTACGGTGAAAATGATCTCATATTAGTATCAAAATCTGTCTACAATGAAACAGATATATGTTTTCCCGATACTAATTGAGCGATTATTTTGTATTGCAATTGGATCATTGCCAAAGTAAAAAGTTTATTTTACTATTTAAAGTACGTAAGTGGTCGTCGACACGTCACAATTACAACATTATCGCTGTCATCTGTATTGACATTGGGAAAATAATTATGGTTTGGAATAATGATGAAGACTGGTAAATTCAGTCTCAGCCTACAGCCTGAATGAATGTATTTTGGTATCAACAAATCATCCATATACATGAATTAACCAATCAAATCGCGTTATTTATTAGTAATAAAATGACGCACAATATATAAAAAAAAAACGGTAATAGACGCCAAGTTTTCACAATCCGAGCCAAACTTTCCAAACGGATGTTGTGTCTTCAATGAATAAAATTCCAAAACGGATCGAGACAGCTGATCTGCACACACATACACATGTAACAACATGGCTGACATGCGTGTGCGCCGCATTACGATACTATTTCGGCAGGTGACATTAGTTGTGATTCATTCCTTTGGGAAATCCCGACACGGGGTAATAGGGGTGACAGTTTTTTACGATCGAACTGAAAAAAAAAGAGTATTAAAACTATTCCTTTTTGTTATTTTATATTTTAAGCTTTAATTGTTTCTGGTAATTCGCTGTTTCTTAATCCGAAAGCCGACCTAACCAAATGCCAAACCACTTTATTCACAGTAAACCGAGTTCATATTATCAAACAGCGCCAGTCCCAGTTTTGAGCCAGACTAACAATTACTATAAACACAAGCCAACGAAGCATCTCAAATCTAGGGTACCTAGATGTCGTATCGAAGACTATTTCGGCAGTTGACATTACCGCTGTGAGTCACTCCTCTGGGAAATCCCGGTAGTAAACAGGGCTGCCGGTTATGTAACCTACATTTACAACTCATTTACAGGCTATTAGCTTTTACATTGATGCAAGGCTGTTCACATCCAGCGAAGGAAATAAGAGTAATATTGGATTTATTATTGAAGTCAGTTTTCAAAGTTTTGTAACAGAATTTGTGAACGTAGCGAGCTGAGTCAGTCTGAAAGATTTGGAAAATCTTAGACACCGAATTTCCGACCAAAGTGCAACCTTTGTTAAAAACGCTGGATAAGTTAACGATCCACGAGTAGGTACTGAAGTCGCAATACACGAGGTTACTGTACTGTATAACAAAAGGGAGTTTTCATTTAAATTCTTCGCAGTGCTTTGCAATAAAACGAGAATAAAGTAAATATTCTATCCCCGGTTTAAAACACGTAAAAAGTACTTGTAGTACATTGGCTAAAACTTAAGCAAACTTACTGAAAATAACATTTCGAAATGAATACTCGTTTCGTCAGCGTGACAAGTAAATAGTAAATGTGTCAGCCCTGGTGCCGGCAGACGGTAATTGCGCGCATTGTGCGTCAATGCCCTGAATAAACCAAAAAGATCGCGGTTAACAAGCGGCGCTTTTCCGTATTTTATGAACCATCAGCTTCTGACAACTCTTTTCCACTAAACTTTGAAAATGTGCGTGTAACTCTGGAATTTACATACAGGTGAACGTTTTTAACCATATTTCCAGATTATAATATTTCATTTCTCCACTCCATTTAAAAAATGAGCTAATTTCCAATAAAATATTTAAGGAAAAAACGGTTTACTCATTTTAAGGGACAGATGGTCATTCCGTTGGATGCGGGAATCACCGGTCGTTGTAGCGATGCTTGGCGAAGACCTATGTCCAGCATTGGACGTTTTACGGCTGATTGATGGTGATGAGGGACGGAACCCAAAAATAAGTGTAAATATAATTTGCACTGTTTACCACTGTATATTACGACGTTGGCATCCCTGGGGCATCAGACAGTCATCACGTCGTGCGTCAATGTCCTAAATACACGGTCAGTTGGCGGTTAACTAGGAGACGCTCTTCCGTGTGTTATGAACAAGCTTTCTTATTAATCAAATATTCCATTCGAATATGTGGACTGCAGTGAATAAGCTTCCAAAAGTATTGCTCAGTGTGAAGGGTCATTGTGCCAAACCGCAAATACTTGGAGCTTCCCGGCTCTAAAAATGGAAAATTGGGTTTTTACTATTCAATTATTGTTTCTACTAATTCTTTGACTGTAGGTATTTACATTGTTTATGTTAAATTATTGTTCAGGTAGAACCTCAGTGCGGTTGATTGCACAACGGTCAGCTAATAAGGCAGTTTCAAGTATCTTTTTCCTTGAAACGACCTTAAACTTGAAAAATTGTATCAACTTTACAACATTGCATTGTATCTCAATTTAAGTTACAGTGCATTTCTATGGTAATAGCAAATTTGAACGTATAATTATAAAGATAGACCCTAATCTGAAAACACTGGACTTTAACTTCATCAAAATCATCATTGCCAAGCCTATAGCAACCGATTAGACTTTGTTTCCGAATCTTCTGTTATCGTGACGTCCTCCTCGTCACAACATGACTTGCCGCGTTATCTTTACAACAAATAATTCCGCTTAACCGATGACGTATGATCCGTTCATTGAGTATTGTTCCAGAAACAATATGCCGGCGTGATTCTCTATGGTCTGAGCACGCGAACCTGGTCACGCACCGTACACGTCAGTGACGTCAAAGTCACCACTACGGCGAGTGACCATTATTGCTATAGTATAGTGAATGACCCCGCTCTTCGAAAAGTGGACTTCAACCATCGGAAGGAGCGGTAAGACCTTGATGGCATTACGAGTATGGTACGCAATTCGCAAATAAAGATATGAGTATGAAGGAACTTTGCTCAACTAATAATGTTTTCTGGGATATTATAATGGTCCTTTCTGCGACAAGGAAGACAGGGCTAAATTAATTGTCATTTCGATGGCAGTGATCTCGTTGCGTTGACTTTTCCGAAGTATCTACCAAACCATCCTTTCGATCTCTTGATTTTTATGGAGACACGTCTGATTTATTTTGACTGTTTTAATCGAATTATATTGTTTAGAATTTACTAGGATTTCAAGTCATATGCGATTACTTTCCACAATAACTTACAATTTAATACATTTGAAGTAAAATGTATATTTTTTTCTGGTTTCTTTGATTCAAGTTTATCACAATAATATCCAACATTTAGGTCAGTAAGCACGAACTGTATTAATGAGAGTGACGTATCGGCCCCGTCACTGTAGCTGACGTCAGCCATCAAAACACGTGTACCGTGTAGGTTAAATTTCGTCATTAATATTTTAGGCACGCTCGATTTCGTATTTTCCAGTTTAGAGGTGATCCTGACATTTGAAACAAAGCTAGTAATTATTCACAGGAACGTAAGCAAAGAGCTACCGAAAAATGAGAGACACTGTTTCGTATCGCAATTAGATACGTTTTAGCATAAGAATAAGAAATTAATGTTAACAATATTCTATTTTGAGAGCCGCTTTCAGTGCAGCTGTATCTGTCAAGATTATGCCAGTAAGTTTAATTACACTACGCAGAGAATATTTATTTCTTTACTAGCTTCTGTCCGCATGAATACGACTGGTTGTTCCAGAGATTAGCTCATTCAAACAAAAAACCTTTGAGCTTTATTATATTATTATAGATTACGCTCTTCAACAATGAGTATACTTGCACTAGTACTTAACAATTTACTTAACTTCAGTCTAAGTGCCCCATATTATTACTTACATAATATTGGTCCCTCGAGCCGGATATAACGATTTCTGTTTGTTAATACAAACCAACAAGAGTTCTCTTTTGTTTATTTAAACGACTTCAACAATCGGCTTTAGAATTTATCTAAAAGCGTAGCTCTATTTTCTATTGTTTTCCCAAAGCGACATTTCAATATTTTATATTGCTTCCCCGGGGGCGAAATTTTTCATAAAGGAAGCTGGTTCAAAAATTGCACAAGCATTTAGTAATAACAGTTAAAAAGGGTGCCGGCCGATTCACGTTATACACCATTCGCCACTCCTTTTCAAAGCATTTGAGGTTTTTCTAGAACAAAATACCTACAAAAGTCTCAAATATCTCACCCTACACTGTAGCACTCCATTCAGAATTTAGAACAGTATATTTTCAGACTTTACTAATATTCTGAACTGGAACATGTATACTACATTCTGCATCTCTGCATTAGCTTTCCAAATTAGCACTTAAAAGACCGCTAGATTGTTACGTTCGATTTGCTAACAAAACCACCTGTACCCTAATTGCGTAACTCATTTTCGTAAACAATTTCGCGAAATTTGTTTCATTTTGACATTTCAACAACATTCATTGCGTTATTTACGTTGTGGAACAGATTTTTTTACTTATGAAGCAATGGATTAGAAATCTGTTTCAAATCGAAACAAATTGTGATTGTGTTGTATTACGCAATTAGGGTACTGGTTGAATTCCAGGCTATCAACAGCATTCAGATTACCGCCATGGGATCTGGAGGCAAAAAACCTCGCGCACATTTGTGGCGCGAGGAGGCGAAGCGCCGGGGCTTAACTCCGCTGCCGCGAGAAATCACGGCACAGTGGACAGAGCTCCGGCGGGATCTCATGGCGTCATGGAGAGTGCGATTGTCGCAACCCAACGCTGGGCACGCCACAATTGCGGCGATAAGACCCCTCTTTGAGGAGTGGCTAGAGAGACGACACGGCGTCCTCACCTTCCGCCTGACGCAGGTCCTTACCGAACACGGTTTTATCGGGAGCTTCCTGTTCAGGATAAGGCGGGAGGAAACGCTCGGGTGTCACCACTGTGTGGATCGCCCGCGCCCGGAGGACATGGTGGAGGTCTGCCCGGCTTGGGCGGAGCATCGCCGTGTCCTCGTAGAGGCAATCGGCAACGAGGATCTCTCGCGTCCGGCCCTGGTCCAGGCCATGGTACGGAGCGAGAGGGCATGGGAGGCCGTCACCTCCTTCTGCGAAGCAGTAATGCTCACGAAGGAGGAGACGGAACGCGTGAGGGAGAGGCAAAGTTCGCGCCTTCACGCCCCTAATCGCCGCAGGAGACGCCCCAGGCGTCGGGAGTCGCAAGCCGATTTCCGGCCACCGTAGGCGTGAGCTTGCGGACGGTGAGCAATGGGTAGCTCGCCGTCCGATAAGGACCAGGCCCGGGTTGACGACGCGTTATGTTCCACGCGCGCCTCAAAGAGATGTCAGCAGAACTGACGGGGTCCACTAGGGCCGATGCCTGCCGGGGTTGCGGAAAAGTCCGAAAGGGATACCGTGGCCCCTGGCAACATGGCAACTGAAGGAACACGGGTGGGTTTTTGTTAGTAAGAGTCTGACACGCCCTCCCGCTCCACCCAGAGCGGGAGAAGTTATTTGATAATTTCCAACACAAAAAAAGGCTATCAACAGCATTAACCTTGGTGAAATAGTGACGTACTAACAATACAGTAGTATATCAACCAATATCTCTCGATATCAACAGTGCTGTTACCTAATCAGTTAAATAACAGCAAATTCATTGAAACGTTCTGAGTCAATTAACAAAGATAAAGCGATATAAAGAAGTAAATAATAATAAGTAGGTAATACCAAGAAAATTGTAATCATAAATTACATAAAATCAAAATAATAAATACGAATTGGATAGAGAAACTGGAAGGACAGAATTAATCTCTTTTCAATGGAAGGTAAAAGATTGGTCAGAGAGCCACATCAGAATTTCCGTACAATATTACGACACATTCTTTTACTAGCTGTGCCATCAAGTGTAACAGTCTATTATGAAATCCATAAAAAGAAGGAATGTTAAAGGGCTGATGATAAGCATGACCATCCGCCGAAGAAGCAAACAAATCGAATTGTTTCTCGTGTGGAATCATACTAAGTCATAAAAAGTAACCTAATTATGATGGTTAAGGTGTGAAGCGGAAGCAGTCTATTACCTGAAATGATTAGTATTTGTCTAGTTTTTATCCAACCGTCTCTCAAAATTAAGAAATAGGAATGTATAAAATAAAATAATTCAGGCAAAACCCAAATTACATTAAATTAAATTAAATTTCACAATACTGCAACAAAATAGATCAGAATAAAAATACAAATTATAAAGATCACATAATTTAAATTAAAATGTCAAATTAAAATTTACTAAAAAATAAAAGCTTCATACAAAAACAATAGGTACACCGTACAATACAAACAAGTCAATATAAATATAAGTCAAGGTTTAAACTATACATAAATATACATTCATAAGAAGTATAACAGATTACATACTAAGCAGTTTTCGTCTGGTCGAAAACATAAAAAGACAAAAACATTTAAATTAACTTATTGCTGAATTAAATAACTAAAAGATGTGATAGTCGGTTTGTTTGTTTTAGCTATTCAACTTATTTCATAATTAAAACATAGGTTTTTTTTGGCTTTGTCGGTCTGTTATCAGACAGAGACCCTAGCTACGACAAAATCTTTGGTACAAACCATGATAGTAGGAATGACAACTACAAAGAAGATAACGCAATAGGTAAAAATTCCAACAATACCATACCATCCTTACAGCTTATCTCACGAACCACTAATAACTAGAATGATCTAGATTATTTCACAGCTTAAGCTTCCGATCAGAAGATAACTGATTAGTTGCTATGCAGATCGTTCTGTATGGCAATGCTAATTGTCAATAAGATATGATAATCATGAAGACAATTTTCACCGATTGCAGTGAGTCATGGAAAGTTTTTCATATAATTATAATATTGGTAGCAATGAGTTTAATTTTTTTGATAACGATAGGTATAGCCGCAGCCTGACCGTATCACAAACCTCTTTGGTAAGCTCATACGATAAAGAGATAGATATTATAAAGATTAACAAAGTGCGGTTGACTCGGCAACAGCTTGCAGATTGAAAGTCGTAAATGAGTTATGATTATGAGTTACGAATAAACACTATGTAAGCAAACGTAAAAACACTTGTCTTGAAGAATCTAACGTAAACTTCCCAAAGGGATATACCCCCAAGGTTTCACCAAATTTCATTTCATAAATGTTTTATAAGTATTGCTCTTTCGAAACAGACCAGAATGAACACAAGGTGAATAAACAGGCATGCAAAATAAAGTTTCAGCAAGTCATCTAAGCACATAACGTTTTAATGAAAACTTTTTTTTTACCCGATAGCGGCGAAGCCAATAAAGAAAGGTTATTCAATTACAATTTTAATTTCAAAGTCTACGTTGACGACATCATCATTTATTATTACAGCAGATAGTCGCGTCGCGGCGAACCGATTCATCGCAACGCAACGATCTGCTGACGTCGTCAGTTTAAGAACTCCACTTGGATACAATTTTGACTAATATTGTCTGTATTTGACTGTCAGTTTATAAGGACCCATTTTTAAGAATGTTTATCAGACGATAATAATGTAAATCTTATCTTAACTACCAGGCTAAAAAATAAGCACATTGAAACTTATCAAACTTACAATATGTGACAAGTAGCGACATCTGTTCGCTAAACCCAACACATTAACACAAGTGGTTCTGATAACCAGATAGAAAATACAGTCATAAAGGAGAAAGCTTCAGGTCGACAGAACGAACATGAAGAATAAAAAACAGTAAAAGAAGCAACCCTATTTAAACAGGAGCAATGAACTCGTTTGTGGCACAAGAAGCGTGTCAACCTTGTTACAACGAAAACATTCGTAACTGCACGTCGGTCGTACATTGTAGCTGCACTTGCTGAATATAATGATGTGCATGTGTTGTAATTTGAAACTCTTATCTCAAAGTGGAGGAAACTGATGGTGAAGCAAACAAAATGTTGAAGACCAGGATCATTTTTGTTTAAATATTATTAAGGGAATCCGTGAAGCAGTTGAAGGTTAAAATTGTAGTTGAGTCAAATAGAATATGAGAAACTGGCAATATATTATCTTCGTGATATGCTTAGAAACAAACAAAAATTTATTCGATAAGTGATGAAAAGGCCCATCTACGCACAGTCATTATTAATCATGCCTGATGGAAAACGCAAGAAATAAAAATTTATAATGTTAACTATTATTTATTTAGCATGTTTTGATTATAGAAGCAGTATCTTCATTTGATTTGCATTTCAGGCCAAATTATTTTGATGCTAAAGGTTAGTTACCGAACCACCAGTTTAACTTTAAATTGTATACTGAATTAATTATAGATATTCTATTTATTTGCAGTCAAAACCGCACACTTTATTTTGTAACTAAAACTTTAGACGTTTCAAGTTTTATTTACTCGTAAGCACGTTTTTGTTAAATTAACAGAAATATACTTTAGAAACAATAATTACCACGAAAGTTTAAATTAAAAAGTAAATATGGGTTCAAATTTGCAGTGTCATGGACCACCACATTTCTGAAGACACACACAATATGTACAGAATAAATAACAGTCCTGAAATAAAAGATGTCTACACAGTTGTCAAGCACAAGTGAATGGAAATGCATATCGCGTTCTCCAAAAACACTTATATAAAACTTGCGTAGCCGCCTAATTTAGTAAAACAGACACGTCAATGTAAACAGGCGTCAATACACAAACAGTATTGATCAATACGATTCTAAATAGCGATTGCCGACGCTTTGAACTTTGAAGCGACCCGCCCGTCGGTGGTCAACCCAAGTTCTAGGTCGAGCCCGCAGGAAGTGAACCAAGAGACGAACTGAAAGTTATAGACGAAGAAGAAAACAAAGTAGAGGCAAATGATCGTGTTGTATGGAGAATACTTTTAGCTAATATCATACATATTAATACGGGGTTACACCCATTAATATAGGTCTGGTCCAAAAGGGGCCAGCCGTATTAATTGGGTACCCATCATATGTTAAAATGTCTCAAAAAGAGGTCACCAATTAATGTAGCTGACCCACAGTCCCTACGGTCGGTGGACCCAGCAAAATTCAATATTCATGCATTATCTGCAACGTCAGACAGCCTTGTAAAATTTTTCGCACTCATATATTTTACACACACAGAGATCATCGTTTTAAAACAAAATGCAGTAAATAACTTGGTCACATTAACATAATATACATAACCTTCATTTCCACAGCCGAGAAAACTGTCCATTTCGTCTGTTATTGAAAGAGTTCAAGAGCAAGCGGGATTATCTCCATTAGTAGTATTGTCAACATTGGAAGTAATTGCTATCACATTAATATCAGGCTGTCTCGTGTGAAAATGGAAAACACTAAAACGACTACTATCTTAACTTTACCTTTAGCAACAGCGGTAGGATTGTCCGACATTTTTACTAATAGTTGTCCTTCAAAAACACTTAAATGTTCAACTACACTATTATTCAACACGTTAATTTCACTTCTATTAATTATATCCTACATGGCTATTACCGATATAAGCACAACATTAATTAACTGTTAGTAATAAAGCAGTTTTTTTACAAGAGATAAAGTTTCATAGTTCGTGGTAATTGGGCGCCACTACAAAATGCGGGACACTAATTGTTTATAAATTATCGCATCATCAGTAGACCTTTACCGGTACATGAGCCCGATAAGTCATGCATGGATTATTTAATGATGAAGCAAAAATGTTCGTAATACATTCCAAATGAGGTGAGGAGCGTCGGGCCAAGAACGTGCGCTCGCCGCGGGCAGCCGACTTCGACTGGAGGTGGAGGTTGGTCTCACGCAGAGTGGGGAGGCGCGCGGGGTGGGGATGCGCCCAGGAAACACAGCCTCCGACCAATAATAATTATGTAAGTAAGGGTTGTTGCTATTTTTAGAACCAAGGCGCATACGTAACCAGTTTGTATGGCAAAGCATATTATGCTATCGACTTAGTATAAATAACTGGTGTGCATTGCAGTAGGCGTTATGTTCGCAACGTTTCTATTTGTGGAACTCTTAATGCTGTTTCTCTAGTTTCGCAAGTAGCAAGTTTAATGTGCCCGTTTTGTACGTAGTATGGCAGGGTTTTTGAACTAGATCGCAGTTCGGCAGCACTTGGCGGTTTTCTTGTATCCATCCAAGTAATTAAAGTTCAGAAAGCTTTTAGCGAGCGTTGCTGAAAGGTATTTGTTTTCAGGTTGAATAATGGTTTTTTGTGACGAAGATAGATGGTTCTCAATTTCTCGGCTGACTGGTTAACAAACACTGTCAGTGTTGTTCAGGTTTGTCGTTGCTTAAAGGAACATTAAGTCTTGCAACACACGGTACTTCCATTAGAAACTTTATTAATGAAAGTTGCTAACTTAGTGATCCATCATTTAATTAATTTAATAACATGGCTGCAGTGCCCCTGCGTCTGCCCCCCCCCGCGCTCCCTGCTGCGCCCCCTGCAGCCGCATCGGCACGGCACACGGCTGGAGTGCCCCCCCTTACGTAACACTGACACACTTCCGGGACCACTACGTTATTTATGTTGTTTACTACCGCCAAATCGCCACATTTAATATTGAAGTCGAAAGTTGGAAATGGCTTCGACCGACAGGATGTGCAGTGTCCTTAATTTTCCTCCAGTTACAAATCTGTATTTATTTCTTCAACTTATCACTACTGAGCGAAGTCTATCACAAGAGATTAATGCCCCTATTCTAGACAATATGAAGTTGATATAATTATTTCATACTAATCTCGTATAAAATCGCATTTTCGTAATTCATGACTACCATAGATCTTGCCTTAAAACTTTAATGGATTAGGTGCACATAGAGCCAACTTCTGCGAACCTTCAGGAACTTACAGAATAATCATCCTATAATGTTCCCACTGCTGGGACACAGGCCTCCTCTCTGCAAAGCAGTGGACCTTAGTCCACCATGCGGGCCCGGGAACTTACAAACAGCAGCAATGCTATGGTTATTTCCATACCGAAGTTAATAGTTCGGTATTGATAAAGATTCCCTGATCAACCGTTACCGGGTGTCGACCAACTGTACTCCCCCCCTCCCTTCCTCACCGACCCCTCGTCTCCCAAGGGTGTTCAAGCGGAGGGATTATATCAACTGTATGGACAGCGACGTCCAACCGATCGCCGATAGCGGCGCATTGCGAAATCCGTTTGCTAAGTCCTGTCTCTTAGGGGTTGCGAAAATTAATGTAGACTTGCTCCACTTTAAGTGGGGAGGCACGCTTTGCGAAAATGAACATAAGTTTGGTAAAACAGAACTGGGCAAAGTTGTATGGAGTGGTCTAGGTTTACCAATAGATATGTTTTTATTATCTATCTATACTAATATTTTGTGACTTTGCATGTAGGGGTAATCTCGGGGAAAAAAAAAAAAAAAAAAAAAAAAGTTAAATTATTAACTTCAATTAGGCCATTAAGTGTGAATTTTAAATGACAACAATAGAATCCAATCAATTTAGATTTTCCTCAAATCTGACTGACAGTTTTGAGAAAAATGCAAATAAGCCCAGTATCGTTTACGTTAACCAAATTACAGGTTCCTATCAACTGGCATTGAATGTAAAACATTCAACGAAAAACTAAACATTAAAATGCATTACAGGATAATACAAGTCAACGAACTTAGAGAACTGATAACATTAATTAGCATTAACAGTGCCTACGTGCATCTAAGCACATGTCTTGTTGGACTAGGGAAAAAAAAAGTGTTTACTTTTTGGTAATTTATTTTATGTGGTAACTTTGAGCACTAGGTACCTACTAATGGAAAGAAACCGCAAAATTGTGGTTGGCTGACTAAATACCTATGTGTATTTCACAAGTATTACTAAAATAAAATGTTATGTGGTATATAAACTAATCATGTCTTGAAATGGTAATTACATCGAATATTTAGTTTAGCGGTGAGTTTTGCTATTATTATGACACCGTCAAATCCAAGTAGGTATCAAAAGGAAAACCTCGAGTCTATCATAATAATATGATACATGCATATACCTACATCAACTCTTAAAAAAATACTTATTACTGAACTAAAACGAAATTGACAAAGTTACCAGCACGAATTCAGGAAACTGGGCTACTTAAACTATTTAATGGAAAATCGAATAAAATTTTGTCTGACCCGGGGATTAAGTCCAACACATCACGCTCAGCAGTAGTGGTTGCGACGGTGTGACCACTAGACTAACGATGACTTTAGTCTAGTGGCCATGTCAGTATTATTTACTAATTTAGCATAATCTACCCTGATTCTGATACGGATCGCTGATACACGTTATTATCTGCGTATTTTCCCAAATTATATGTAAACTACTGATACCTATACAAATCATTTTCATGTACAGTTATCTCTACATAACGATATATGTATCATGTAACTGTTGTATATTTAATTTGTGTCGTCATTTTCGTACATACGAACAAGGTTTTAGGTGTGACTCAAACTGGGTAACTATGCGAAACAAGTCATGTTGTATCGTTTTCTCTTGATCACTTAAATATCTAGTTGCCACGTGTGCACTAAAAGTGTGCTAAGCATAGATACTTATGCATACAGAATTATGAACCATTTCAAATTCGAAAATAACACATAACATCACGCCTGTATTTCCCCGACGGGTTCGTCAGAGGTGTACCTATAGTACGCCCATTCGCCAGTTACGAATATTTTAAAATTGTTCGTCATGGGTGTCGTTTTCATAGTTTTCGAGGGTGCTAAAGCCGATAGTGGTTCAAAATGTAAGTCCAAGTTGGCAGCTGCAAAAATTTCCAAATTTTCTTTACGGTTATCGTTTTCATAAATTTCGAAGGTGCTAAAGTCGATAGTGAGGTCAAAACGTAAATCCAAGACGGCAGCTGCGATTTTTCTTTTTTGTTTTAAATCATACGTGAGAAGGAACTTCGTTCTTGACGTGGGTCGGACCGCACACGCTTTTTTTCTCAAAGAAGGTTATAAAAAGTAGAGTGTTCAACTCGGGAGGAACACTATTTTAAGCTCGAGTGACGTACTTTCATACTCTGAATCCCTCGCTGCGCTCAGGATTCCACTTTAGAATCCCTCGCTATGATCGGGATTCTCTCGCTCTGGATTCAAAGAAACACTCTCGCCTTAAAAATAGTTGTTTGCTCCCTATGCAAACAATCTACTATTTCAGTACTCATTGATTTTTTCAAAATAGTCCCCTTATTTGACATGGTTGAGCAAAGTCTGGACAGGGGGCCAAAAAGCCGGATAAGTCCGGTCAAATCCGGATGGATGCTAACCTTACATGCATAGTTACATAAGATTAGATCATTTACTTGTCCATAAACAACGATCATAATGTAACTCATCATCATCATGGTAATTTGCGTATAATTAATTAAATTATTGAGCAGTGGTTAGGCAAGTTATGTTTTCAACATCGATGGCTTAGAACCAGGATTCAAAAGTGGGTTCCAACGAAAATAAAAGCTCATTCTTACCAATATTCTAGTTTCATTATTATTATCATTACTTATCTCTCTATTAATTTATCATCGTAAATCAAATGTTTTAACAAATTAGGATTATTTGTCGATACTTACCATTAATCATCCTGCTCACAACGACAGATCATATGCACATCCAATATTAAGTATTAATATAATTCCGTTTATACCGAGTTTCTACTGTTTATCTTCGCAGTTTTGACTTCGAAACTCTTCCTATTCTCATCCTTTCCTCATAATTTCGAAAGCTAAGACACAACAACTTAATCAAAGGTACACAACAACTTTGGGAATAAACAGATCAATCAGGCTATATTTAGCTCCACAAAGGGCAGGCGCTCGTACCCTTTCGGCAACAATCGGGGTGCCAATCAAGTTACGTGTTCACGCCAAACTTTCTGTTTACTTGCTATTTCAGTATCGATATGAACACAATGCCATTTTATAATAACTAACTGTTACCAAATACTGTTAATATTATACAGTTCGGTTGGGTAAGCTTTGTTGGTTATTTTTAAAGTTCGGTTATAGAAGTGTTAATAAAAGTTATGTGGATCGTCCTACGCGGATTGTATTTGTAACTAATCTGAATGTATTTAAGTGTTTTTTGTGAAGGTGGGCGTTAATCAATTTTATAGTTATGATTGAGGTCAACGGAGTCATGGTTGCGAGTTTGCGACCTTCCTGAGGAAGCTGTGGCGGACTGGATGTGTCATTAAATGGTTATGAGAAGCTACTTTAGAGAGGCTTCGAGAAGATATGATTAAATAGCCTTTAAATAGAGTATATTTTATTTTACACCAACAGGTCGAAGTAAACATTAAAATGAAGAAATAGACAAGCAATTTCTTACAGACAAGACAACCATTGCATGGCATCTATTTGTTAAAATAACAAATAGAACAATATTAGTTTCGTTAGTAACGAGACAGATGAATCAGAAATAATAGACAATGGATAGTTATGAATCTCCATCAATTATTTTACTCGATACAGTCGAAATCAAAAACAACTCAAAACAACCAGTTTTATTTGAAACTGCCGAGTTTCTAGAGAGTATGGAGAATCAATAGGTATCAGACAAACTTGTTTACCGATCCATCTCGCTGAGAAACGAGCTGCCATAGCCTTGGTGCGGTATTTGAACATAGATCTTGTAAAATTGACTAAGGATTGTTTATATCTAGACTCCAGTCAAACTGGGTGTGGCTATGTAAGCAAACCGCATTTTCATGCAGCTCTTGATGAAAATCATTGAGTTTGGTACACGTTATACTAGAAATTATTTAAATTCCAAGTCAATGCAGAAAAAAAGAAAGAATAACATATATTTGGATACTGTTCATAAAAATACAAATATAAAAGTGAAACGTAATAATTATGTTAGTGACAATATTGTGTACCTCACGGCTGTGACATTTTTTTTATTTCTGCATCTATGCCAAACAGATGCTGTCTGACGCTGGTTTTCTAATGAACCTTTATAATACATGTATCAACAAAAAATCCGCTAATACATAACCTCCTCCTTTTTATGAAGTCGGTTAAAAATGGGCAATGGCAGCTGCCACGCATGCGGAGAAAACTAACCGCTATAACCCGCAACTTTTACCTTAATTAAATATAAATCAAGAAGTAGCAAACATAACAGAATTTCAGGATAAATTCGATCCAAGAAACAAAAATACATTTTGTATCAATGATGCTCTGAAGGCATGACGGCTATGTTATGTAGTTGTTATCAAAGACGTACTTAGGTAATAAACTTTTTCGAATACAGCTATTACGAATCAGTTGTCACTAATTAAAGTTAAGGTGCGTCACAAAGTTCCGTGAAATCACCCAGGAAAGGAGGAAAGAGGAAATATCGTAAAATAACTCCAAAAGAATGATGTAATATTATTTTATTATTAAGTAGCCAAAGAAAAAAAAAAACAGAAAAGCTTATTATAATATTAATGAATTTTTAAATGATAAATCCCTCTGAAGATACTGACTGAATCTAATCTATTTATTTTGAATCATGACTATTGACGTTATTTAATTTAATATTATTGTTAATTGTTGATTTATTTATATTATTGTTCACTGTACCTATCTTAATTTTAAAATCCTATTGTCTTTCGACCAAATTTGTACACCAACCATGGTCAAACATGTTGAGCCAAAAAATACTTTGTTACACCTATAATAAGCATCATACCATATATATTATCTACGCATGTTTTTGCAAATAAACGAATCTGAATCTGAAGAGCCTGTGCTATTCATCTGTGCCTGCACTTTCACCAAAATTATGTTGTCAAGCGTCTAATGTAACAGGAGTACGACACGCATTAGATGTTGCATCTAGCCATTACATCTATCCGTACTAATCCTAACTACATTATTATATATATAATTCTTCTGTGAGTGTGTATGTCACTGAACTTCTTTCAAACGACTGGACCGATTTTGATGAAATTTTTTGTGTGTGTTCAAGGGGATCTGGGAATGATTTAGATTCACAATCGGACCCGATAGGTGGCGGTATTCGGTCAGGACAACGTCTGTCAGGTCCGCTAGTATATAATAAAATTACAATGAGTTTTTCTATCAAAATAAGTAATCTTGGGGATTAGATTATCAAGTTGGTAGAATTAATCCCTACACTTGTGAAACTGCGGGGCGCAGCTAATCCTTAATATTATAAATGCGAAGGTAAGTTTGTTTGTTACGCCTTCACGTTAAAACGGCTGAACGGATTTGGATGAAATTTGGCACATGTATAGATGATGCCCTGGAAAAGAACATAGGATACTTTTTTTTTCCCCACGGGATCGAGACTTATGCGGGTGAAACCGCGGGGCGCAGCTAGTAAATTATAAATTAAAAAGTAACTTTGTCTGTTACCTTTTTACGCCTTAACGGCTGAATGGATTTTGATGAAATTTGGCACACGGATAGACCAAGGCAGAGGTGAGAGCAGTGGTGGCCCAGTGGTAACGGCCGCGACTTACGAGTTGTAGGTCGTAGGTTCGAACCCAGACAGGCGCTTTACTTTGTGTAAATTATTTCATCACCACTGCTCTCAAAAACGGTGAAGGAAAACATCGTGAGGAAACCGGTATGTCCTAGAACCGAAAATTCGAAGACATGTGACATCTACCAACTCGCACTGGGCCCGCGTGGTGGATTACGGCTCACTCCCACTCACAGAGAGGAGGCCTGTGTCCCAGCAGTGGGAACATTATAGGCTGATGATGATAGACCAAGGCCTGAGTTAAGACATAGGATACTTTTATCCCGGTAGTACGATACCGTGGGATAGTTTCTGACTAACACGCGGGCCAAGCCGACGGCAAACGCTAGTTGGTGTATAAAAACTTTTCACATACCCTTAAGTTATATGTAACCTCTAAATTACGTTTAGATTATTATAAATTACAATTCTCTACTGAATTTAGGGACCATTGTGAATGATCTACAATTCTCCATTGTGCCGGTATTTCGGTCTAATTGAAGTACCTAAATTAATTAAATATGGGCGCGATTATATTACTAGGAACCACAAGAGGCGTGTTTGTTCATCTGTAATTGTATGAAGGAGACGAAAACTTTAAAGTCACAAACACAATGGCAAACTTCTATTATTCTACTATAAACTACAAAAAGACAAACAAGAGGAAGTTTCACCATTTCCGACCCAAACTCTCTCAAAGCCAAACAAAAATCATCTCTGATGCTGCACAGTATACAACGTACACGACACATAATTTAAATAACTGCTCACATTACGCCGGGGCACGATGTTATAGCAGCGATCCATCATCCACGAAAACACTTTGCCTTCCAGGAACGTATTAGCAAAATTTCCCCCCAAGTTCCGAGAAAAGGGGGGCTAATCTCCCCCCTTCGGCCCTCCACTGAACTCCGCTCCCGGGAATCCCCCCGGCCGGAGCCACGCTGCGTAGGCGTGTGTTGACAAACGTTGCTGTGTCTATTTTTGGCCCAAGCTCAGCCACGCCCATCTCGCCCCGCGCCCCACTCCCCTCCCGGCCCCTGCCCAAATGCGCCCTTGACCTTGGTAACCAAACAACCGCAGTCACAACAAGGGATGGATGATAATTTGTTTTTCTGATAGATTTGTTTTGAGTTCAGGGGATGGCTCCGTGATTGTAGGTGCTTAGCGACGGGAAGGTAGCAAGTTTAGGGGTTGTGGCTTGTAAACATACTCTATGTTACTGATCTCTGGGAGAGTTGCCGATTTTGAATAAAGCTTATTTGAAAAAGGTTGGGTACCTATTGTAAGATTTTTTGCATTAGGAAGCTGGCAACAAGGCAGTGTAACACAGGAAGCTTTTATCAAGTTCCAAGTACCTATACTTTGTCGACAGGTGGCGCCACTAGTTGCCTTTCTTGTGATTTAATCCAAGAACGTTAGGGTACTCCTTGGCAGACATATTTAATTACTATGTTTGAGTTGAACTCTGAAGTTCTATCACCTGAAACCGTCTAATTAGCGGGCACGATAAAAAATCTTATTTTTCACTCGATTCTAGGAACTTGGACTACGAACTTCAGCAGTATCCTTCTGTTTGTTACTGATTAAGTTAATTACATTTACAGTAAGGCGGTTACTAATCTGCAGAATAAGGACGGCTGTTTGAATGTATTATATATTTGACAGAATTTTCCCGACATGGGTAGGTATGTACGTAGGGCGAGTTAGCAACCAAAGGGAACTTAAATATTAGATAATCTTACGAAATGATTTTCTGCTATTCTAACCCTGAGTAACATACGAGCACAAACAACATACAAACACGAACGAACATATGAGTAACATACGGTAGGTATTAGAACTTTTTCCGTATCAGCCCTCGCCCTCCATTATATAGGATTTCAATATAAATGGCATGGAAATGTGGGCAAAGTACACACCTCTGCCTATACCCTTTGAAGAATACAGCCTTGATGTTGTTGTGCGTTGATTTGACTAAAAGTGGCATAGATTTATGTTGGTTTCAGCTTTTAATTATCGCGCCGTGTTGATAATGTACGGGACAGTGGGCACTTCGTCGTAGGCGTTGGCTACGAGCTACGCGCTACGACTCGTAGCGGCCTACGAAAGTTTATTCTTGCATCTTCAGGGCTTTGATGTTACCTTTTTTGATTTATTTTGGTTTAGAGATTAAGGGCTTTAAACTGGATAAAGATGGGTCTACTAAGATAAAATTATTATCCACACGACTAAATTTTAAAAGGGAAATTGACCTAGTTTGCTATCTTTGTACAGCTGAAGTTAAAAACCGTTTTTAATATTTTTTTTATTAAATATCTGCAGGGATTATAATTAATTCATAAAACATTCAAAAAAGGGAGAAAAAGTATTTATTGGGAAGATCACAAACTAAACTAAACACAATAGGCCTGTGTCCAATTTTTTTTTTTTGTCCGTCTTTTAGATTATTAAAAAATATTGAACACGTATTTTTCTTTTTTGCTAGATTTAATAGTGCGTTGTGACGTAGCGAGCCTATTTTGATTAAATGATAAAGCAAAAAATACGTGTCTAATATTGTTTTATTATCTGAAAGACGGACTAAATAGAATTTCAATAAATGTCGCAGCGCGACACTCTGATAGGACCCGATTAAAATATTCCAAATGATATAAAAGTATTCCGTTGCACATTGCACGAGGTGGTACCGGTGCAGGTACACACGTACTGACGTAATCATAATGAATGACTTATCATTCATTATGATTACTTACGTCAGTACGTACCTGCACATGTTTTGAATTTTTTGCACGAATGGTATTTTTAATACCAAAACAACAATTAAATCAGAGCTAAATTGGTATTTTATTTTTTGACCAATTTATTACGAAGCAAACAAGAGCTAGTGGTAAACAATTCGAGGATTTTCTAGCACGAAAAGCAATGTCAACTTGAACTTGTTATGAAGGTTCAATGTCAAGAGCATAGGCAGCAGTGCCTCGTCTTGTCTACATAATTATAAATATAACAAGCTCTTCGCCCGCAACTTCGTGCGCGGATATCGTACTTTCCCTACAAACGTCAACACCCTCTCCACCCCTTTCAATCCTTTCTGCTATGCTCCCTTTCTTTAAAGGGTAGTTTTGGATATTTTATCTTCGCGATCTTTATTATTTACCTAAAGAAGTATTTAGAAAGGTAGTGACTCTAGAGATGACGGCTAACAGAGGATGTGTGTAGAAGAAGAAGGATGTATATGGAAGAAGACATCAATCTGCCTAACCTTTTACTAACTATGTTGAGGTCGGCTTCAAGTCTAACCGGATGCAGCTGAATACCAGTGTTTTAAATGGAGCGATTGCCTATCTGACCTCCACAACGCAGTAACCGACTGTCAAAGATTCACGAATGACAACCTGGTTAACATGCTTTCCAAGGCATGGACCAACCCCAGCAAGCGTAGCTTAACCTGATGGATCGGCCCTTGCGGCTGTTATTACTTAAATAGTCACGAGCTCCTCTAAAGAAGAGGACATTTTGCACCCCAAAAAATTGGATAATAAACAATCGTTTCTTCTGCGGCGCATGACGCCTGCATGAGCACTTTCATTACAGAAGTCATTAAGAATGATAAGCATTTCAGAAGTACTTAACTACGTGCTGTTTACAATAGTTTGTTGTCCACAATCAGCAAAACAAATATCCAGGTCATCGTTGATAAGTCAACGACTTAGTGACGTAAGCAGCGTACGTGGTGATAACGTCAATATCCGAGGGTTTGTCAATATGTGATCGATCTACCTGTGATCAGCGTACGTGCAGACGATGTCGGCACACTTGACGATGTGTTGGAAAGAGCCAATCATGCTATTGAACCTATAAATTAATGAGATTATAATTATTCTTTGATTACGATGAGCAAGTACAGTGGAGTATTTAATTTTTTGTACCATGATTTTTAATGATCCCGTGAATATAATTAGATAATATTAAACAAAAACAGACAAGAGGCATTTTATTACTTAGGCCTCTGCCTCCACAGGAAGATTTCCGGCCACCGTAGGCGCGGGCTTGCGGACGGTGAGCAATGGGTAGCTCGCCGTCCGATAAGGACCAAGCCCGGGTCGACGGCGCGTTGTGTTCCACGCGCGCCTCAAAGAGATGTCAGCAGAATTGACGGGGTCCGCTAGGGCCAATACCTGCCGGGGGTTGGAAGAAAACCGATAGGGAAATCGTGGCCCCCTGGCAACACGGCAACTGAAGGAACACGGGTGGGTTTTAGTCAGTAAGAGTCTGACACGCCTTCCCGCTCCGCCCAGAGCGGGAGAAGTTATTTGATGATTTCCCACCCAAAAAAAAAAGGCCTCTGCCTCGAATCTTGCGGGCAGCGGGGCGGGGGCGGCGGCGACGGCGGCGGCGGCGGCGGCGGCGGCGGCGGCGGCGGCGGCGGCGGCGCGGCAACGCATAGTTTTATATGGAACCGCTCGTTCCCCGCGCCGCTGATTTCGAAGCCAGTTACATATAAATCTATGTATCTGAACGCGCCGCTGCCGCCGCCGCCCCGCTGCCCGCAAGATTCGAGGCAGAGGCCTAATATTTGAACAACTCAATATCAGACGCCCACTTAGTTCTCTTCCGCCTACGCCTTTGTACTATAAGCGGGTTGCGGATACGTTTCTAAGAACTATGTATATCATGACTACTTACCTACTAAAGTCATTATACTGTTAAATTCTACATTGTATGTAAATGCTAGTCCAATATAGACTTATTCTGGCCCGTTGCCAAGTAATGCGGTCAAGTAACCTACATATTGCTTTCAAATTGAATGCAACTATGTATTTGCTGGAGATTAAGCAGGTGATGCTCCTTAGTGCAAAACGTCTTAGAACTGATAAAGATTGCAGAATACCAGAAAAGTGGCCCCTCCCAGAAACAAGATTTTAATGTTTCATGTCGTGGTCTTAATTACACCGGTACGCATATGCTGCTTGGTGGCGGTAATAGGTATAGATACCGAACTTCCCCAGAGAAGCTGTTTTACAAAAATCCCCACTAGTAACTATTATACACTGCTGACAAGAAAGACTTATGCTCAGCAGTGTTCTGCGATATGCTAAATTAATTGATTGATTGTAATAATACGAGTAGGTGCCTACTTTTGCTACCGGTTTTTCAAAAAATAAATCACCTACAACGTTGTAATGGTTGTGAGCTACGACTTATTTACTTTCAGTTACAAACCACCCACGGAAAAGATCAAAAACTAAGTGCTTCGCCCCCACGAGCGGCAGCGGCGGTGGGCGCAAGTAGTGGGTGGAGTAGCCGTGTAGCGCGGTTAGTGATGGTGAATTCCCGAGAATATTCTCCTAGCGAGAACTTCGCTGTTAAGTTCTGGAGAATAATCATTTGGAAGAGAATTTACGAAAATTTGTCTATTGAAGCTATTTAAATGAATCTCTTTATTGAATCTCTATTGAAGCTATCTATTTAAATAGTAATATTATTGAATACATCTGAACGTTTTACGAAGTTGAAGTCAAAATAATCTACTTACTTCACAACTTAAATTCTCAGTAAAATCTCCTTATTTTTTTTTATTTGTTATTTCACTATATGCTGCACCGGATGACGTCATCACGTCAGCGCCGGCTGTCGCTGAAAACCAGCGCTGGGGTTCTGTCTCGCATGGGGTCGCAGCATTATGCTGAGCGATGGCAGTTTTACGTGGATGTGACGCATATTTACCCGTAACACAGGTATTTTATACCTTTTTCGGGCACCAGTCTCTCACAAATGTTAACCTAATTTTTAAATTAAGCATTTACTGTACAAATCTGCATTTGTGATGAGAAAATAAATAAATAAATAAATTTTCCCCCAATTTGTTATTTACGTGTTTTTGGAACGAAGTTCTTTAACGCGGCTTGTAAACTTCAGAAATCGTCACGCTAAAAAGTGTTAATACTTGCTACTGTCTTCGTCTAATTAAAAGAGAAAGAGAGAGAGAAAAAGAGAACGCCGGCAGAAAAAATAATACAAAAGAGTAAAGTGATTACAGTGTCGTGGGATAACATTGTACACATCGGCCCAAGTACACTGCATACCAGAGAGAAAGAAGTGTGAATTTGGTCAAAATGAAAATACAAGATGGCGGCCGCGAAAATGTTCAAATGTTTCGTCATAGGTGTCGTTTTCATAGTTTTTAGGGTGCTAAAGCCGACATGAGGTCAAAATGTAAATCCAAGATGGCGGCTTGGATAAAGAACTTCGTCCCTGACGGGGGTCCCCCGACCGCACACGTTTTTACTTTTTATCTTTTTTTGTATGACGTTTACCGCAACAAACGTATTTTCTTTCTTTCTTTTTCTTTCTAACAATCTCATAAATTCTCTTACATTTTGTATAGTATTTTGTAATTAAGATTTCTTTATTAAACTTTATGATTTACAAACAAATAAATTTAATAAAAATGTAAAAAAAAAACATTAAAGGAAAGGTAAATACTTAAAAACAGTTTCAGGTCGTTACTTAGTTACATTTATTGCTTGCTGCTCATCATAATAATGTAACTACTACTTATAAATTATTTCAATTTTAAATTCTCCAAATTCCAAAAATATTCCCCGTCGAAAAGAATTTTGCAGAATATTCTCGATCGGACAAAATTCTCCGTGAGAGATATATTCTCTGTCTGTAACCATCACTAAGCGCGGCACGGCGCGTGCGACGAGCAACTCCACGCTTTTAGCGGCTTCGCGAGCAAACAAACGGAGCACCTTTCACGAAACGCTTAGGTTTGAAAGGGGTACTCAAAACAAAACAAAATTGGTTTAAGTATTTATTCTTATGAAGGGCATGCAATGTCAATCCTAGCGCTTTTACCGCCTCCACGCCCTCAAAATGTGTTACGAAAAATCGCTAAATTCCATCCAAAATAAAAGTGGAATACATAGAACACCTCTCTACACTCAAATTTCGTCTGTGACAAAGATTCCTGGAATCATAATGTCAATAAATGGGTTTTCTCAAAACTCCGATGATTAAGTAAGGCCCAATCCGGACCTAGATAACTTACTAGTTGAATAGAATTGACAATTATTTATTAGATATTATTATTATTTATATTTATACATTTTCGATAAGATACCAATCTACTTCATAAAATTCATTCATTCGCTGAGAGATAACGCACAGCGTAAACCGTTGAGTTAGGTTGGAAAGGGGTTTTAGATGCTTGTTTTGCACATTATAATGCTTTTAGAATGCTGTTGGGGTTGCCGCGTTGTAGTGCGTCGCAAATGTTCGAAAATGCGCGCGTTGACGGTTTCCACGCTATAGTGCGTAAGAAAGTGGCGTTGTAATTTCAAAGACTGCGTGGTAGCACCAACAGCATTTTGCAAATGATTGCTTCCCGACATGACTATCCCATACAGACACACTGGGTGAGAATAATTACGGGGAAATTGTAATTGCTAAAAAAAAAATACTTTATTGGTACCTACTATATGGATTTTGTCCGAAATAAATGGTTAGTAAAAATAAATAATATGTAACGAAGATTAAGCAAGGATTTTTGAAAAATCATCCCCTCAAGGGGTTATGATATGAAACGAAAGTTACTATGGAAGTTTTCAGTTATTTTTGCAGATTGGAAAATCTCATCGAGCAAAAGGTTTGTAAATTCTATAAATTCCATGTTTTTAGTTCCAGATAGTGCTAGGAAAGACGATAGACAGCATCCTCTGCTTCCTCAGCGCCGTCTATGTAAGTCTACTGATTATTCCACCAAACTGCACAAAACCTTAACGAGTGCAATTTCCATGTGAATCATTCAGGGGAAGCTCATTTCCAGCAGTGGCGAGTTACGAGCTGACATTATGTGTCATCTGACCCCGGCAACCCAAACAATAGAATATGTAGGGGTTAAGGTCAAATGGGAACGACATGGGATTGGGACGCCACCGGGCGACGCCCACGCCATTCTGTCAAAGTCGCTTGGTGGCTTGCTCATATCTGTTTATTAGCATTCTGGGTTTTTACCGAGGTAGATCAGAAAGCGCCAATTGTTATGACATTAAATTCAAATCTACGCTAATAAGATACTAAGAAATTACCCAAACGAACAATATAGGCGTCATCAAATAACTGTTCAAAAAATATTGGCATTTCTTATTAATGAAACTGACTGCCTCGTTGATCTAGTGGTCGCAAGCGCTACTGCTGAGCATGAGGTTCTGGGTTCGATTACCAGTACCCTAATTGTGTAATACAACACAATCACAATCTGTTTCGATTTGAAACAGATTGCTAATCCATTGCTTCATAAGCTGGAAAAAAAATCTGCTCAGCAACGTAAATAACGCAATGAATGTTTTTGAACTGTCAAAATGAAACAAATTAGGCAAAATAATTACGAAAATAAGTTACGCAATTAGGGTACAGGTCGGGCAGTGTTATTGGGTTTTTCCATAAGGAATTTCTCAGTAGCAGCCCGGAGTCTGGATATGTGCCCGGTTGATGGCAATAGGCTCGCCCCCTATTACATGGGATTTAAACATAACTGGCGGGTACACTTCTGCTTAACCCTTCCGGGAAACAAGCCGTGATGTTTGGTTACGTTTAATGAATGACATTATTTTTTTAAAGATACACGTATTTATTTGAATAAAAACTGAGTGATGCTGAACCCATAAAGTGCCCTCTCAGCTTTTTGACAACAAGATTTTATCAAAAAACTCATACATATAGGTACACGCCTTGCGATATATATACACATACTAGCTGACCCGGCAAACGTTGTTTTGCCATATAAATGTTTGGGGTGGTAGTAGGGTTATCAAAAATAGATTAAGACCGATTCACAGACCCACCGAAAATACATATAAAATTTCATAAAAATCGATCAAGCCTTTTCGGAGGAGTATGGCAACTAACGCTGTGACACGAGAATTTTATATATACAGATTTTTGTAGAAACTGAGGGAGAAGTGCTGAAGCCATAAAGTGCACTCTCAGCATGATTGTAAACAGAGCTTGTTGTTTTAGAAAAGTCATACATAAAAATTACCTACCTACTCTTGGGGGGTATTTATAATGAAATCGTTATTTTACGTGACTAAGACCTTACACGAGGAAAGAAGGGAAAAAGGAGGATGTCAAATGAAGGGGTGCGGACATTATTTCATTAGTCTTCGTCCACTACCAAACCTGGACCGTCTCAAACTCAAAGCATTAATTTCAATTAAACCAATTACAGACAGTTTTAAATTGTCAAGGTCAGTCAGAGAGATGAAGCTATGCCTATTCCAAAGCGTACTAGTAGGTTCCTATACTTCCTATGGAGAAGAACGGGTAAGAAACTTCATGGACAAACTCTTAACTCAAAATAATGTTATTACAAAAATTGGTTATAGCTGCGCCCCGGGGTTCACCCGCATTAGTCTCGATCCCATGAGAATATCGGGATAAAAAGTATCCTATGTCCTAACCCAGGCCATGGTCACGGCAGTACGTCTGGAAGGCGTAGTGGTTGTGTCCGCGTCCGTCGCCGTTCAAATTCTCTGCATATTCACTGCCACTCATTGCATCTTAAGATAAATCATCGATATCTATACATATTATAAACTAGCTTCTGCCCGCGACTTCGTTCGCGTGGAAGTCGATAAAATACAGCCCATGTTACTCGCTTATAATAAAGCTTTCTATAGGTGAAAGATTTTTTTAAATCTGCTAATTGCTGTCATGCTCGGGCCACACCAACGGGAAATGCCGTTAATTATCACGATGATGTACCTTAACCCGTCGGAATAAAGTCTATCATCGCGATAATTAACGGCGTTTCCCGTTGGTGTGGCCCCAGCATTATGGCCACACAGGAGTACGCTGCTGCCCATCTTCTTGATGGAATCTCTCTGAATCACAAACCAGGGCGTGGGCTAATTTTGTAAGCATCAAACGTTACCTTCTTTAATGTCTACCGATCCACATTACACCAGCAGGGTGATGGGGGTGGTTCAATACTACAAGCGACGTGCTCGTCTGAAAGGCTCTGGACTGGAAGCGTTTTCTAGCAACTAACCTATCCAATACTCTCTATCTATACAATGATTCACTTTTTCAAGAATTTGAACGAGCAATAGAGCTTCGATGGGCCATAATGTAGATATGTAATAGATTTTATTGTATTCATAGAGTTCTGTAAAACATATTATTTCACACAAGTGGGTATACATATCTATAGAGGTCTCGAAGAAATAAGAGGACGCCGTTTTTTTTATGTATAATAAACAAGCGTCTGTAGGACGACGGAATTAATAGAGATGCTTAATATATAAAAAACCGTAAGCAGTATTTTCTCTGTTATAAACAGAAATCACCGAATATATATTTTTAACTACCCTCAAAAGTAATTAACACAAAGGAAACAAGACACGTGAAACGCAAGGACGGGCATCGAACCTGCTGCTCCCGGTTCCCGGGCGGGTGAGCGAGCGCATACGGGGCGGGGGTTGCGAGGGGCTGCTTCTATTTATATAAAATCGATAGGCCGCCCGTGGCCTTGGCGGCATCGATCGAGCCGCGACAGATGGGTGTGCGTGACGAGCCCCCGAGCCCGGTTGTACTACGCAGCAGGGAAAATTTTCCGCCTAGGAAATGTGCCCGAAAAATGCTTTGATTTCGCGATAAAAGGGGCATAAATCTTCCATTTGGGTATATGAAGAATTAGGAGGACGTTACTATGGCGTGAAGCCACCTTATAAATTCAATAAAATACGGAAAAAATGCTCAGCAATACCTATCATATTAAATAATTTTATTAAAACTGAACACATAATGCTTCTGTGTTAAGAAAATGTAAACGTAGAGACCAAAAGGCGGACCCTAGCAACAACTGAGATTTATCCAATTATTACCCACACCATGGCATTATATCTGTGAAGCCCGGTACACCCTCTGGTGCCCTTCCACCACCCACTTTCCCCCGCGCTGTGATTGGCTGAGGCGGCCAAATGACAGACCCCTCCAGATTTTTCTACGCGAAAGATGCACCATGCCAGCGTCCTTGGAAACGTGTGCTTTCGCGCGGGAAATAAGAATTGAGCATTCGACTTAGTTGTCAACAATAGGCTAGAGATGTAAATACGATACTATACATATAACTTAAGGGGACGATAGCTGACTTTTAATGATTTTATACTGAAGATGACGTCTAAACGAGTAGTGTTAGTGATTTGGAAAAAATATATGTTAAATTAGAGCATTTTCTTAATATTTTAATATAGGCATATTTTTGATTATGTTTATATTACATAGTGAAATTAATTTGTAAAGTTATGTCTAACGCGGATAAAAACTGAGAATGACGCAAAATCCATCAAGTGTATTTTTCTGAAAACTTCACCATTTTAAAGATAATTAAATTACTGATCTTTTAGTATACGTGTTTTATTAAAATACTTTTTGTTTTACGTGTAATAAATTAATAATGCGTCTAATTTGGGACAGCGCTCCTTGATGGGCGAGTTCTATCACTGGCTGGACGTACGACGCGATGCATGAGCTCAGCACAGAACACGCAAGCTAACCATTCAAGGTCACTGTCATATATCTCCGTCTTAACAGACAGTCATGTTGCTGTGAAGTTTGGTTCACCTCCCAGACAAGTACGAAAAAGAAATGATATTCGAATGTCATATTAGCCCGTTTTCGAATAAATTGCCAGTTTTCGTATGTTCCTTTCAAATGATTATTATTGGAATATTTATATCCTCTATTTAATTATTCTAATGCCAAAATATATGTATATTTTGATCTCATGTTACGTTTTAGACCCAAGGTAATTTAAATTAATGATACAAATACTTTAAATACGCAGACACTTGCATTTATTAATAAATTAGTTATAGATGAGATATTATTATTGTTACGCAATTAGCAGCAGCAGCTCTCTGAATTATTTAGATCGAAAATTGTAGTTTAATAAAATTTGTCTACTGATTTATAGCACGTCGAACATTTTATTTGCTACTTACAATGATTGTAGGATTTTTTTTTTATTATTTTAAATATTTATGTATTATTTTAGGTACTGTCTACGAAAGCCGCACGTAGGTATAAATACATAAAAAAATTACACAGTACACAAAAAGCAAGTCACTATAAAAGATGAGTCTTATCCAGGGCAATTACAGGCAGGGATTACAATCTCAACAACAGCCCTGGGTCCAAAAATATTTTTTTGTCCATCTTGTAGATTATTAAAAAATATTGAACACGTATTTTTTTATTTTTTGACGTAATCAAAAGATTACGGCGATTCATTGAGTTAAAATGAGGCATGACGTCACGCCTTGCCAGATTTTATACTGCGTTGTGACGTAGCGAGCCCCCACTCCCCAACTTTAATGCGTGGTTTCGAAGTTATTTTTGAGATAAAGCAAAAAATACGTGTCAAATTTTTTTTTACTAACTGGAAGACTGACTAAATAGAATTTCTTTTTTTTACCTAGGCAACTACCGTATTATTAAAATGTATTTATACTTAAAGTATGTCTAGCCTACCTAGACTTCTGTTGAGGTAGTCAAGGTAAGGTTAACAGGTACCAGTACATGTTATTGAAACTTACATATTTTATTATTATTATGACTGAGTGCATAAATATATGTGAATACGCAATTGTGCTAATGTTGTGAAAAAAAAACACGACACCGTTAGTTAAATAATTAGAATGAATCATTTATGATCATGGGGCAGGCGAAAGATTAAACTGCTTTAAATAAAAATGCTGAGCAGTTTGTTGCGCCGCTTCTTCTTCCCAGCATATTCACTAGGAAGTGGTGAAGGGCGGGCATTTTGGAGGAAAGTCTGATTCTCAGCCTAATTTGAATAAATTACTTTTGAAAAACTACAGCACATACCTGAGTTGTTTGAAGAGCGGCCGGGTTCATCAGCCATTTCTCCAGTTTCCTGGAAGGGAGCAAACTAATTAGATAACAAGTATAAATACCTATCAATTTTAATAAGGGTGTTGAGACAATTCAATTATAATTCATAAATTAATATTTGCGATAAGTATTGTTGATTTATTTACATAAAACATTAACTATAATCCCATTTTTTTGTTGGTCTTTTGGTACTGGGTAGATTTAAATAACAGATACATGGTCACACGGTCTAGGAGAACGAAGAAGTACGTAGATGTCTGTTTAAGTAGATGGTAACAATGAAACAAGAGCATTCTTATTTATTTCTTATAGAAAACAGCATAATGGTAACAGTTTAGTAGACGGTAGGCATGTGCCTTACATAGGCATGTGTAATATTATATAGAAGGTAATAATACTTATTAAAAATCTTTTATTATGCTTTAAGTTATTCAGGTCTACTTAAAGAAAATATTTAACTAACTTTACAAAATGTTTATCCTCATTGATCAACATAATATTTTTCACCAAAGACACATTTTCTGTACAATATCTACAGAAAACAAACACCCTTGTGAAGATATACTCGAAGTAAATATAACTGAATATATATAATGAATACAAGATAGCTGTCCAAGACCATTTCATTGATTTAATGGAACATCATCATCTATTAGAATTACTATCACAGATTCTAGTTTGAAAGCAAAACAGGCACAGTGACAACAACTCCTATATCTTGTTATCTCTCTAATATTGTATTTTTATTACAATTTATCCGATTATATGACAGTTCAGTTGTGCGATGCGGAACATACAATAACAACAAGGTGATGCTTTCAATAACAAACACTACATCATATAAGGAAAAAATGACCTCCGCGGTATTGAAATAACATAATATGGCACTTAAATACGTGAAACAAGCAGACTTCACCAACTATTAGTACCTTGCTTACACCAGCTGGGGTTCCAAACACTCAATCTTATAAATGTCCTTATAACTCACAATCGTACAATTTTACATGCTAATTTGTATCCTTTTAACGTCACAATGGACACAAATAATAACATTTTAATGACGAATTCATCTCAAAGTATTAAAGTTCACATAATATCGCTTCAAAACAAGTCAAAAATCTATGTTTTGACCAGATTTTGACGTAATACTTACGTCGAATGATCAGTTTGTTCGCGTTTTCTTCATGTCACATAGATGCAATATTTTTCTAGTTTTCTATTGGCCAAGTGGAATCTTGTTGGAAAACTTTATCATTTGCCACCAATCAGGACAACGCTTCGTGGTGACAATATTTTAGGGCCCATTGTGGAAATAAAACCGGTGTTTGCTTAAAGTCCGGTTTCTATGATCGATATATAGCACTTGACACCACTAAAATGATTTATAAAATCTACTAAATTGAATACAAAGAATCTTCAATAGGTGGTTTTTGAAAGTTTTTATCACACAAAACATGTATTTTTCTTCATAATTCATTTTCCTTTTTCTTTGTTATACAGAGCGCTCAGTATCCATACTAAAATTAAAAACGCGAAAGTAACTCTGCCTGTCTGTTTATAACCTTTTTCACGCAACCGTTGAATGAATTTGAATGAGGCCACAAGCGGACTAAGGGGGTAGGGTGGTAAGGTCGGTCTACCCTGGGCCCCCGGTCCTGGGAGGGCCCTAAATCTCAAGAAATACTATACTCAAATCCTAAACAAAGCCAAAATATTATGTTCATTAAGTAAAAAGCAGTTTTTAATTGGAAGCTCCCTACGTATGCTAAACGCTGTACGTAGGGTGCTAATATTTTCGAGCCCGCTTCGCTGTTGCATTTTATTTTCTTTTTTCTTTGACTTTTCTGCATTAGTCGTCAAAGTATCTCCTATTATGTATGAATGGTCACAAGAAAACCTGGCATCACCTACAGAGCAGGATGCAAAAAAAAACTGCCTGCCCCGATAGGCTTAATTACTCCGTTATTGGATGAGCGACACGAATCTAGACCGTATGTTCCTGAGCGATAGTTTCTGGCGAAGCCACGGGCAAATCCTAATAGTTGAATAAATAGAAAAATAAAAAATAAATAAAAAATAGTTGATAAAAAAAAAAAAAAACACAAAAGTTTTTGGCACTCTATAGTGCCAAAAACTTTAGTGATTTTTTTTTTTTTTTTTTTAAAAAACGTTGCCCCACACTAGGAATTTCTCCTGTATCGTGGGTGCGATTACAAACATTTAAACTCACATACACAAACAGCCAGACCCGGAACAACTACTGGTAGGTCATACAAATATTTGTTCCGTTCGGGAATCGAACCCGCGACACGCAGCGCAGCAGTCAGCCGCTTAACCACTGCGCCAACCGTGCCGTCATTCAGACCCAGATTCAGACCCTTAAACCATTTAACCTATAAATGAACTAAGTCAGAACCTAACGAAATCAAACCATTACGAAAAGTCGAGTGCTTGGTCCAGTGTCACTGGAGATCAGCGCTGGATTAAAATATTGGATCAGTGTAAATCAGCCTTTTTCTTAAATTAGCCTATACTGTCCCACTGTTGTTCAAAGGCCTTCCCCAAGTACGTCCAGGAACCCTTTTCCCGCGTCACCTCGAACCAGCCCTCGCGAAATGCGTCCAGGTCATCTTGCCATCGCTTGACCCGCGTCCATCTTCAGTTAGGCACCCATTGTGTGGAAACTTGCCCAGCTGTCACCGTGCATGCAAATTAGCCATAGTAACAATCGAAAATATATTTCGTAGGTACTTTTAGGTCCGTATTACAGAACGACTCTCAATACTCAAGCATTACTTAAAACTAGTTTCAACCAATCAAATGGCTTGAATCTAGTTAAGTAATGCTTGAGTATTGAGTGACGTTCTGTAATACGGGCCTTAGTCATAAAAGAATGAGAACATCATTGTCTGTCAGTGTCATGTCATTCGATTGTCAAAAATTACACTATTGTCTGTGGGTGACAAGACAAGTTGACTCACTATAGTCACTATCTCACAAATAAACACAAAAATTTCTCTGTGACGCAGTGCTACTTTAATAAAAATGTTTTCATCAATATTTGGTAAACGAAGATCTTCGCCAGTGGAGGTAGAGGTGGAAGGGGAGATTCCTCCCATTCCTGGTGCACGGGCGGATGATGGATTCGTTGTGGTGGATCCTAGCTCACCCAGGAGTAGCCTATACCCAAACGTGAGTGGTGGTGGTATCGCGGCCCCTTACGCGCAGAGACCAGCGCCGCCCGTGCCGAGAGCTGCACTTATAGATCCCACTTTCCACTACTTACAAGGAGTCCCATTTGCCATGTCAAAGACACTGCAGATGGCTTCAAATAAAGATACGTTCGCCACGGAATTGGCAGATCTTCTTGCGTTCCTCACCAACAAAGTCAATGTGAGCAGTTATGATTATGACTTCTCTGTAGAACGGAGTGTTCTGAAGGAATGTTGATGTTATTTTAATTACAGAAATCAACAGCAATTAATCTAACAATTTGTATGATCTTTTATTTTCAGGATTACTATTATTATGTGTTTGTGTTGTAAAAATTGTATGGAATAATTTTTTATCTGAGTTCTCCAGAGTTGAGTGATGAGTGAAGCAAGCTTTTATTATTTTAGTACATTTCAATATTATGAAATATTATTATGGTGAGGTAACATAGAAAACAATACAATCAAATGCTAGTAAATGTATTCATTACTGTGTAATTTGGTATTATTTCATATACATTCAATAAACAATAAACATTTGCTGATATGATGATATAAATAGGTTCATTTGTTTATTTTTTTCTGTAGGGTTTTTCTACCATAAAGTTAAAAATATATAGTTTTGTATAGAATCAGCAATCAGAAAGAGTGTTATATCTAATTAGGTACTATGTATAGTTTGTAATTCAAACTAAAGCACAATATAAATATTTAGTAAAGGGTGAAATAATTGTATGAAAGGCCAAGTAGGCCTAAAAATATGTGAAGGTTTTTTTTTTGTTATCTCATGCTTATTTATGTTAAGTTTGAAATTGCTAAGATGCTGGTCATAAGAGGCACCATAAGTCCAGCTCATGCTATTGGAGTTTGGTACTACGTTAGTTTAGGACATCAACTAAGTATGTGAAACCTACCTTTTTTTACCAGGCATGAATGGTACAAAAATATTGTTTTGAAATATAATAGAATTGGTTATTATTATTAGTTCAGTTTGGTCAAAAAATGTAGATACATCCAAGACAAAGAACTACCTAATGTGACATAAACTATAAAAGAGAAAACTTAAAAACTACATGTATTTTATATCTTCAAATTAGGCATAATAGTCTTCTACAGGAAAATGTATGTTTTTAATTTTTGGTAACAGAAGGATTCCTTACAAGATCTTATAATAATAATCGAATTATATCTGTAAAAATATATAATGGTATGTATAATTTATAAAAGAAAAATATGTATATAGATGTAAATAAAAAAATAAAATCTACATAAAAATATTTTATTATTGCACACTCAAACATTGATTTCAAAAGAAGGCAGTATTTCCTCTTGCTACACTTCAGGAAAATATTTAGTTCGATAGATAAAAACAAAGAGTAAAATAATTTAGATACAATATTTTAAAAATTGTGGTAAAAACAAAATAAAATCTCTTGACTAATGTACCATAGGTGCTTTGTAACATAATTATCAATACACTAATACTAGACACATTGTAACAATTAGCATAAAATCAGAATATTAACAACAATAATATTATGATTATCGAGAATGTCCCATTACCACAACAGACATGTAACTTACACAAAGTACCACATTACACTATAAATAATAAATAACTAGGAAATCTGGTTATACATTGTGGAACCATACTCAATTCTGCACATCAGATTAGTCCACTATCCCTAACTTCCACCAACCAGCACCATCATTTCCTCCACATAGTCTTTCACTAAGGAGTCCACTCCACAGCAGAAAACATGGATTCGTTACTTATCCAGAATTCTGAATTATTATAGCATGTATATATCATTTATATCATTGCTGCCAAGCCAACTATAAATGCTACTGTTATCAGGAATGGTATCCAAGTCTTCAGAAATGCTCTGACACTGGAAAATAAATTAACAGTGTAAGTTAAATTCAAGTTTAATTAATTACAAAAGGAAATTAATCTACAAAAACCGGATCAGACTCGCGCACGAAGGGTTCCGTACCATTATCTATAAAAACGGCAAAAAAAAACACGTTTGTTGTATGGGAGCCCCTTAAATATTTATTTTATTGTTTTTTAGTATTTGTTGTTATAGCGGCAACAGAAATACATCATCTGTAAAAATTTCAACTGTCTAATTATCACGGTTCATGAGATACAGCCTGGTGACAGACGGACAGACACAGATGGACGGACAGCGGAGTCTTAGTAATAGGGTCCCGTTTTATCCTTTGGGCACAGAACCCTAAAAAAGAAATCGTTTTGTACACTACTATTGCACACTCAAATGATGATCAATTAGATTACCTGACATATTTGGAGTATGGTATCATGTAGATGGCTAACTTCACCATGTTCCAATTCCTGGAGCCACCATAGCTCATGATGTTGAGAGCAGTAGCTACATGAGAGTGGCAGTTGTCACAAAACAAATTATGCTGTAAATTAGAAAAACATTCATAGATTACTAATTTATTTATACTGAATTGAATAGGAAAATTATTTGAATCTGGGTTCTATTGTTTTCTGCTTTTGGATTCTTTGCCATTATATAATATAATGAAACCGAATGTATATTTAAAATATAATAGCTTCTCATACAGAGTAGGCACGAGCAATGCTATTAAATTAAATGAAAACACTTTGAATGTATGTACCATTCTCTTTTTATAAATCTCTGAAGCCTCGTAAACAGCAGCATCCCACCCTGCTTGTCCGTTTGCAGCCTTTTGCGGAGACAACTGCCAGTACTTAGTGGGATTCCCAAATGCCATCAAATCTTCTGACACAAAATAAGGACCAGCAAAGTCTCTGATTATTCCTGATGACATACAGATGCCCATGTGACCGAGGAATGGAAATATCCATCTGAAAATATAATAATATATATTTTTCCTTATTATTTTGAACTATTACTGCATAATACTTATAATAGAGTTGTTATTGTGTTACACCTATAAATAAAAGGAAAACTGGTTTTAAAATTGATAAGCTAGGTATATATTCATTAATTTGGTCTTTGAAGTTGCTTCGATTCCATTTGTTAGTCAATAACATTACCTAACATGATAATAATCATCACAACATCATTAACAAAACAGCATCGGAGTGGAGGCGAAAGCCGATGAGACTTCAAAGGGAGGTAGGTGCTTGCACTTTCCTTGCCCCTGGTGGCCATGCAGCTAACACTGCGGGTACCAGCGCGGGCACCGGTCCGGCTGTGGTGAGAACCACAGCCAAGACCAAAAAGAAAAAGTCCCAGTACAAACAGGACGTCGGCACTGATTGGCACCAGTACCAACCCTTCTGACGCACAGGCGACGACTAATACCACTGCCGGTCTGACCCTCACTACACAGACCCCGGTGTCAGGTAACACTAGTACTGGGCTCCCAGCCAAACACTCTCCTCCTCCTGTGGCTCCTCTAGCCTCCCCTCATCAGACGGTCGTCACAGGTCAAGCGGATACGGCCAGTTGCAGCGAGGACGTGTTCTCACGCACCTGGCAATTTGTGCAGAAACGCAGGGCAAGGGTAAACATATTCAACAAGCCCGTTGCTCTTGCACCGACCCTTCAGGTCCAATTGCTGCCCCGGAACAGGGCAAAAAGAGGGACAGATTGACGAGGAAGGAGCGCCGTCAAGCAATAAAGAAGTCTGGCAAAGGCTAGTTCAATGAAACCGACGGTCGGCCAGCTAAACTTCTCCGCCAGTAAGCGGTCACAGGCAGAAGCCGACTAGCGCCCAGTCAACCGCCAACCAGCGCTCCGGTGAAAACTGTAGGTGACACTACACAGCGACCCGATTGAAAGGATCAGGCTGCGGCCAAGCGAGCTCTCAACGAAACCTTGACACCTTGGGGAGAGCATAAGTGGCCGCGTCTTGATCAATCCAATAGGGTCGACTCGACCAACGAAGCTACGCCCAAGCTGCCAGCGCTACCCTAGACGTCGCAATCACCTGCGACCGCACGGGGATCCTCAGCAAGGACGTATCGGACCAGGTACTCGCTGCTATCCAGAAGCAGATCATCCTCGAGGCCTGCTCCCCCAAACAGGACACCCCAGGGCTGACTTTCAAAGCCAAGCTGCTGTTCGCCGGGGGTATTCTTAAACTGTGGTGCGGTAACGACCACACCTTAGCCTGGCTAAGGAAGACAGACTAGCGCCTCGTTAGTCGTCGTGAGCCAGTCGGAGATCCAGAAGCGTGCACGGTGTGGCATCGTGATCCCGGACGAGCAGGGGCGTTTACGAAGAGTCGACCAACATTGGACAGACTCTCAGCTACCAAAACTCTTGCGTGGACATCAAGAGATGGGTACTGCTGCCCACTGACAAACAAGCCGCGGCGTGGTTCGTGGTGGTCGGTGTCCCTATGGACCAAATCCCGACCCTGATGAAGGCCGGACGCCGCCTCTCAATTGGATTAGGCGCGGTGTACGTGAAGTTCCAGGGTCGGAATGGTAGGTTCACCGACCTTCCACAGGGATGGGACCCCGCCACGGGAACCATCAGCGAGGCGCTGGAACAGTTGCCGCAAGCACCAGCAGGGGAGTCCACTCCCCCTTCACACAACCCGGAAGCATCCGCGGCTGAACTTGCTGCTCCTGAGCCATTGCGAAAGATGCGGGTTTCTGGTCGTTATTGGGGCCGACGCCAATGCTCATCACCAACTGTGGGGTATGGACACGCAAAACGAGAGGGGTAAAACCTTGGTTGACTACTAATTCTCGACTAACCTATCCCTACTAAACACTGGCTTCGAACCAATATTCGTAACCAGGCGAAGCCGCACAATTATAGATCTCACTCTGGCAACAGAGGGCGCGGCCGAAATTACCACTGGGTGGCAGGTCTCTAAGGAGGCCTCCTGCTCTGATCACAGATGGATCCGCTTCGACATCCAGGTCTGTGTTCCACCGATACCACCACGGCGTTATCCGCGTCAAACGAATCGTGCCACCTACACACGCAGCCTTGATTCTAAGCTAGCGACGCTAAGCGATCTGATGACATTTGCGGACACGGCACAGATTGAGGTACAAGTAAGCAATCTTACAGAATCAATCATAGACAGCTACAAAACAGCCTGCTCAGAGACCACGCCGCGCAACATACAAGACAACCCTGGTGGGGCGCTGATCTGGAGCGCAAGCGCAGCAAGGTAAGAACAGCTCTGAATAAGAGCCATGAACACATGTGCGGATGAGGACTGGGATAACTAGTATGTGGCTAAATCCAGCTACAAAAAATGCATCAGATTCAGGGACACCTCGGGATGGCGCAAATTCTGCGGTAACATTTAATATTGTCAGCAAGCAAACAGGGTAAGGAAAGTACTGGCGCAACAGAATACACCTGGACCCGCCACCATCCGCAAACCTGATAACACACTCACATCATCACCTGAAGAAACAAGACGCGTCCTAATTGAAACTCACTTCCCTGGATGCGTCTTCGCGCAGGTAATCGACTGGCAAGATGAAACCCAAACACCAGCAGACACTGATTGGAATTATGCACGCAGGGTGATCACGTTGGAGAAACTCCAATGGGCCATCCGGAGCTTCCATCCTTTTAAGGCAGCTGGTCCTGATGGAGTGTTCCCCGCTTTACTACAGTGGGGGGGTGCTTATGTCGCAATAAGACCTTTAATGAGAGCGTGCCTGACCTTTAGATACGTTCCTAAAGGATGGAGGGAAGTGAAAGTAATATTCATCCCCAAGCCAGGTAAGGGTGACTACACAAACGCCAAATCCCACCGACGAATCAGCCTGACCTCTTTTCTTCTAAAAACTCTGGAAAGGCTATGTGATAGAGAGCTGAGGGATAGCGTTCTGAAAAACATACTGCTACATGGTAATCAGCACGCACACAGCTCAGGTAAGTCGACCGAATCTGCTCTTCATCTAGTGGTCAGTCAGATAGAGGACGCGATTCATCAAAAAGGCACCTGCTTGGGAACTTTTATAGACATCGAAGGAGCCTTCGACAAAACCAACTTTTCCAGCATCAGTAGCGCCCTCTCCAGACATGGAGTTGAACAGGTACTTACGGACTGGATTACAAACTTGTTAAGCAAATGAGTGGTTCGCCTTGAGGGTGAACGGCAGTTGGCCATGATAGCCAGAGGCTGCCCCCAGGGAGGGGTTCTGTCCCCCCTTCTATGGAATCTGGTAATTAATGACCTCACCTCCAAACTCAATGCCAACCGCTATTACACAATAGGGTATGCAGATGACCTCGCAATCCTTGTATCGGGGAAGGTGACGGGAACGATCTGTAACCTCACTCAGCAAGCACTACGTATAGTAGAAAGTTGGTGCAGGGAATTTGAACTATCACTGAACCCCACAAAAACTGAACTAGTCATGTTTACCCAAAAACGAGCATTAGGCCCTTTCCGCCTACCCTAACTGTTCGATACAGAACTTCAGTTGGCCAACGAGGTCAAGTACCTCGGGGTCATTCTAGACAGTAAGTCAAACTGGAGTAGTCATGTAGACAACAAGCTAAACAGGGTCTGCATTACCTTGTGGCAGTGCAGGAGAATGATAGGTAAGAAGTGGGGCCTATGCCCCAAAATCATACCGTGGCTGTACACAGCAGTGATCCGCCCTATGATCGCGTACGGGGCCGTGGTCTGGTGGCCCCGCACTCAGCTGGTTACAGCTTCTAACAAACTACAACGCATGCAAAGACTAGCCTGCGTGGCGACCACGGGCTGTATGAGGACTACTCCAACTGCAGCAATAGAAGCCATGCTGGGACTGCCCCCACTCCACCTGTTCATACAGCCGGAAGCGACAATGGCGGCGGTGCGTTTTAATGCAATTGATCTCTAGGGTAAGAGTGTCACACAACACACCGCGCTGCTTGAGGGCTTCAATAATGAGTTCCCTATTACGAAAGCCGTAAATGACCGGGTACCCAAACAATTCATCTTCGATAAAAAATACAGGATTCAACTTCACGAGGATCGCAGATGCGAGGGTCTGCGCCCCGCAGAGCTGCGAATCTTCACTGACGGATCCAAAATAGTTAGTGGCACAGGTGCTGGAACACCATTGGGAGTCCATAATACAGTGTTCCAGGCCGAATGCATGGGTATATCTGTTGCCGCTTCAGCCATCATGGCCAGGGAACTTAAGGACCACTTGATACGAATACTCTCAGACAGCATGGCTGTTCTGCAAGCGCTAAACAGTCATACTGTTGACTCTGGGCTGATATACGAGTGCCACCAGCGCCTCAACCAGGTGGGTGGCCTCAATAATATAGCCATTCAATGGATCAAAGGACACAACGGTTCGCGGGGCAACGACGCAGCCGACGAACTTGCCAGAAGGGGGTCGAGCATGGCATCAGTGGGGCCTGAACCCATCGTACCACTCCCCTTCGGGTACCTACGCACTCTGGTAAGGAAACGAACCAGGGAACAACAACACAAACTATGGATGGACCACGGTGAGTGCAGGCAGGCTAAGGAGGCCGACGGCCGCCTCACGAAACAGGTTCTCCGATTAACAAAACAATAGCTGCATATAGTTACAGCAGCTGTAACTGGCCATGGGTCATTTAATAAACACCTCTTTGTCATAGGAGTCACAGACAGTCCGCTGTGCAGAGCCTGCATGGAGGACGACGAGACAGCAGCTCATGTGCTGTTAAACTGCCCGGTGGTCGCCACATACCGGGCAAAGTACTTCGGTAACCCAGGTACCCTACGTGAGATTGTCAGTAACACCAAGGCCTTCTTTGAGGAGCTGGGGTGGATCGAATAACCGATTTTCCCACCCGTACGCAAATTACGCGCTTTGACGTGGAGTTGCGGGTACCAGCCCGTATTACCTATTACCTATCATTAATATTTTTTAGAAATTTAACAAATACGAGGTGCATTCAATAAGTACCTAGCCTCATCGCCAGAGGGCGCTGTACTTTCAAAAGAGTTTTACCACAGTGTAGCACATTATTTTTTAATTCTTTTTTCAAATTTTCATTCCAATCCCTTCATTTGTTTTAATTTGACAACTTATGGAAGCGAACGTGTCGATCGGTTTTACAAAAATGGAAAAAGAGCAATATCGTTCGGTGATTCGATTCCTATTTTTGGAAGGGAAAACGCGCATCGAAATCAAAGAGCGCTTGGATGCTGTGTACGGTGACTCTTCTCCATCGATGGCCACCGTCAAGAATTGGTTGAACGAGTTTGCACGTGGCCGTACGTCGGTTTTTGATGAACCACGTCCAGGTGCACCGAAAACAGCTGCTACGGAGGAAAACATTAAAAAAATCCATGATCTCGTATTGGCAGATCGCCGATTGAAGGTTCGGGAGCTAGCTGAGACTGTAGGCATTTCAGAAGGAACAGTGCATCATATTCTTCACGAGGAACTCGGCATGAGAAAGCTGTCGGCGCGATGGGTGCCGCGTTTACTCACACCAGAAAACAAGCGCAACCGTGAGACCACATCGGAGACGTGTTTGGCGCTGTTTAAGCGGAATCCAGCGGAGTTTTTGCGTCGTTTTGTGACCGTCGATGAAACCTGGATCCACTGGTACACACCAGAGACCAAGGAGCAATCAAAACAATGGATCCAGACCGGGGAACGTGCTCCAAAGAAGGCGAAAACTGTAAAATCGGCCGGAAAAGTTATGGCCACCGTTTTCTGGGATTCACAAGGTGTGATCTACATCGATTACCTCGAGAAGGGTAAAACAATTACAGGGCTTTACTATGCCGATTTATTGGGCCGATTCGACGCCGAATTAAAGAAAAAACGACCACATCTGGCGAAGAAAAAAGTGCTGTTTCACCACGACAACGCACCGGTTCACACGTCTGCCGTTGCCATGGCCAAATTGGTCGAATTACGCTACGAATTGCTGCCCCATCCACCGTATTCTCCAGATTTGGCCCCTTGTGACTTCTTTCTGTTTCCTAATCAGAAAAAATCACTCGCCGGGAATAGATATGGATCGAATGAGGAGGTCATCGCCGCCACGGAGGCCTATTTTGCAGAGTTTGACAAAAACTATTTTTCGGACGGGTTAAAAAAGTTGGAGCATCGCTGGGCTAAGTGTATCGAACTAAAAGGAGACTATGTTGAAAAATAAATTGCCACTTTTCCAAAATTTTCGTTTACTTTTTGTAGGCTAAGTATTTATTGAATGACCCTCGTATAATGTTTTGGCAATATTATATTTATAGTGAAATGAAATGAAATGAAATGAAATGAAATGAAATTGTTTATTCTGTAAATAGGATATCGGAATCACTTTTACACGTCATATAAAAAAATATTAAAAATAAGCTAGATGAGTTCGGCTTTTCCTATCTGACTACTCTGAGAAGAAAGGCCGAAACAAACTCAGAGGTCGCAGTCTCTTTTAAAGTCCAGACATAATCTTGGTCAGGCCATATGAGGACCATGTAGATTAGTGTCTGAAAAGGTCTTTTGAGGAAAGAACCACACAGATTTGAGTGGACCTGTCCAGTCAGTGCAAGCATTTGTCAGTAATCGTGGAGCTCAACTTAGAACTTAAGGAGCTCAACTCGACGAGCAATACCAAAGAAAGGACATTTGGGTAGGCCGCAAAAACTACTCAAACTGCCAGACCATCACTAAAACTAGTATCATATACAAACTAATATCCACATAGTCCTCACATTCACAATATTTAAAATAATATAATACTTTACAAAGTAATCATGTCATTTTGAATATAATTTTCAACAATGTCAACGTGTTTATAAAACTGGTATATGTTGATTTTACATAATAATTAAAATGTCTAGTTCTATGGTTTTATCACAAGGTTTAGCAGAGCGAGCAGTTCAATCCCAAGCTTTTTTATCTTCTAAATAATCTGAAATTGTATAGTACCCTTTTTCACAAAGTTTGGTTTTAATACAGATTTTAAATCGTTTAATGGGTAAGTTTCGAATGTCAATGGGGAGTTTGTTGTAAAAGCGTATACATTGACCCATGAATGAGTTGCCTACTTTGTGGAGACGTGTGCGATGTACAGCAAGGTTGTGTTTATTCCTGGTATTTAAACTATGAATATCGGACATTTTCTTAAAATTTGATATATTTTTGTGTACATACAATAGGTTTTCAAAAATATATTGTGAGGCTACAGTCAGAATATTTATTTCTTTGAATTTTTCTCTAAGGGAATCTCTTGGACCTAGGTTGTAAATGGCTCGAACAGCCCTTTTCTGTAGAACAAAGATAGTATTAATGTCCGCACAGGTTCCCCAGAGAAGAATCCCATATGACATAAGACTATGAAAATAACTAAAATAAACAATTCTGGCTGTATCCACGTCAGTTATCTGTCTAATTTTTTTAACAGCATAGGCGGCCGAACTTAGCCTTCCTGACAATTTTTCTATGTGTGGGCCCCATTGTAATTTACCGTCAATAGTGATTCCAAGAAAAACTGTCGACTCAACAGGGTCCAACTCTGTTCCATTAACCTGAACATTAGTAGATAGCTGCCTGACATTTGGCATTGAAAATTTAATGAGTTTAGTTTTTTTTTCGTTCAGGAGAAGATTATTTACATTAAACCAATGCACAACTTTAGAGAGTGCATCATTAACTTGTTCAAAGTTGACTAACTGACGTTTGATTTTAAAAATGAGGGAAGTATCATCTGCGAATAATACGATCTTGTGATTATCCCTTATGTGATAGGGCAAGTCATTTATATAAATTAGAAATAAAAAAGGACCAAGAATTGAACCCTGCGGAACGCCCATGGTGACCGCAGATCCTGCAGATCTCTTGCCATTAACATCGACCCTCTGAATTCTGTTGTTCAGATAAGAAGTCAGAAGGTCAAGAGCCTTGTCCCTCATACCATAGTGGTACAGTTTCCTGATGAGTGTATCATGATGTACGCAATCGAAGGCCTTGGACAAGTCGCAGAAAATGCCAAGAGCATCTTGCGACTCCTCCCAGGCCTCGAATATGTTCTTTAGTAATTCCACGCCCGCATCTGTAGTTGAACGACCCTTTGTAAAACCAAACTGTTTCAGATGAAGTAAATTATGTGTATTGAAATGTCCCAACATTTGTTTTAAAATTAATTTTTCAAAGATTTTGCTTAATGTGGGTAATATCGAAATAGGCCGAAAATTTGTAGGATCAGTTGTGCTGCCAGATTTGAACAGTGGAATCACTTTGCTAAGTTTCATCAGATCAGGAAATACACCAGATGCAATACAAGAGTTAAAAACGATTGCTAAAAAGGGTGAAATAACATCAATTATTGAGGACACGGTATGTACTGATAATCCCCAAAGGTCAGCAGTTTTTTTTACATCAAGATTTTTAAAAGATTCTATAATGTCTTTAGCAGTAATAATTGTGAATTCAAAAAGTTTGTCACATTCTGGTACACATTCTTTAAGTATTGAGTAAGCAGAAGTGGAGGACGACGATGACAGAGTTTTGGTTGTTAGAATGGGAATATTAGTAAAGAAATTTTCAAACTCAGTTGCCACCTCCACGTCTGCCTTAATATCTACATCATTGATTTTTAGATGAAAGTCACGATTCCGTACTGTCGTTCTTCCCGTTTCTGAATTAATTATATTCCAAGTTGTTTTAATTTTATTTCCAGAAGATTTTATTTTATTTTTAATGTTTATGGCTTTTGCTGAGGAACAGGCTCTTTTAAAAGTTTTTGAATATTTCCTAACAAATTCTTTAAAAGTTTCATCATGGTTATATGTTTTTTCATGATACAATTCAAATAACCTCTGCCTACTTTTGTAAATACCTGGTGTTGCCCAATCACTAAATAGAACGCGGTCACAAACAGGCAATGTTTTTGAGGTGAAAATCTTATTAAACTCACAATTGATGAGGTTAAATAGTAAACTGTAAGCTTGATCCGGGTCATCATGATAAGGCAAACCCGGTAGTTTTTCCATTAAATTATTTTTAAATTGTCCTAAGCGACTTTTATTTACAGGAACAAAACTTACAAGTTTTCTTTGAGCTCTGACTGTCTTCAGAGGGAAAGTGACTAACTGGCCACAGTGATCAGAGTCCAACTCATTTATAATTAAATGGCTGGAAGGTCTTAAGTTTGTAAAAATGTTATCAATACAGGTAGCACTAGTGGCAGTTATTCTAGTCGGCTCAAAGAATGTATTGTACAAATTATATGACTTTAATAAAGTTTTAAATTTATTTACTACTGCAGATTTTTCCAGTAAATTAATGTTGAAATCTCCACAGACTAAAACTGTTTTATTACTGTTACAAGTCTTTAATAATACTTCTTCCATACATTTCTCAAAAATATCATATGAAGCACATGGGGGCCTGTACACGCTCATTACAATGAACCGCTCAAGCTCAATGCAAGCTATTTCAATAACTCGCTCAACAGAGAGGCTCACAATATCCTTACGTTCTTTAAATTTCATATTGTTACGAACAATTATTAAAGAGCCACCACGTATCATATTAACTCTGCTGAATGAGCTGGCAACCTGGTGGTTGTTAAAGCTGAACATGAACTGGTGGACTTTCAACCAATGTTCAGTTACACATAGGATATCAATATTACTACAGTTCATGAACAACTCCAATTCTAATTCCTTACCTATCACACCCTGTATATTTTGATGAACAATTTTTAGAGTATTATTATTACATTTATTTAGATTACTACAATTTGATGGGTGAGATATCAAAGAAGAACTTTTTTTAACATTTTGATGATTTAAACCAGTATTTACATTTTCTTTATTTACTAAGCAAGAGGTTTCCTCTATTGTCCTAATTTCTAATTTAAATGATAATTAATGTCATTAGTTGTTGCCAAATTATTGGCAGAACTATTTAAAATGTTGTTGCATTGCTCAAAAGAAGCAAGTTGTTTAGCCAAATTTTTGGCTGAAATAGAAAAAAAATATGATAGCGACACAGCTATCTGTCCTTTGCAATAGTTAGAAAGATAGTACATAACAATATTATATCTATCTCTTGTCAAATACAAATTATTACCAACATAATTGTTGGTGTCAACTAGATGGAACAGATTATTATTGAATGTCCAATTATACAATGTCATATTTAATTTAAATCTTAAGTTATTTTCTTCCTGTGGCAAACTGTTACTATATGGAAATGTAAACAACACAATTTTTTTTAAACTTAGATTACACAATGTTTTATAATATTGGAGCAATTCTCCTTTGTTCACATTTCCCCTATTACCCATAAAAATTAATAATGTAGTGCCCTGGTTAAAGTTACATTTATTAATTTTTTTCATAATATCAAATAAAGAACAACCAGGCATACAGTAATTTATTATGGAGTGTCCTGGATATTCATCTGTCAACAAGTGGCCTAAGTCCTTTCCAATCTCATCACAAAATAATACTACATCATTTTTTACAATTTGTTTAGATGGTTTATTTGAACTATTGATAGCAGGAAATGTCAAATCAACACAGGGCTGCGGTAAGGTGGTATTGCATGTTGTCAATGAATGGTCCGGTGTAAGTACTTTGGACGGTGTTTGACACTGCTCACAGTTGTTTGTTTGTGAGTTTACCAGCTCATTCATTGCCAGCACATATTCCCTCATTAGATGTTCAGAGGTATTATATCTGTTAGTCATTGAACTAAGTTTCTGCTGTAAATGGTGAAGTTCAGATTGTAAGCGCTCTGTGTCAATGTTGTATTTCCTAGTACTTTGTTCCAAATTAAAAGAATACATATCTAATTGTTTCAGTAAATTTAACCTTTCTCTATTAAGTTTAACATTTTTAATAAAGAACTTTTGTCTTTTAACCATTTTTTGTGTTTTAACAATAGTCTGTACCAATGTATGGACTGTCTAATTTAAAATTGGATTCCTTTCACTAAATTATATCCAAATAGATTCTACCCCTCTAATCTATTTGGATGCAATCTTAAATTAGTATTAGACGTTCTACATATAACTTGAACAAGGCATCCCCCAATTTATTCATCTTCCAGCAGTCGCGCCGCAGCGAACTTATTTTAGTAATTTTGTACAAACTATGAACAATATGAGATTGCACTTCTGTGATATCCTCGTGGGGATGAGGTACTGCTCCTCAGTATCCCTGTGACATTGGTCACAAAAACAGGTGCTTCTTTATTTGTGTTTGTGGTCCCAGATTCTGCATGCAACCAGTTGTGTACTAGAAAATTTCTTGGAATGAAATTGAAACTGTGGTATTTCAGGTTTTTTTATCTTATAACATAGAAAATTATTTTATTTTATGTAAATTATGTCATATGTATATTTATTTATATGTTGCACTCTTTTTTGTAGACAATGAGTTACGAAAACTTAGAACGGCAAGTATCTCGCATGCTAGAAGACGCGGAAACATAAGATGAAGACTGTGATGATGTGTCAGACGAAGAGGGCAACCCAATTCAATACTCGGAAGCACAGGAAGAGTGTATTCAATTGAACAGGAAATTTAGTGGCAGCGGTGATGATTATTTGTCTTTGTCATCATATTTTGACAGAAGTTTCACAACGGAAACATAAAAAAAAAATATGTTATTTTAGAATTCCTATAACATGGTGCCATTGATGATAAGGTTGATTGATTAAGATGATAATTATATTAAGTCTATTAGTGATTAAAACTAGAAAAGATAATTTCATTTGGTTTTGTTATTATGTTCATTTATAACGTTGTTTTGAGAACGATGTTTGTATGAGTTAAAATTTGCATTTTCACAGACTGTTTAATGGTTAAGTACAATTAAAATAAAATTGATAAATAATGTATTTTATTTATCCTTTCAACTGTCATTAACGAGACACAATAGAATTTTAATTGTTATCCACCTCAATGAGGCGTCGTAACAGATGATGGGTTATTATTGTACAGATAAAAGACTTCTTTTTATTATGTGCTGTACAATATTAAAAAAGATTCATTCGTCTTTTCAAACTAGACACGTAAAGTTGCGGAATCACAGACCGCGCGCGACTGCTTATGTTCGGCACAGGAGTGCGACCACTGGAAGATTAAAACAACATTTGAAAATTTAATGGCAGTGTGCCTGCCTATGTTCATCTGATCAATGTAGAAAGGAGTGATAAAATATTCATTTGTTTATTCAAAATTATGCAAAAAGTAGTAAGCATTTTTTTAAAGATAAGGAAAATGAATCAAAGAAATATGTTCTCGTCGTTATTGGGCCTTTGAGCAGAACCGGTTAATTGTACTATTATTTTGTGCTTGATTTATCGGACACAAAGTTAATTGAGAATCATATTATGGTAATCATTAAGAAGTAATTAATAATAAAATTGTGAATACTCACGTTAGCAAAGGAATAGGCGTCCAAACAATACAGTAAGGATAGCGACAGCGATCGTGGTCTATAGGATCCATTAGCACAACTTCTTCAGGATCCGTTAAGTCAATAGTACTACCGGGGCTCGGGTCACCTGCCATGGTTTTAGCACTCATGAATTTCAAACAGTACCATCACCCAAACAAATATAATTCAAATACTTACAAAGTTACAATGAAGTAAGGAAGTAAGTCAATAAATAAACCTGCCTGACGTTTGTTTTGACGTTTCAGTTTCACCTTAAATGAAAAACCAGCCAAGTGCGTGTCAGACCACACTCAATAAGAGTTCCGTAGTTGAGATGAATTTATCCCAAGAACAAACTTGTTGTTCTCCCATACGGAATGTATGGGAGAACATGTTTTTGCAACCGCAAATGTAAGTTGGTCGATTATTACTCGTTATCTTGTAGAAGCCTACTTAGCTGTAGGGGTGTAAAACGGTAAAATTACCCTAGTTAAATACGGTAGAAAATGTTATTTTACGTAATTTACGGTATTTTACGGTAAAGTATGGTAATTTTCGGTAAAAAAACATATTAAACGTACTCATACAGTCATACCCACTAAAACACAACAAATACGGAAGTGAGTATGTTTGTGTGTATCATGTGTATGTCACTACTTCACTATTAACAAATTAACGGATCAAAAGATTTGAATAAAATTTGCCAGAGATATAAGCAGTACTGGAACTTTAAAAAAAACAGAAACTAGGGCTCGTGCAACTCATGCGTACTAAAAATCCTTAAAAGAAAGTTAAAACTTAATTTAAAAATCCTTAAAAGGATTTTTAGTACGCATGAGTTGCAGTTCTCAAGTTAAGAATTTAAGATATGAATCAAACCATGCCATGGATCATAATAATATCATCTATGTGCAGCAGAGGACAGCACAAATTAAAATTGAAAACTTTATAAGTCGCCGGTAATTTTACTGTATTTATATAAATGACCGTAAAATACTCATATTTTACCAGAGCGTTTATAAAAATAGGTAATTTTGCAACCATACTTAGCTGTGATAGTTTTCCTTCTAATTTCGTTATATGTGCAGACGCCAGCATATCAAGCTACCCGAAACTGTCAAATCCCAATCAACTTTAAACCTTATACTTTAGTGATGAAGTCGAAAATCTATAAAAGAAATTTGACAGATTGTAGTAGCTTGTGGTGCTGGCGTCTGTACTACTGTCATCTGCCGTGAATTTTTTCACATATTCAGAACCAACCATTTAGCAGGGGAGGGGGACATTGGACTCTAACAAAAATTGGCACTTTAAATAATATTTCGTAAACAGATTCTTGAATCCAAAAATATTTTTTTAAACTCACAATATTTTTGAACGACCTTTCTAACGACATCCCAAACTACAGTATCGATGAGAAAAAAAAACATCCCCACTTTACGTGTAGTGGAGATAACCTAATAGAATAATTTTTCGTGTTTTTATTTGACCGCTTTGTCGGCGTGATTAATATGCGCCGAATTGCAGCTTTCTAGTACTAAGAGTCTCTGAGCTAAGTCGCGGAAAGACAGACGGACATGGCATTCCTTGTTTACTACGAAACCCTAAAAACTACTCTGTGCGTTTCACGTCTGTAATCTGTGGTTGGTGGTTTCACGATACTCGTGCGTTCCAGTTTTAGCATTTATAGGTTCCGTAACCAACCAAATGGAAAAACAGATTTTCATCATGTCCGTCCGGACAACAAATCAACAACAACGATAGAATAAGATCAAATTATGAAAAAAAAAAAACGGCACTTCTGGCAGGTAAACAAAGGGATGAAAAAAATTAATCAATGCTAAAACTTGTGGAGTATTGTTGGATCCCAATAAAAAGATTATGATGTTTCTAACACAGAGCATGTCACTTTACTTTACTTTTGGTCTTTACGTGACTTTTTGACGTGAATACGTCTTTTCGTATGGACTACTGGTAGTAAGTTTAATAATTCTGATCGTCAAAAACATGATTGTAAGATTTCAATTACTAACTGTGCGTTTACACTGGTGAAAAATTCACATAGAATATGTTGAAATCTCTATTTCCTGTTTAGCATTGTATTGTATACAGACTACAATTATAAAACGTTTTAAATCAAATCTTTTATATCTGTAGCCACGAGCCTCTCAAAATCGATACCGTACTTTAAATATTCTTCCCAACTACGGAACCCTCAATGGTGCCGATTCCCTTGTTCACAAACTAAACTAAATTTAAGTTCAGTGCATCTTTTTCTTTCTATTTCATTAGAAAAGGACAGAAGATAAATTTTAGTTTAGTCCTGTCAAATTAATCAGCGCCTGTCACTCTCCATACAAGTTTAGATGTGATTAAAAACTTGCCGACTAAAATTACGTCAATTTACGTCAAGCGTTGATTAATTTGACAGGACTAAACTAAAATTTATCTTCTGTCCTTTTCTTAATAAAATAGAAAGAAAAAGATGCACTGAACATAAATTTAGTTTAGTTTGTGAACAAGGGAATCGGCACCACTGTCCGTAGTCCACAGACTACCGTGGTCCGAGGTCCGACACGCATTTGGCCGGTTTTTTTGGGTTCCGTAGTAAACAAGGAACCCTTATAGTTTCGTCATGTCCGTCTGTCTGTCTGTCTGTCCGCGGTCTAGCTCCGAGACCCTTAGTACTAGAAAGCTGTAATTTGACATAGGTATACATATTAATTACGCCGACAAAGTGGTAAAACAAAATTATGAAAAACATGTTTTTTTAGGGTACCTCCCATACACGTAAAGTGGTGATGTTTTATTTTTTATTTTTTTATCCCATATTATGGGGTATCATTGGAAAGGTCTTACAAAAACATTATGAGTTTGTGTAAACCATTTTTGGATTCAGGGATCCGTTTGCAAAATATTAAGCTAATTTTTGTTAGAGTCAAGTGTGTGTCCCCCCCCCCCTGCCAGCTAAATGGTTGGTTTTGGATATGTGAAAAAATCACAGCAGTAGTTTATATAACGAAATTAAAAGGAAAACTATCACAGCTAAGTAGGCTTTACTAGTTATCGAGTAATAATCGACCAACTTAACTTTGCAGTTGCAAAAACATGTTTTCCCATACATTCCGTATGGGAGAACATGTTTATCAACTACAAAGTTAAATTTGTTTTTGAGATAAATTCATCCCAACTACGGAACCCTTAATTGTGCGTGGTCCGACACCCACTTGGTCGGTTTTTACTTTGACTCTGTGTTTCGACTAGTCTCTTCGACTGGTCTTGAACAATAAAGCAATTCACTTGACGTAGATGCGACCACAAACATAATCGACTAAATGTGTTTACGGTTTTTTCTACCCCAGCATGCTCAGACCCTATTTGATAAATGCCTGACACAGATTGTAGTCTGTGCTGACACTGGTTGACATTTGTTTGACAGCAAACATTGTTGATGTGACGATGTTTGGCGCTATTATTTTATAAATGTGATTTATCTCTAGTATTTGCAAATGGTGATACAACATTATTTATCAGGAGCCAAAATGCCGGCGTTTCTCAAGTATATTGATATGGAAAACTTCAAGTCCTATCGGGGGCACCACCGCGTAGGGCCCATGGAATCGTTCACTGCGGTGGTAGGCCCCAATGGATCAGGTACAAATGAAAAGTGTTTTAGAAAACGTCTGTATAATTTTTAGTGTATTTAGCCGTACGTGTATAGATCAAAATGTACCTACAATTCGGGTCAGGAACAAAAGAGTGTTTATCTGCATTAGTTGTATCAAGTTGTATCTCTTTTCAGAATGTAACTTATTGAGGCACTTATTGCTTCCAAAACAGTTGTGATCTGTGTAGCTTTGGCCTGATAACAATAAGACTTACATAGCCATACTTATTCCTCCACAGGCAAGTCCAACTTCATGGACGCAGTGAGTTTTGTAATGGGTGAGAAAACATCACTGCTCCGTGTGAAACGTCTCAGTGATCTAATCCACGGGGCTTCCATCAACAAACCTGTGTCTAGAAGGTAAAACTGCTTGGAATTAATTCATTCTTGTGTCTTGTATTTTGATAATACCTACTAACTTTTTATCTTGTATCTTTATTGCAATCCATAATGTACACATACAGGTGGTAGGGAAAAATAAATTGAAACAATTATGGAACCTGTCGGGCACAGCAAAATTTTAAATAAGTAGGAGAGAGGAAGCTTATTACTAAATGTTAAAATTATGTCCTGTCTATTTTTTTTGCAGCAGTATTAGTTATTATGTTTATTTATGTTATTACTCATTTATTTATTCTCTGAATATATGTCTCTAATCTATTTATTTATTTTTCTATTAAATTATATATTATTATTGATTATTGAATTATTAGCTTGAATATTTTATATTGTTATTAATGCACTTAATATAGTTATATATTTAAATTAGTGATGTGCCGGATATCTGTATCCGTATCTGCAGATATCCGAGGGAGAAAAAGGTCCATATCCGTAACTTTTTGGCGGATCTGGAACAGATCTTTTATATTATTACATTTCATTACGTATATGAAATTTTAAAGATATGTAGCAATTAAATACTATTAACTTCAATCTAAATTTATTATAATTCAAGTAGAGTAAGTACCAGTAAATTAAGTTATAAGGTAGTAATTAAACCATCTTTGTAGTGAGATCAAACCCCTAATATTTGTGCTATGCTAATTGAAATAATTATGGGAGTTAACACATCAATATTAAAACTATATTGTTTTCAAGATCTTACAAAAAATATACATCATAATTAATTTTGAGTAATGGTAAATTGTATTTTAAAAATAGTATCTTGGCATCTCTGTCCCCCAAAAGTCAGTTACGATCATAAATAATTCCTGCTGAACTTGAAGAAAGTTGAGATCCGTATCCGTATTCGCAGATCTAGACACTTATGATCCGTATCCATGGATCACATTTTTTAACAATCCAGCACATCACTAACTTAAATTAATACTTATAATCTTCATTTATTTTAAACTCACTTATTGTTTTGCTTATCTGGTAAACAATTATATCTTTTTATCATTGAATTTATCCGTTTGATATTCGTCTATTATGTAATAACTTTTATTAATTAGGAATTATTTAATTTATTTAAAAATATATTGGTTTTGTTTTCTTGTTATGATTTCTGGTAATTTATTGTATATTTTTATTGACATCGCATATGGACTAGAAGAGTGCAGTTTAAGGCTAGGGAGGCAAATTTAATCGTTTTTAATGATGCAAAGAATATTTTGTTTGTATGTCTTCCCGTGTGTTGTAAGATTCTGGGTATTTGCGTACTAATTTGCATAATTCCAAAATATTAATGCCAATTAAGGTGAGAATTTTGTGTTTCTGGAAGTAAGTCTTGCAACTATTTGTTTGTTCTAAGTTTATAATTATTTGTATCAGTTTTTTTTTTTAGGGTGAATAGGGAGGGCGTCTGTGTAGAGAGGCGTCTGTGCTATTTCCCCATAGGATGATGCCATAGCTGAACCAAGCATGGGCATACGCGTAGTATGTGACTATTGCGGTTTGTAGGTTGGTAGTTTTTTAATTTCGCGTAGGGCGTATGAAAATTTTGATTTTTTTTAAAATAATGAAATGAAATTGTTTATTCTGTAAATAGGATATCGGAATCACTTTTACACGTCATATAATTTTTTTTATTAAAAATAAGCTAGATGAGTTCGGCATTTCCTATCTGACTACTCTGAGAAGAAAGGCCGAAACAAACTCAGAGGTAGCAGTCTCTTTTAAAGTCCAGACATAATCTTGGTCAGGCCATATAAGGACCATGTAGATTAGTGTCTGAAAAGGTCTTTTGAGGAAAGAACCACACAGATTTGAGTGGACCTGTCCAGTCAGTGCAAGCATTTGTCAGTAATCGTGGAGCTCAACTTAGAACTTAAGCTCAACTCGACGAGCAATACCAAAGAAAGGACATTTGGGTAGGCCGCAAAAACTACTCAAACTGCCAGACCATCACTAAAACTAGAAGAGAAATAAAAATAATATCCACATAGTCCTCACATTCACAATAGTTAAAATAATATAATACTTTACAAAGTAATCATGACATTTTAAATATAATTTTCAACAATGTCAAAGTGTTTATAAAACTGGTATATGTTGATTTTACATAATAATTAAAATGTCTAGTTTTATGGTTTTATCACAGGGCTTAGCAGAGCGAGCAGTTCAATCCCAAGCTTTTTTATCTTCTAAATAATCTGAAATTGTATAGTACCCTTTTTTACAAAGTTTGGTTTTAATACAGATTTTAAATCGTTTAATGGGTAAGTTTCGAATGTCAATGGGGAGTTTGTTGTAAAAGCGTATACATTGACCCATGAATGAGTTGCCTACTTTGTGGAGACGTGTGCGATGTACAGCAAGGTTGTGTTTATTCCTGGTATTTAAACTATGAATATCGGACATTTTCTTAAAATTTGATATATTTTTGTGTACATACAATAGGTTTTCAAAAATATATTGTGAGGCTACAGTCAGAATATTTATTTCTTTGAATTTTTCTCTAAGGGAATCTCTTGGACCTAGGTTGTAAATGGCTCGAACAGCCCTTTTCTGTAGAACAAAGATAGTATTAATGTCCGCACAGGTTCCCCAGAGAAGAATCCCATATGACATAAGACTACGAAAATAACTAAAATAAACAATTCTGGCTGTATCCACGTCAGTTATCTGTCTAATTTTTTTAACAGCATAGGCGGCCGAACTTAGCCTTCCTGATAATTTTTCGATGTGTGGGCCCCATTGTAATTAACCGTCAATAGTGATTCTAAGAAAAACTGTAGACTCAACAGGGTCCAACTCTGTTCCATTAACCTGAACATTAGTAGATAGCTGCCTGACATTTGGAATTGAATATTTAATGAGTTTAGTTTTTTTTTCGTTCAGGAGAAGATTATTTACATTAAACCAATGCACAACTTTAGAGAGTGCATCATTAACTTGTTCAAAGTTGACTAACTGACGTTTGATTTTAAAAATGAGGGAAGTATCATCTGCAAATAATACGATCTTGTGATTATCCCTTATGTGATAGGGCAAGTCATTTATATAAATTAGAAATAAAAAAGGACCTCGAATTGAACCCTGCGGAACGCCCATGGTGACCGCAGATCCTGCAGATCTCTTGCCATTAACATCGACCCTCTGAATTCTGTTGTTCAGATAAGAAGTCAGAAGGTCAAGAGCCTTGTCCCTCATACCATAGTGGTAGAGTTTCCTGATGAGTGTATCATGATGTACGCAATCGAAGGCCTTGGACAAGTCGCAGAAAATGCCAAGAGCATCTTGCGACTCCTCCCAGGCCTCGAATATGTTCTTTAGTAATTCCACGCCCGCATCTGTAGTTGAACGACCCTTTGTAAAACCAAACTGTTTCAGATGAAGTAAATTATGTGCATTGAAATGTCCCAACATTTGTTTTAAAATTAATTTTTCAAAGATTTTGCTCAATGTGGGTAATATCGAAATAGGCCGAAAATTTGTAGGATCAGTTGTGCTGCCAGATTTGAACAGTGGAATCACTTTGCTAAGTTTCATCAGATCAGGAAATACACCAGATGCAATACAAGAGTTAAAAACGATTGCTAAAAAGGGTGAAATAACATCAATGATTGAAGACACGGTATGTACTGATAATCCCCAAAGGTCAGCAGTTTTTTTTACATCAAGATTTTCAAAAGATTCTATAATGTCTTTAGCAGTAATAATTGTGAATTCAAAAAGTTTGTCACATTCTGGTACACATTCTTTAAGTATTGAGTAAGCAGAAGTGGAGGACGACGATGACAGAGTTTTGGTTGTTAGAATGGGAATATTAGTAAAGAAATTTTCAAACTCAGTTGCCACCTCCACGTCTGCCTTAATATCTACATCATTGATATTTAGATGGAAGTCACGATTCCGTACTGTCGTTCTTCCCGTTTCTGAATTAATTATATTCCAAGTTGTTTTAATTTTATTTCCAGAAGATTTTATTTTATTTTTAATGTTTATGGCTTTTGCTGAGGAACAGGCTCTTTTAAAAGTTTTTGAATATTTCCTAACAAATTCTTTAAAAGTTTCATCATGGTTACATGTTTTTTCATGATACAATTCAAATAACCTCTGCCTACTTTTGTAAATAACTGGTGTTGCCCAATCACTAAATAGAACGCGGTCACAAACAGGCAATGTTTTTGAGGTGAAAATCTTATTAAACTCACAATTGATGAGGTTAAATAGTAAACTGTAAGCTTGATCCGGGTCATCATGATAAGGCAAACCTGGTAGTTTTTCCATTAAATTATTTTTAAATTGTCCTAAGCGACTTTTATTTACAGGAACAAAACTTACAAGTTTTCTTTGAGCTCTGACTGTCTTCAGAGGGAAATAACCTTCTGTATGTGTGCCTTCCATGTTCATATTCATTTATTTGCGTTCCACAAGGTAAAAACAAGATGTTAAAAACCTAGGAGAGTGAAATCATTAACTGCTTCTAAGTTATGTTCAATAAATGTAAAGTTTATATTTATTTGACTTTTCTGTTGAGGGTGAAAAGTTATTAATTTAGTTTTGGTTCGTGATTATGCTCACTCATCCAATTTATTGTTTTATTAAGAATGGTAGTAAGTTTTTCATTTAAATTAGCATTTGTTTGGCATGAGGTGAGGAGTGAAGCCCGTCACAGACGTAGCTATAATATATATTAATATAAGTCATAGCTAGGCATATTACAATATATTTTCTATAGTAATCTTCGAGCGACCGCAAACGGAGCTATAATATATCGACGGTTGAAAGGCTAATTGATCTAAGCGACATTTTGTAAAACTTGCAGGAGGACGGATTAGTTATTTTTTTTTTATCATAATAAGATCTTATTATGATTGATTGATTTAAATAAATAAAAGTCTATCAAGTAGTTGTTTTTTATGAATTAAAAAAAAAAATAACTATGATCCGTCCTCCTACTAGTTTTACAAAATGCCGCTTAGATCAAATAACCTTTCAACCTTCGATATATTTCTATTACGTCACCAAAATATGTGAACAGTATATTATTTTGACATATTTTAAGGATACAGCATGTTTCATTTTTAAGTGAATGAATGAATGAATGATATATTTATTTGCAAGAATATAGGTACATATGTTCTTAAACTTCTTTAGGCGCGTTGGGCATTTTTGAGATGGGAAAAAACAATTGAACTCGCGACACCATTACCGACACCTCATTTTTGTAAACGCGACTGACGTAGCTCTTGATTTACATTACGTTACGGATCAATGTTCTATGCAAGTGTTTTACTATAAAGGTTTTGGAAGTTTTTTTTTTTTTGTAAACGCGTATTTGCTCTTTATTTAGATAAGGTTACGGACCAATGTTTCATACAAGTATTTTTCTTCCACCAAGGCGATCTTGTTCAAGTTTTCATTCTGTCGGCACTCACGGAGTGCCACTGTTTTTTTTAAATAAACGTGCATTTCTCCCTCTCCGCCCGCTTACTTCACCCCGACGTGTGATGCCCCGCTTACCTATTGTACCTGTGAGTGAGCCGTTCTTTGTCTGTGGAAGGAGCATTCTCAATAAACGCTGATTTTGAACCTCTAAAATATTGAGCAATTTTTTAAAAGATAGGTCATTATTCTTTTGCTTTATATGCGATTCAATCCAGATGGTTCTTATTTTTTGCCTGACAAGGCAACACGCGTATCAAAGTCACCATCGGAATTTTCTTCCGAAGAACTATCAGTTTAATCCAATAGTAGTGCACTTGTCGAATCCATATACCTAACAGTGCCTATTTCAAAATTAGAACACCCTTTATCATAAATATGCTTCATAAACGTGCACTTACGACGACGAACGCAGAAAAAAAAAAAAAAATTTGCGGCAAAAATATATATTATAGTATAGCTACCGTGTGTGGGTGGCTTGCTATAATATAATATATAGCTCAGTATATTAATATTTAATATAGCTACGTCTGTGACGGGCTTTAAATATCATCCGCGAATAGTACACATGGCCCATCTATCATTTATATAAATGAGGAATAGGAGGCCGCCTATAACACTTCCCTGGGGATTGAAGTATGTATTTGTCTGACATCGGATCTTATGTCAGACAAATACATGCAAAAGTCCGAAACAAAAATACAACTCATAAGATCTTATGAATTGTATTTTTGTTTTTTTTTGTTGTAGTGTTCAATCTCAACTAGTTTCTCTCTACCTTTCAGATATGATGCGAACCAGTCATGGGCTTTCCGGTGTATTCCTAATCCATGTAGCTTATTTAATAATATTTTAAAATTGCACTTTATCTTAGGCCTTAGTCATGTCAAGTAATATTCCAATTGCGTATTGTTTTATATTTAAAATTTCTTGAATGTACTTGTAAATCGCTAGCGTTGTAGATCTATTTTTGCGAAATCCGTTTTGGCAATCATCGAATATCTTATATTTTTTTCACAAAAGGAATATACGCGTTCGCACATTGCTTTTTCAGACACTTTAGATGCTGTGGGCAGAAGGGAAATTGGTCTATAATTGTTTGGGTCTGTTTATTTTTATAAGAGCTTTTTTAGCTGATTGGGGAATATGCTTTCTTCGAACGATTGATTGATTAGTTTATAAAATGTTAAGGTAAGTTCGTTAGCACATTGCCTGAAAAGGGTTGGTGGGAGTTCGTCTATGCCGTGACTTTTTTGTTTTTTATGTTTTTTAAGATCTTGTTCACTTCGTGACCATCGACTGGGCTAAGAAACATAGTATTTTCAGTGGGGTTAATCACTGATGTTTCTCGCGGTTCGGACCCGGGTGTTTGGGTGGTATTTTCCCCAATGGATGCGAAGAAGTTATTGAATACGTTAGCTACTTGTTGAGGTTCACTTACCAGGTTCGTCGTTTGTAATGTTATATTTTGTTTATCGTTTTTGCTTTTCTTATTTGTTCGTTCTTTAATTATGTTCCACATGGTTTTAACTTTATTTGTTGATTTATTCATTTTAGTTCTCCGCCTACGCCAACGATATGTTGTATAAAATACTCTAACATGAGATTGATCAATTGGTTTGTTTTTACGCTATTTTCTAAAATATTGCTGTTAAAATCTCCTCCAATTATGACGTTATTTTTTATTTTATTTGTTATTTATACAATGCATAACTTGCTTTAATATGGTGCTTCTCAGTCCCTCGATGGGTGGGTTGAAGAAGTTGTTATCGACCTGCGAGGCTTATGCGGAGGAGCATGGCTTAGTTTACAACTCGAAGAAGAGTGAACTTCTTGTATTTAAAGCACCTAAGCAGCAGCCGCGCAGTGTTCCGCCCATAAGTCTCAACGGCGTCGCACTGAAAATTGTTGACAGTTTTAGGTACCTTGGCCACATTGTCACGAGCGACGTAAGAGATGACGTAGATATAGAGAGGGAGCGCAGGGCGTTGTCTGTGAGGAGCAATATGCTTCCCCGCAGGTTCGCTCGTTGTACTACAGACGTCAAAGTAACCCTTTTTAAGGCGTTCTGTCAATCCTTTTACACGAGTGGCCTGTGGATGTCATACACGCGACGAGCCTACAACGTCCTGCGTGTTCAATTTAATCATGCTTTTAGGATGCTGTTGGCGCTGCCATGGGGTTTAGCGTTTCAGGAATGTTCGCGGAGGCTCGCACAGATGGCTTCCATGCCATCATGCGAAAGAAAGCGACCTCATTACTACAGCGCCTGCATGGTAGTGACAACAGCATTCTAAAAATGATCGCTGCCAGACCGGACTGTCCCTTTCAGGGACACTGGGTGGGGACAGTCATAGGTCTGCATAAATAAATAATCTTGTAAAAAAAATAACAATACTAACCTATTTATTTAAGCACTATTGTTACTAACACCAATATACTAACAAAATTATGGATCTTAGTCTGAAATAAAGTTTTATTTAATTTAATTGACTAAAAAAAGTTTCTTCCTCTCTTCTATTCCAGTACATGGTAACTGGTAATTGTAATTTTAACATCGCACAAAACAAAATATTTATTGTACTTTTTTACAGGCGCTGACTGAAAACTGATTATAATTGTCAAATATTAATGCAGTTTGCTACATAATAAGCTGTCTGTGGAGACTTTTAACATATTCTTACAGTTGCATAACATAAGAAATCTGCAGTCCCTTCTAGCTATTATATAAAGTATTATGTGTGTGTGACTGTGTGTTATTGTATGTGTTTTGTGGGGCTTAGCTTATTAGTTACACTTACCATATGTGAATAAAGATAAATAAATAAATAATAATAATAAACTACTACTACTACTTTGTCTAAACTAATATTATAAAGAGAAAAGATTTCATTTTTTGTATTTGTTCGTAATGGAATGGATAAACTCAAAAAATACTTAACCGATTTCAAAAATTATTTGTCAACCACATTTGAAGGTCACATAGTCACCACATAGTATTACTGTTTCACATTTTTTTAAATTTATGAATGAAATGCCCAATTATTGCAGAATAAAATTATAGTTTTTCATTGCAGTGCATCGGTTACTGCTACATTTGTGCTTGAGGACCTGACAGAGAAGCAGTTTCAGAGATCAGTCATAGGACAGTCATCTGAACATAAGATTGATGGGCAGGTCAGTTCCATTCTACATTTCATTTATTTTTTTATTTTTCCTCCTCAAATTAATGGGTTTATTTAACTGTATGTAAGTCTTCAACATATTCCTTAACCAGATGGCACCATGCCATATTCGTGCGTGCCATATTACACAATAGGTTAAGCCAAGCAAGAACCACCTGCACCTTTAAAGATTAATGAACGTCACTAACACCGCTATTAACGTGGCCCAACTAATCTAAAAGGTATCATTGACGGAAGAAGAAGTATAAAGAAATGTGACTTTTTTATCTATACCAAGTGTCTGTTTCCTTATGCTAGGTTTTTTGTTTTTGAAATGTTCTTCTCTTGTATTTGTACAACTAAATACTATTTGTGACATAGGAAACATTTGTGTCTGGCTTTGTTGCACACTTGCCTCATAGGATCAACATACCAAAGCACAATTAATATCACCACTCACATCTATTTTAATCTAGTCTATTCAAATCCTTGTTTCCAATTGATGTTATTTCCACTTAAACAAACATCAACTTTATGCATGTGTAAATAAAGTTGAATTTAGCCTGACTAGTACTTTTGAAACAGTCATAAAAATTGAAGTTGTAGCGCAAACTGAACCTTATGTGTCGGCATTACAGTTGCTTTTAAAACTCGTGTTTGTTTACATGTTTAGCACATAAATTTCGAAAGCAGATAACTTTAGTAATATTATTCTTCTCTCAGATACTCTCATTTTTTTGCTTTCATACATGGTTTCTGAAAATTTCTTGCACTCTTTAGAAGTTTCAGATTGAAATACATATAAACTGATGCTTGTCAACAGTCAGTCAACACATCCCTCTACCTGAGTGAGCTAGAGAAGCTGGGCATCAATGTGAAGGCCAAGAACTTCCTGGTGTTCCAGGGAGCCGTCGAAAGCATTGCTATGAAGAACCCCAAGGAGAGGACTGCGTTGTTTGAGGAGATCAGTGGGTAGGTGGATCCATGACACTGCCACTAAACTCTAAACACTGGATAATTTTAGCACAAGCAATCAGCTATTTAATCGCTCTTTGGAACCTCGATACAGTAACAACGCTATATCTCTCCGCCAAATAATCCAATCCAATCCGTCGTAAACCGCAATTTTTAAACCATATTCAAATGGAACGAGTTGCCAGAATGCGATGCAGCGGCGAAGTAGTCGCTAAAACGTGTGATTCCAATCGCGATCGAACGCAAAGTCGCTAATTAGCAGCTGCTGTTGCCCTTAGAGCTTGTACTTGTTTCAATCTTCCGGAACGGCGGATAAATATAATATACTACAAGGAGCAGCTGCATGTAGTATCAGCAAGTCTGCAAGTAGGGATTTACCTGCTGCATGCCTGCTAAGAGCCTAAATGACATCAATTTATAATAAAAGACACTTTTTTTATTTACTCCAAACCTATCCTCATATCGTAAGTTCTATCCTAATTTATTTATTTACAGAACGTTATAGGTGTTTATGCTTACGTCTGCAATATTTTTCAAATTACTTGTGTACGACACGTTTTCATAGAAAACATAAGCATCCGTCGCACAATTTTTGGCAGGTGTGTGCATTGGCCAGTCTTTACTTTCATGTGATGCTCTGACTCCACCAGATCAGGAGTTCTCAAGGAACAGTACGAGCACTGTCGTGCCGAAGTGAATCGTGCTGATGAAGAAGCACAGTTCTCTTACCAGAAGAAGAAGGGAGTGGCCGCTGAGAGGAAGGAGGCCAAGTTCGAGAAGGAGGAGGCTGAGAAGTACACCCGGCTCAAGGAGGAACTGGTGAGTTGTCATATTTATAGAAAAAACAGATTTTGTCCACGGCTTTGCCCGTGCCGATGTCGGAAATTATCCCCCGGGAACATACTAAGTACAGAAAGAAGTATATAAGAAGTATCCTATAATCTTATCCCGGTCATGGTCTACCTGGTCCAGCCGTTATGGCGTGAAAAGGTAACAGACAAACAGAGTTTCTTTCAAATTTATAATATTAGTAAGTATGGATGAATGAAAAAAATATACTCATCTTACCTATCAGTTCTTTATAGTATACATTATGTCAACAACTTGCCATATAATCCATCTCACCCTAGACTATCTAGCTAAGGTAAGTTGGATAACATGGCAAGTTCCAACTGCTGCTAAAGTAGTCATTTTATTCCTGAGAATTGATCACTTGAATGTTCTTACTAACCTTGCATTTCGTATAAAAATATCTTTGTTATTAACTGTCTGCCTGTGTCGAGGCAATGACTTCAGTAGTATCCTGAGTTCTAACTCCTCAAACTGTGATTTTATACCTACAGCAAGAACAAAAAATCGAGCTCCAACTCTACCACTTATACCACAACGAGAAAGAGATCCAATCCATGGAGGAAGACCTTCAGCACAAGCAGACAGAGCTGACCAAGGTGGAGAAGAAGAGGCAGAAGCTGGAGGAAGCACTTAAGGAGAAGAAGAAGGAAGCTGGTACTGTGCAGAGAGAGACTGCGAAGATTGAGCAGGAGATCCGGGAAGTGGTGAGTGGGACTGTGACTTGTTGATGAAGGCCAAAATGTATACTGCTTCCTTGGTCTAGTGGTCGCAAGCGCTACTGCTGAGCATGAGGTCCTGGGTTCGATTCCCGGGTCGAGCAAAGTCTTATTGTGTTCTTCCAACAAGAGTTTCTCAGTAGCAGCACGGAGTCTGGATTTGTGCCCGGTTGATAGCAATAGTTTCGCCCCTTATTACATGGGTGTTCGGTATAAGGCGGGATTTCAACACAAAAAAAAACAAAGTTACCGTTAGATAGAGTATATTACTTTTTACACCGTTTTACATAATATCGCACTTTAACAGTTTACAAATACAATAAAAACTAACATTAAACAACCGATTTTGGCGGGAACGCCCGAGCGATTTGGCATACGTCCGCGCACAGTGGTGTTTCGAGGGCACTCAGTCGACAGCCGCGCCGATGAGCTACCCCGCGCGTCGGCCGGCAAGCGCGCGTACACGCGTCGGCCCGGCGCATCGCACAAGGCAAGCATGATCTACGATGCTTCTGTGTCTCGGGTCTGCCATTTCGCTTCACGCGTAATTCGAAACTTAAAACTAACATTTTCATTTACATGAGGCGAGTGAGTTGCCTACAATGGGACTTAAACATAACTGTCGAAATGAGGGTGTACTATAGATACACCTGTGCCTAACCTTTCGGGGATTACAGGTGTGACGTCATCAAAGCACTCTGCACTCCAGATTTATTTAAGCTACTTGACTGCTACAAGGACCTTTTGGCGCTCGAATGACGCTGGTAGGGGGCGCTGTTGGGGAACATTTGTGCAATTGTTTTGTGAAATGTGCCATCCACGAAGACGCACCCCACTCCGCGATTCCTGTACTGTAAGCTGTACTTTAGTACGGAGCGGAGCGGAGTGCGGCGCGTCTTCGTGGATGGCACTATCTATACCGAGAAAACTGACTTGTCATCACAACCAAAATTCATCAAAATGGCTTTTACATTAAAGGCCCTAGTGTGAGTTTCTTTTAACCATCTCGACTTTACGCATCGACCGTGTTCGGCGCGCCGATTGGCCCTTCACTGGCCTTCACTCTGTCTTGCTATACAGTGTAAGTCTTTATAATGTGCACATATCGAAATGAAGGAATTTATGCTTAATTTTACTGACAGAAAAAAATACTCAAAAAATCTAAATATTTTTTATTTTTATTAAAAGGCACGTACGGGCGTCTTATTGAGAAATTTTACGATTATTGTAAAAATAAATAAAAATGTTTTATTGACATAAAAAAAAGACGTTACATATTAATTTGAAGCCCTGACTCCTGAGCTAGGTGGTACCTCTGTTACAGGAATCAGTGTCTTCACCCGTTTTTTGAATATAAACATTTTATGCAATAAAATTAAAAATAAAATAATTTAAAATGTAGGAATAAAATTTAGTGCATGCATGCTCTTGAGTGGTTTGTGTGCGTGTGTGTTTGTTGTGTTTTGTGTATGTGTATGTGTGTGTGTGAGCGAGTGAGTGTAAGTGATTATGCTTGGTGGTTGGACTTTGGGTATATGTGACGATTTGTGTGCCTACTTTGCTATTTAATTATCACGAGTATTGTTCTTTAAGTATGTTTTCTGTCTGTAGGTAATCCAGTGTTTGAAGCCATGTGTTTAGTTTTATCTTAGTTTTATTTTTTGTTAGTGGGTTGATGTGGAGAATTTTGTTTACTTTATTATAAATATAAGTAGCTAGGTATAGGCGTTGCCGTCGAGCGGCTGCGGTCCTACACTTGACTGCGCGGCACACATTAGTGATAGTTCTCTGATGTTTTGTTGTGAGATTTACTGGTGTGATTTCATGCTGTTTTATTATAAGATTGAGAAGGTATAATTGTCTCACTGTAAGTACCTGACAACTCTCATACAGAGTTTTTGTAGGGAACAGCCACTGTTTGAAGGTCATGACTTTTAACAGAGATCTTTGAGCTCTCTCGAGGTGTATCATATAGGTTTTACAAGCACCTCCCCATGCCGTGACACAGTACCCTATGATTGATTGTGCTAGTGCTAAGTACACCGCACGGAGAAGTTTAAAGTCGGCCACTTGCCGCAGTCTCTTGAACGCCCATATAAGTTTCCTAACACGGGAGGCAGTCTGTTCAATGTGGGGACGCCAGGTAAGTCCCTCATCCAGAATCACACCCAGGTATTTTGTTGTGTGATTGGAAGATATGAACATGGAAGACTGTTATTGGGGTCATCACAAGAGTGTGCTTTAAGGCTTATTACTGTAGGTTTAGTTTTTGCGAAAGTAAATTGCAGAAATGAGGTTTGCCCTTCATGCTACAACTTCTACTCATAGTTCATATATTTATTTCGTTTACATTATGTCATGTCATTCTGGTTGTCACTGTCATATTATTAAAATTGATTGAATTTACAAAATGAGTAATGCATAGATATTCTAAATAATACATCCATGTAAATATGAGACATACATTATTTATTCCTAATTATAAACATACTTAATAAGTTTTGTTGTCTATTTACCAGACTTCAGCGTAGCAAAGGGAAGATACCGAATTTTATCGTTTTATATGCACAATGTTTATAAAACAAATCATTTTCTCTTACAGGAAGCCGAAATCACAAAGAAGCGTCCGACCTTTATAAAAGCTAAAGAACGCGTGACCCACACACAGAAAAAGCTAGAAAGTGCACTAAAGACTCTGGAACAGGCTCGCAAGGCCCACGAGGCTCATCAGGCCGATATCAAGAAGTTGGAGGATGAACTGCGCCAGATTGAGGAGCAGAAGGCACAGTGGGAGCAAACGACGTTAGGAGCCACTCATACGGGAAGGGCTGATGTGCATCTTGAGGAGGCACAGGTAACTGCAGAGTTTTCTTTAATATCCACAGTTTTAATGTCCAAAACAGACGTTTCTGCTCATGCTTGACATGGTCTTCCATAAAGCTCATGGGATTTATGTTTCTAGTTGAAATAAATGAGTGTTGAACCTAAAAAGTTTGCAAGGCAACATTTTCAGTATATGTAAACACAAAGTAGAGTACAGGTACAGTTCGATTCAAACTTAATGGCGGCTCGGAAGTACGCTACTCGCTGGGCAGTACCCCCCTCCCCCCGCTGACACATGAATTCGGCTTATTCGGCGACTCGCTTCGTGTTTCGAGCCGCCATTAAGTTAGAATCGGAGTGTACCACGTTTTTCAAACTTCAATCAATCTGCTAAGTCTTTCCCCTATGTTGGGGTCGGCTTCCAGTCTAACCGGATGCAGCTGAATACCAGCATTTTACATGAAGCGACTGCCTGTCTGACCTCTTCTAACATTCTTCAAACTTTGACAATTGGCAAAAGGGCGATTGACAATTGTCTTCTATTACTCGTAAATACTATTGAGAGTAGCCCAACAGAAAAACTAATAAAATCGTTTCTTATTTATCCAGATCCGTGAATACGAGGAGTTGAAGATGGAAGCGTCTCGCCAGGCGGCGCGGTACTTACAAGAGTTGGATTCAGTCAACAGGGAGCAGAAAGCCGACCAGGACAGGCTCGACAACGAGAACCGGAGGAAGGGGGACATCGAGAATAAACATCGACAGAAGGTAATATATAACTGACCAACTATACATTAAAATAATAAAAGCCTCGAAATGCGTTTTAGTTCCGGTTATTACACATATCTGTAATTTGTCTATAATGGCAGGTATCTTTCCAACGGCGTTCAAAAAAGCAGTAGTTCACCCCATTCATAAATCTGGTCGCAGAGATGACGTCAACAACTATCGTCCAATCTCGATTCTAACAGCGATGTCAAAGATCCTTGAACGAATACTGAATAAGAACCTGACCAGTTTTCTCAACGCAAACAACATCTTAGCGAATAACCAATATGGTTTCAGAAATGGAGTTAGTACCGAAGACGCTGTCATGGATTTGTCTAGTCACGTGGCTAGATCGCTTGATAGAAAACACAAGTGCCTGGGAATTTTCCTTGATTTGTCAAAGGCATTCGACACCGTTTCTGCCCAAGCCTTATTGAGTAAAATGGAAAGCATCGGTATACGTGGACACCCATTGAAAATCTTTGCAGATTATCTCAGCAATCGTACCCAAATAGTGAAAATCGGCCCTCACGAAAGTGATGAGCTTTCAATCACATACGGCGTCCCACAAGGCAGCATTCTGGGGCCTACTCTCTTTCTCATTTATATTAATGAACTCTGCAAACTGCCTCTAAATAACTGTAAGATATTTACGTACGCGGATGACACTGCCCTTGTTGTAGATGGTGATGACTGGCCCCAGACATACCAAAACGCCGAGGCTGCGCTGTCCGCTGTAATGAAATGTTTGGCTGACAACTTGCTCACCTTAAATGTTGATAAATCGGTATATGTTCCATTTTCCATTCGGTCCAATCTGTGTCCCTCAAACTCCTTTACCATAAAAGCGCATGCTTGCGGATCCTTAACACAGTGTAGCTGCCTCTTCCTCGCCAAATCCACTTGTGTAAGGTATCTAGGAGTACTCATCGATCAGCATCTCAACTGGCACCCCCATATAGCCAAAGTCACATCCCGCATACGTAAGCTAATATATGTTTTCAAAAAGTTACGAAACTCTGCTGATGAAGGATACGCTAAAATTAGTATATTTTGCCCTATGCCGGTCTGTCCTAACGTACTGCTTGCCCGTCTGGGGTGGTGCCACCCAAAATGCTTTTATCCGCCTTGAGAGAGCCCAGAGAGCTGTCCTTAAGGTAATGCTCTCTCTTCCACGTAGGTATCCCACTGTGCAGCTCTATTCCGACTGCAAGGTACTCACAGTCAGGCAACTTTATGTGCTCCTGTCGACCCTACGCATACACTCTGCCCGTCCTCCAAAGGAACCGACTGGCAGGCTTAAGCATAATGTTTTTCCCCATGAACGCCATAGAACTGCCTTTGCCAAACGCCAATTCTACGTTAATAGCATTAATATGTACAACCTCCTAAATAAAAAGTTTAAAATTTATTCATGCCCTAAATATAAATGCAAAAACTTACTTAGAGATTATCTCCAAACACTGAGTTATGATGACACTGAGGATCTTCTGCTGGGTAATTTATAATGATAAGGTACTATACATATAAATATAAGTTTAAATCTAACCTTATGCGAATGTGTACCGGTTACACCACTTTCTTTTTAATTTCACACACCCTACACCTACACACCACATACGCACTCACACACATCCTACACTTACTCACTACACACAGACACATGCACTCGGACCCTACATTTATTCACCTCACCACACAGCTAAACGTTTTTCATTTCATTATGTGTTTTCTTTTCATAGATTATATCCTGTTTTTCTTTTACACCATTTGCTTTTTGTTGTAACGTCCCGTTTTATTATATTGTGGCTTTGTCTCGTTTGTTACGGAGAATCACTGACTCCTAAGATACAGGCACATACACCTAGTTTAGGAGTCAGGGTATTTAAATTATTGTGACCTAGTTATAAGCCTTATAATATGCTCTTAGTTCTATGGTTCTTGTACTGTGATGGCTTTTGGTGAAATAAAGAATTTATTAGCAAGAGGCAAAATCGTAATTGTTCTGTTGCGAAAAAGGGATAGCGCTACTGGCCCTGTATAGCTCCATCTCTGTCTTGCACCAGAGGTATGACGGATTTCACATTGAGTACAGCCCCTGATAGCCCATCTGTTGTCGATACTGATGTTGTTAACTCTTGTGATTTAATCATGAAAAGACAAAGCAAAACTTTTTTTTGTTTCGTTTGAGTATTCGGCAATAAAAATACCAATCAATTATTTAGCATGCATTGATACATCATTTAGATTAGTTTATTAGATTTGTCACGCGCATATATTTAACTTTATTATTTTTTTTGTTCTAATTTCAATTCAATTTAATAATAACAACGTTTATCACCCAGGGTCACGAACGGAATGAAGCTATGAAGCGCGTGGACAAGCTGAACGAGCACATCAAGAGTTCTGAGCAAGCGCTAGAGGAGCAGAGGCGACTGCGCGCTGAACTGCAGGTCAGGACTTAGCATTGTTTTACATTATAACACTATTGGGTCAAAATCATATTTTTTGTTTTATCATGTTTATATATCGATACGCATCAGCTCTCTTGAGTTTCGCAAAGTAATTTTTATTTATTTATTTAAGGATTACCAATGAGTTACATAACAAATTATCTTTTACAATAGTAAAACTTAGTTTTATTACATTATCCTGTAACGCACACTCAATTACAGGTATCCACAGCTTACACATTATCGAGTACTTAGTGCTCTGAATACATAATTTAAATAAAATTAAGAATAAAAAAAGAAACAATATACATGCCATTATAAAAATTTAAACTTACACGAATACAATACAGTAAAACCAAGCATTAACTTGATTATCAAATATTATATCATAATGAATTAAAATTAAAAAAAATATAATATTATTTTAAAAATTATAAATAAAAAGTAAAAAGTAGAATTATAAATTAAATTAAATTAAATTAAAAGTATACATTATTTAATGATTGGAATGATAAGTCAAATGTCCTCTAACCGAAAGTGCTTATATAATTTGTTTTTAAAAGTGTTGAGACTGTCATGATTGATATCGATTTCAGCTTTGCGGCATAAAGCATTATACAATTTGGTAGCTCTCGTAAGGGGAGAGTTGTCACCTAAATTGGTTTTGTGAAAAGATTGTCTGAAAAGATTGTAGGTATGTGACCGTGGTAACCTGCTAGGAACATTAATACATATTTTAGATAGTAGGTCAGTATTTAGTTTAGATGTCAGTAATTTGTGTAGGAAACAAAGATCAAGCACTTTTCTACGATTGGTGAGGCTTTGAAAGGAGACGTTTCATTTTTGTATGAGACTCCGGCCATAACATGTACACTTTAGAAAAAATGGGAAACGAACCCCTAAATACAATAAAGACTGTTTTTTTCCATAATATCTAATACTTTTTGGGCACAAAATAAAAACCGAAAATGTTTGACGTTTGTCAGGAGAAATACGACCATCGACAGCTAGCCATTTTCGTCCAGAAGTACCTACAAATCTACAATCCACAAAAGCAGTTTTTTTTATTTTTATGATGAATCACACTTTCTAATTAATCAAAAAAGTTGTATAAGATAGCTATCTTATTGTAGTATAGAAATACATGCCTTTCATATTTATTTAAATAACGTCTACGTGATATTATTATGTTAAAATGTAACATGATTTCTGGACGAAAGCAGTATGCAAGTAAAACGACGCCATGATGAATAGAATATGGCAATAATTTGTTAAACTATTATTTTTTGTGCCGAAGTAATCAGGGGAATAAACAGGAAAGAATATTTTTCCTCAATTCGTGGAATTTTTTCCTTGTTTTACATTAACGTACACTTTATGGCCGAAAATGAAACATCTCCTTTAAAGTGATGAACACGGTCTTTATAAGATTTCAATTGTTTCGTGGTTTCATTTTGTAAGGATAGATGATACAAGAACCTCCTCTGGACTCGCTCAATACGTTGCTTATGAACGTTATAACGGGGTGACCGAACCTGTGAACAGTATTCCAGATTACTGCGAACGAACGTCTCATATAGGATAATTTTGGTCTTAGAGTTCTTAAAGGGCTTTGAGGTCCTTAATACAAAACCTAGCATTTTGTTTGCGTTTGATATTATCTTATCCATATGGTCATTTTAGGTCAATTTACTATCCATCAAGATTCCCAGATCCCTGATAGTATCAACTTCGTTGAGTGTATTGCCCGAAAGAGAGTATTGTGTATTAAAAACATTTTTTTTTGCGACAAAATTTTAATTTAACTTGAGCCTGTAGTCCATAGCGTCCCACGGTAGGCAAACACCTCTATTTAATACACCATCTCCGAGTGTCTGACACTCGCGACACTCCATCATAAGAAGGATAATCTAGAGGCTCAACCAATGTGATTGTTGTCCAGGCCGACGTGGGCGAGTGCCGCGGCCGCGCCGCCGAGCTGCAGGCGCAGCTGGAGGACGTGGCCGCGGCGCTGGGCGACGCGCGCGTGGACAAGCACGAGGAGGCGCGGCGCAGGAAGAAGCAGGAGATCGTCGAGAGCTTCAAGAGGGATATCCCCGGCGTGGTGAGTCTTAGTGATGTCTGTCTGTTAAGTCTGATCTTGGATAACGTCGATGAACCGGTAGCAGCAACCAGTAACGTGTACAGAACAGGGCATATTCTGGCCGCATTGGTTCGCAAGACGAAACGAAAAGTGATATGCGGCCTGTCTGTAATGTGTGATGGTTTATACAAAATATACGAACTGATGTAGATGAAGTTAGGACGATTTTTTTTCTGGTTATTTCGACGTGGCTAACCCAAATGTACCTAGCCTTAATAGTTATATCAAAATGATCTTTGTTCTCCTTTGCAAAAGCTTGTTGGTGGGTTGCTGTTTGGGTTACTGTTAGAGGTAAACCGACTGTGAAAGTGTAGCGGTTACATCATCAACAGCCTATAAATGTTCCCACTGCTGGGACACAGGCCTCCTCTCTGTGAGAGGGAGTGGGCCGTAATCCACCACGCGGGCCCAGTGCGGGTTGGTAGATGTCACATGTCTTCGAATTTTCGGTTCTAGGACATGCCGGTTTCCTCACGATGTTTTCCTTCACCGTTACATCGCCACATACGAACTACGCATCATAGACATAACGTCACACAAATCTTGTATCGCGCAATTATAGTTTACCGAGTGATCGACATATATACAAGATTTCAACTTCAAACCGAGGGGCAGTTGCCCGCCAGACACAACACCCGTCTGCACGCGTAGCATGAACACCGTAGAAACGAGTTTTGTCGACGGAAGAATAGAGAAACTTACAGATAAACAATCACAATATGTCATTTTGTCTATTCTTCCGTCGACAAAACTCGTTTCTACGGTGGTCATGCTACGCATGCTGGTCGGAGGATCCTCCCTTTTCTATGGTGGATGAGTGAACTTTACACCCTGTTCCTCATACCACTAAAACAGGACTGTAGTCTAAAAAACTACTGCATTATTATTCTACTATGAATACTGGCCATTCTGTTCAGGTCAGTTAACGGCAATGCTAAATATTTGTCTAAAACGATTGCATTTTAAAACCTCAAATCGCTGCGATTCCACCACAACTTACAATCAATCCAATAACCAATAATTGTACGTATGATTTGTGTCAGTACGACCGCATGATCAACATGTGCCAGCCGACGCACAAGCGGTACAACGTGGCCATCACCAAGGTGCTCGGCAAGTACATGGAGGCCATCGTCGTGGACACGGAGAAGACGGCCCGCAGGTGCATCCAGGTAACAATACAGCTAGCAGTATGTCTTCCTACACAGCACGAGCGCATGATCAACATGCTTATAGCATCATTTACCTTATTACAAAACACGATTAAACCATTAATAAACTCCAATTCTTCGGGAATAAGATGGTATGTTATGGTTAAAGGTCTTACCAAACTGGAGCAAATTCCACGCGGGTTGCGGGACGAAATTTGCTTGTGCAGACTGTGTCAGAAAAGTAGTTTGGTGGTGTTCAAACTGGCAGGAACAGTCGCGTGACTTCCTAACTATATCATATTTAATTCGCCTCAGTGTCGTCGCCAGAGCTTTAACGATAACTTTGGTTGATCGATCACCCAATAGTAGTTTATGAAAACACTCGACGAAATATTGAGAGCGTTCCAGAAGTTTCATACCTGTCCACATAAAAACGTGCAGATTATTAACTTGTGTTTATTTTTAGGTACTCAAAGAAAGGATGTTGGAGCCAGAAACTTTTCTGCCGCTAGACTACATTCAGGCCAAGCCACTACGGGAGAGACTGAGGTGAGCCTTTCTATCACTAGCAGATTTTTGATGAATCTTCTGATATTAAGTATTACGTTTTTCTAGGGCATTACTTAAGATTTAAGAAAACTTCTAATGTATATTTGAAATATTCATAAGCAAAGCCAAGAGCTATTTCTCGTCAGAGTCCAATTTGTCACTGATATTATCGAATTGACGCTAGTGTTTGCACTTACGCAGCGTATATGTGGTGTCAATGCTTACACTGGACTTTGGGGAATTATTGAATGTAATGGTTGACTTGGGGGTACACACATCCGTGCCACCCAGATTTCGACGTTCAAAGAGTGCTAATTCTCAGTCTGATTTGAATAAATGACTTTTTCACTCCTCTTGCTCAAAAAGTCCGTCATTGTAGCGTACCAGAGTGGGGAAAAAATTGCATATCTTGCTCTAGGGGAAAAAGTAATTTTTGTCTATAACCAACGAGCCTACAAAAACGAAAAAGTCTATTCTCATGTAAAACTAGTTTTTTACTGTCGCATACCGTGATAAAAGTTTCTTTAAAAATTCAGATTGAACAAATTGTATATTTTTAAAAACAAAATAAACTATTTAATATTGTATTGGATTATTTTATTTTCTCGCAATCGTACTGAAAAGTAGAGTGTAACAAACGGCGCGAAAACCCATTCTAACTCGGTTTCTATTTACTCCCTCGCTAAAGCTCGTGAGTAAAACTACCTCGTTAGAATGGGTTATTTTTAGCCCCTCGTATAACAATGTACTATTGATGATGTCTAATGCCAGCACTTACGCCCGGCAGGGACATAAAAGAGCCCAAGAACGTGAAGCTGCTGTTCGACGTGCTGCGCTACGAGCCGCCCGCCATCCACCGCGCCGTGCTGTTCGTCACCAACAACGCGCTCGTGTGCGAGACGCCCGAGGACGCCTCGCGCGTCGCCTACGACCTGGACCGCTCCAAGAACAGCAGATATGATGTGGGTGGCAACAAAACTATCATTATTTTTCAAACCGCTAACCTGCTAACTGGCCTCAAACTCGATAAGAACGGGTTATGTGACATTTTTTCTTACTTACTTTCTAAAGAATTGATTAGATTATTCTTGACTTGCGTCAAAATAACAAACCAGTCGCAACAAAGCGGCTACCATGGCAACAAACCCAATAACACAACATTGTTAAGACATTGTTAGGTAGAAAGATGTTGATGCAGGATTATAGGTTATACAGTGTAAATATTCAAAGTAAAATAAAATTTGGTGCTATAAATGTTACTCTTTGTTATAATGTGTAAATACATAACAATTATATAGCATTTCATGTGGTTTACTTTTTGATTTCGTGTATTGAAGTTCAAACACAGTTATCGCGTCACGCCATCGTCATGTGACTGTCATGTGACTGTCATAAAAACCAAAAACGTCAAGAATAATCTATTCTATTTTTTGAGACCTTCCTCAGGAAAAGTTCCGTAACGCAACATAATCTTATCCATAATTTTGTAGGCCCTGGCATTAGACGGCACATTCTACCAGAAGTCCGGTATCATCTCCGGCGGTTCGCTCGACTTGGCGCGCAAGGCCAAGAGATGGGACGAGAAACACCTCTCACAGCTCAAGTCTAAGAAGGTATGTGTATTAAAACTTACTAAACTGAAGTAGGAATCGTCTAAAAAATATTTTCATTTCGGAACATTGATTATATTATAATTGGTAACTTAAAAAAAATATTTTTTATAATATTCTTTACTCTAGAATTTGTTACAAACAAGTTATAATAATGAGCAAGTTATCAAATGATAACCCACTTTTAATCTTCGTAAGACAAACCGATTCAAAAAAGTTTTCAAAAATTAATTGACAAGGGGAGCTAGAATAAATCTTGTTGCGAAAACCCTTCACAACTGTTTAACTATTAAAATGTTTCATGTTGACATACAACTAACTTACAGGAAAAACTGACTGAAGAGCTTCGTGAGTCCATGAAGAAGTCCCGCAAGGAGTCGGAGCTGACGACCGTGGACTCTCAGATACGAGGCCTCGAGTCCCGGCTCAAGTACGCCATCACTGACAGGGACACCACGGTATGTACACCGTACTCATTTTTAATTAAAGTCTTACATAAAAAAGCTTAAAATTTATTAAATAACTTATTTGACTCCCAAAACAGCAATGTCCTAATTAATATTGATATTTTATTTGCAGTTAAAACAAATCAAAGCTTTGGACGCAGAACTCGCCGAGTTTGAAAGGAAGATTGAAATGTTTGGTGTAAGTATAAGCCCTGGTATGCACGGGCAGTTTTTTTTCCCCGCACTGGATTTTCAACGCATTGAAAATCCAACAGTGTATTTATTTGACGCGCTGGGATGCGGTATGTTGTATTCTCAATGCTCGGCTCAACACCTAGAGTTGAAAGTCCAGTGCGCGATTAAATTCCGCCGCGATATTTTTCTAACCACAGTGAATGACCTGTTACTTTAGCGTATTTCATTTTCTTTTTTAGAGTGATAAGATAGTTAATTGATTCACGCGTGACCTTGCGGAAATCCATTATATAATAGATGTGGATATATTTAGTAACCTGTTCCGCTTAGCTATTTCTAAAGAGCCATAAAAACTCCTGAAATAAATTGACACGTGTTTCACCTTTCAATGAGGCATCCTCAGGATGACGATGGACTTGTTGTGAACTCGAACACGGCGTGTTGCCACACCGAACGCTGAGTGTTTTAGAGTGATAACTAAATTGAATTGCGCATTAAGGCTAAGTTCAGATGAACGCGCGACGACGCGCGGTTGGCTCGGCACGCGGTTTAAGATTGTAACAAATCAATGTTGTTGTGTACATGACCGCGCGTCACCGCGCGTGCCCGCGCGTACCGCCATGCACCGCGCGCAAGTTGTTGACGCGCGTCGTCGCGCGTTCATCTGAACTTAGCCTTATATGGGAATTTGTTTGTGGAGCTTTGTGTTTGGTAATGAATCATGTTTGTTGCAGCCTCAAGTCGAGGACATAGAGCGAACGATACATGCCAGAGACTTGAAGATACAGGAGATCAAGGAAAACATGAACAATGTAGAAGATGTCGTGTTCCGCGGCTTCTGTCGCGACATTGGCGTCGCGAACATACGGTAACATTATTTACATATTCTTAGATAGTATAGTGGACCTTATCTTTATCAATCTAAGGTTGAATGTCACTTGCACGTCATAAAATGACTAGGTCTATTTGTCTATGTGACATAGTTTCAACCTTAGTGAAGTTTGAATGAACTGGAAAGTATTGTCAAAAATGGTAAAGCTCTTACGAGGTTCACTATACATTCCGCGGCCGTTATTACGGACGTGTGACGTTATAGAAGTGAAACTTCTTAAAAATAAAGAGTAACAGATGTTGTGTGACAGAGAGAGAGAGAGAGTTATATCTTTCTTCTCTCTCATGTGCCTAAACGTGACACGTCCTAGAAATTTCACTCTCAATTCTCGTCCAATTATCGAATCGCCATGCCATGCCAAATAAGATTCACTTCAAAAGTTCGGCTTTGTAGAGCACCATCTCTGTCATACCTGTATCACAGTCTCTTTCTACAACATAATGTACCAGTATCGATTGCGTTTTATTTTTTCAATGTCACGAGCCATGTCAAGTCCGTTCACAGTAATTTTACCTCTCATGTTGCATCTCTGTCAAAATCACAGTGATCTTTATTCTCGTTGCAGTAAGGTTGCTATTAGAGGTAAAATAACAGTGAATTGTACCTTATTTGATAAGTAAATAAACATGTGTTTTATGCTTACAGACAATACGAGGAGCGTGAGCTGCGCGCGCAGCAGGAGAGAGCCAAGCGTCGCATGGAGTTCGACGCGCACATCGATAGGATCACATCCAACTTGGAGTTTGAGCGCTCTAGGGATACACAGAGTACGTATGATTCAATATTATTATCATAGCAATTATTTTCAACTCGACTTCGGCAGAAAGACTTAACCTAAAAATTTTACTTCTGAACCAAAGAACATTGGGGTAGACGGCAAACGTCGGATACGCCAGACGCTTTCAGGCTAGACAGACCGACGATCTTCGCAGGGTAGCTTCGCACCTTATAGCCCTGTTACCCTATCAGCTACTCTTACCTGAGAATCAAGTTAATTGCGTGGGACTGAAGAAGCCCATGTTAAGCAGTGGACACTTATAGGCTGATGATAATATTCTCCATACTAGATTAAATTTCTAATCGGGTCATTGGTCGTCAAACAGCACGGTCGCTCCGGGAACGAGGTCCGTCCCAATTTTTTTTTTTTACGGTACCTTTGTGGCCTTGCACATGTGCCGGTTGCTTGCCGGCGAAATCGAACAGTGATTCTTTGTTTTCTGCTTCTACTTCTGCTGTGATTTTACCAGCCGCCAAATAATTACATTAAATTAGTGCTAAAGTGAGGTCCTACCTACGTGCGTTCCTGATCGCAAGCAAGCGATCATACAATGACCCAAGCTAATCTGGTGAGATCTTTCCATATCTTTCAGGGCGTTGCTTTTCTCTGCAGATCGTTATTTTATTGATGAGTGGAGGTCATTATAAATCCATACATCTTAGATGTTGTATTTACAATTTGTTCAACTAATTTTAAACTATAATACATGTGTGATTATGTGCATAATATCACCCGTCTCTCTACTATTCCATTGCTTACTCAAGGATGTATATCCGTAACGGCTCGCAAATCTTTCCTTATCCTAAGGGCACGTCTTCCTTACCATTACCGCTCCTCCCGGTCTACTCCCTGATATGCAATGGTCTCTGTAACCCCATGTAGCATGAGGCTCCAGGGGCTAGTGCAAATCTTGGGGTTCATTCGATTTATCGAGTTTGGTTAAACCACGTTGGTGTCGGTGCATTTAATTCATTCATTTATACTAGATTAGTAATCTGAAACCATTTCTACAGAGAACGTAACCCGCTGGGAGCGTGCGGTCCAGGACGCGGAAGACGAACTGGAGGGGGGGCGCCAGGCCGAGGCCAAGCAGCGCCAGGAGATCGACGCCGAGCTGCGCCGCGCCGACACGCTCAAGGCCGAGCGGGCCGCCGCGCGCGCCCGGCAGGACGCCGCCGACGACGCCGTCAACAAGGTGCGCTACTACATCTAATATTATCGACCCCTCGCCGCGCCGCGCCGACACGCTCAAGGCCGAGCGGGCCGCCGCGCGCGCCCGGCAGGACGCCGCCGACGACGCCGTCAACAAGGTGCGCTACTACATCTAATATTATCGACCCCTCGCCGCGCCGCGCCGACACGCTCAAGGCCGAGCGGGCCGCCGCGCGCGCCCGGCAGGACGCCGCCGACGACGCCGTCAACAAGGTGCGCTACTACATCTAATATTATCGACCCCTCGCCGCGCCGCGCCGACACGCTCAAGGCCGAGCGGGCCGCCGCGCGCGCCCGGCAGGACGCCGCCGACGACGCCGTCAACAAGGTGCGCTACTACATCTAATATTATCGACCCCTCGCCGCGCCGCGCCGACACGCTCAAGGCCGAGCGGGCCGCCGCGCGCGCCCGGCAGGACGCCGCCGACGACGCCGTCAACAAGGTGCGCTACTACATCTAATATTACTCACGGGGTACGGGGTACTCCCGGGGTACTCACGAGGTACTCTCGTGGGTAATTGTCGCGTGTGTCATGTTAGGCCTGCAGAAGATCAAATATCATCCGAATTTTACACATATATTACTAAATTATTCTAGTCTTCACCAAATCCCTAAACCCTATTTTCAGGAATTCAATATTTTATCCCTACCCTGTCTCTATATTTTTGAAGTCTGTAAGTTCGTGCGTAAGTATCCAGAATTCTTTACAAAAAGAGAGGACATACAAACGAAAATTATTTTAAGACACAAAAATAGACTAAACTTACCAAAATCGCGACTAAAAATGCACTCCAATAGTACCTTTGTAATGTCTATAAAAATTTATAATAATTTGCCCGAAATAATAAAGAATTTAAATAAATATAACATCTTTATCAGTGAATTGAAGCTTTTCCTTGTAAACAAATCCGACTATAGTATAAGTGAATACTTAAATGATAAATTATAGGTAACTTCATACTATCCATTTTTATCTACTAATACTCACTATTAAAGATACGCCTACCTACTCTTATTACGAAAAATATATAATTTAAAAAATAAATAATCTTTCAATAAATAACTTAACTTAGGGATAATAAATATTAATTACGTAATAAATAATCATCTGTTACGACGCCTCATTAAGGTGGATAACAATTAAAATTCTATTGTGTCTCGTTAATGACAGTTGAAAGGATAAGTAAACAAACAATAATGAATAATTTAAAAAATAAATGGTTATTATAATGTTACTAATAAATAAACGTATATATTTTATAAAATAATAATATGAATTCGTAAATTGAATTCTGTATTACTAAATATATAACTTACTAACTACTTAACTAATAATACAATTGTTACATTAAACGAGCAGTGCTCTTCCTCCTCTCTCCTACTTGATCTATGCTGTGCCCGACAGGGTCCATAATTGTGACTAATATAATTATTTCCCTACCAACTATATACATTATGGTACGCAATAAAGAATTTGAGATTTGAAATCACCAGTGCTATTTCGACGCTATATTTTCAAGCCCCAATTCTCTCCAGAGAATCTAATAATAATATATATTTTTTGGTAAAATGGACTCATAGCGTTATTAAAAGAAATTCGACTAAAATAAAATGTCTAAGGCAAAAATCCCGGGTTTTCTTAAGCTCTCGCTTGTCATTAGGAATATTCGTACCTAACTTACTTACGAATTTTAGTTTAAATTGAAAGTAGAACGTGAGCCATTCCAAATAATACGAATTAGTGAGACCAAAAATCATCAGAACACAATAATATTTTATGAAGTGAAAACTTCTTTAGGCGCGTTGGGCATTTTTGAGATGGGACTAATTGATTTTGCGACCTGTTACCAACACCGTGGAGTAATAAAATTTTGCAATACTATTTATCGAACAAAAATGGCGGAATACGACGTGAATTCGAATAACCTCTATGGTTTTTTTTTTAAATTACGGAGCTGTGGTAGTGAAAAGCGCGTGCATGACAATGTTCTTTTTTTTTATTCGAGATGCATAATGTAATTTAGTACAACATTATAACACTCATTTAGATGATATTATGGTTCCTATGACACTGGCTGTTTTAATGTTGGCAGTAAGCTGTTTCAGAAACTTTTATCGAGGTTTTTAGCATGGGTGTAGATAAAAGACATCAACGCGTTGATTACCTCGGTGCTTCGGTACGTGGAGTAAAAGACATCAACGCGTTGATTACCTCGGTGCTTCGGTACGTGGAGTAAAAGACATCAACGCGTTGATTACCTCGGTGCTTCGGTACGTGGAGTAAAAGACATCAACGCGTTGATTACCTCGGTGCTTCGGTACGTGGAGTAAAAGACATCAACGCGTTGATTACCGTGGTGCTGATTTTTTCAAGTTTTCACTTCTGTTGGCACTCCCAGAGTGCCACTGTTTTTTTTTTTCACCATTTGGCACTAACTAATTCACACTTCAACAGGCCCGCAAAGACTTGACGAGCATCCAGAAAGAGATCCAGACTGTCCAGAAACAGATCGCGAGCATCGAGGCGCGCATCGAGAGCAAGCGGAGCGACCGACACAACATACTGCGGCAGTGCAAGGTGACGAGCGGGCCGAGCGCTGGGCTGGCATGGACTAACTTATATCAACCTTGCATTACTTTAAATAAAGTTGAAAATAAATAAACTTCCACTAGTCAATCGGACAGAGACGTGCGTCTCAAGCCTAGATTCAAGATATTTAATTCCGACTATTTTAAGGAACGCAATTTTGATATTTATTTGACAGTGACAACTGGTCCTTCTGTATTTTATATTTCTGCTGTGTTCCGTTTGCTCTTAGAAGCCGGTGTAATTACAGCCACATGATGAGACATTATAGCTTAGCAGCAGATCTAGGATGGCAGCGCACCCACGATGCCACTCGTACTGCCGGTCAGCTGCTGGTGACCATCATCTACTAAACTTTTAGAGACTTGTAGGACGACGACATTTGGAGCCTCGTTTCGATCAAATTATTTTCACTAATTGGGTCGAAACGAGTTTGAAACAGCCTCTGTGTATTGCTGGGTACTGATTAAACTTGCCACTGGCCAAAGAAAAAAATAATTTATACCTGAATATCTACAACATATAGTTTTAGATTGCTATATAATAGTGTCTTCCAAACAGATCGATGACATAACAATCCCTCTGCTGGAGGGTAACCTGGAAGATACTGCGGAGGGTGAGTCAGAGCCCTCGTCCACGTCCACGCAGCAGTACCGTAAGGATTCTAGGTAACTAGTTTTATTGTGGCATGTTTCATCTACATTAAAGATTCTGTAAATTAACATCTTTATAAAATGTGTAACTTATTGAAGTATTTAGTCTGCCGACCAGGACCTCCACTGAGTTGTTATACGTCTCGGCGCTCGCTACCAGTGCACGCGGTGATCCGTGCTCTGTGATTTTATGTCTATTTTCATTACTTCACGACGTTTGCATTGAAATAAATTACAAATTAAAATGTCAAAAAGTTATCTAATAGCGAGAAATTATTCAATAGCGTTTTTATCGTCAGAGACCGCAGCCTGTTGAATTTTGACAGTTGAACGATGTTTGTGAACGTTGCCGAAATCACCATGCATGTATAACGGATCGGTGATAGTTGTCTCATAGCCAACCGTATCTAAAATATTGGTAATTTCCTTATTTAAGCAATAATGTGTTTGTCCATTCGTCAGAATCCGCGTGGACTACCGATCTTTATCAGAAAACCTGAAGGAGTTGGAGGAGCACGACGAGATCAAGCGCAAGGCCGACAAGCTGCAGAAGGCGATCAACTCGCTGCAGAACACCGTGGACAAGATACAGGCTCCTAACATGAGGGTCAGTTGGCACAACCATTAGCTCCATTCGGGAGCGCTTTTTTGACTTTAGAAAAGTGCGCACTGGATTTTCAACTCTCGGCGGCGAGACGAGCGTTGAGAATTCAACAGAGCGCATCCCTAGACCGTTAAGCGAAATAAGTTGGAGAATACTCTCTCTCTCTTACCCTGTTTCTAGAAACTGCCACTTGACTGCCACATCCAAGTCTGTAATTGGTCGACCAAAATAACATAAATTAGCCATAATATGTAAGAAAATTCGATTTTGAATGTTTTCAAAAACTGCTTAGAGCCCGTTCACTCGTACCACAACCATGCCACATCGCACCGCCAAATTGGGGCAAGCAGTGGTAGAGTGTGAATAGTGTCGCTGCAGTTTCTTGCAGTTGCGTTGTGTTTGCGTTGTCTCTAAGGCTAAGTTCAGATGAACGCGCGACGACGCGCGGTTGGCTCCGCTCGCGGTTTAAGATTGTAACAAATCAATGTTGTTGTGTACATGACCGCGCGTACCCGCGGGTGCCTGCGCGTACCGCCATGCACCGCACGCGCGTCATCGCGCTTTCATCTGAACTTAGCCTTATAGTTGCGGTGGGATTATGTTGCGGCTAGTGTCACAGATTACCAGATAAATCACTCCGTGTACTTACGCGCGTCAACTACCTACCGGCCGCCGGTTCGCAACGGACCCATTTCTCAGTGGGTTGCCGATAGCCGCGAGGCGCGTAAGTACGCATATATTTCGGTCGCCCTGTATTTATTTTCAAATTCTTATGATATGGTTGGTTTTGGTGTATTATGTGCAGTTGATGGATGTAGATCCAGCAAGAGAAGAGATAAAAACTTATCTTTTTTTCAGTTTACCTGCTGATACAGAAATGCGAGTACCTATCTAATTTGTTTTATCATCTTTTTTTAAATAGGTAAATTGTTTAAACTTGCATGTTTTGTGTTTTATTGGTAGGTACGTAATTACTTCTACCACGTAATCTATGCTTCTACTATGCGTCTGAGTTAAGAATAGAAAGGTCAATGACCTCCATTTGTCAGCTTTCATTTGAAAATTACGTTTAGCAAAAATCTCATCATCATCGTCAGCCTATAGCAGTCCACTGCTGGACATAGGCCTCTCCAATTGCACGCCATTCAGCTCGATTCTCGGCAGCTCTCATCCAGCTGCTACCAGCCACCCTTCGAAGATCGTCACTCCACCTAGCTTGAGGGCGTCCTACCTTACGTTTGCCAATTCGCGGTCTCCACTCAAGAACACGTATACCCCAACGGTCATCGGTTCTACGGCTGATATGGCCGGCCCACTGCCACTTCAGCTTGCTAATTCTGTGAGCTATGTCGATAACTTTGGTTCTCTGCCGGATCACTTCGTTCCGGATTCGATCCCTCAGAGAGACTCCAAGCATAGCCCGCTCCTTGGCTCGCTGAGCAACCTTAAATTTATGGACCAGCCGTACTGTGAGTGTCCACGTTTCGGCTCCGTAAGTCATAACAGGACAGGACGCACTGATTGAAGACCTTCGTCTTTAGGCTCTGTGAAATACGCGACGAGAAGACTCGACGAAGTTTCCCAAACGCTGCCCAGCCCAGCTGAATTCTTCTGTTAGCCTCCCTCTCAAAGTTGTTCTTACCAAACTGCAGAGTTTGCCCGAGGTAAACGTATTCTCGAACAACCTCGAGAGCACCGCCATTGACAGCAATCGGCCCCGGAGTGACGTGTTCGTTGAACATAACCTGGGTTTTGTCCAAGTTCATCCGGAGACCAATGCGTACAGAAGAATTAACTAGGCCGTCCAGCATCTGCTGCAAGTCATGCAGCGATTCGGCCAGTATGACGATGTCATCTGCAAATCTCAAGTGTGAGATGTATTCGCCGTTGATGTTAATTCCACGCCCTTCCCAGTTCAGCGTCTTAAACACATCCTCCAATGCGTTAGAGAACAATTTTGGGGATATGACATCCCCTTGTCTCACCCCTCGACGCAGGGGGATATGTTCAGTACGCTGATTCTGAATTTGAACGGTCATTGTCGCGTTTTCATACAGACATCTCAGCACTTGGATGTATCGCCAGTCGACTTGGCATCGCTGCAGAGACTCCAAAACAGACCAGGTCTCGACAGAGTCAAAAGCCTTCTCATAGTCCACAAACGCAAGACACAGTGGCCGATTATACTCATCGGACTTCAGTATAATTTGCCGCACTGTGTGAATGTGGTTTATGGTGCTGTATTCTCCTCGAAACCCAGCCTGCTCCGGTGGCTGAAACTCGTCGAGTCTTCTCGCTAGACGATTCATAACGACTCTTGAAAACAACTTATATACGTGGCTAAGGAGCGAAATGGGTCTGTAATTCTTTAAAAGAGTCTTGTCACCTTTCTTAAAGAAGAGAACGACCACACTCTCTCGCCACGCTTCTGGAGTTCTCCCAGAGAACAGGACAGAGTTGAAGAGCTCCCGAAGCTCTTTCAGTACAAGACTTCCTCCAGCTTTCAGGAGCTCGGTCGTTATCCCGTCCTCACCAGGGGCTTTTCCATTTTTAAGCTGTTTAAGAGTGGCAGGTCTTCCGTGAAATGGCGGGTTAAGGTGGCTCTGGAATCCTCAATTTCGGGATCAGGTCGAGATGCGTGCGATGCGTACAACTGACCGTAGAAGTTTTCTACTTCCAAAAGGATCTCCGGCTTCGAAACGACGATATCCCCACTGGGTTTGGTCAACTTAGTCAGGCGGCTCCTCCCGAGTGACTGGACGAACACCTTCGACCCCCGATTTTGCTCAATCGCTTTCTCTGTAGAGCGCGTTGTGGAGCGTCGGAGGTCGCGTCGTACCAGTGTTCTTATATTGTTGTTGAGTGCCCGTTGTTCTGACGAAGTGATAGGTGGGTTTTCACGTCGTTCCGTAATAAGCTCCAGAGTCTCCTTTGAAAGTTTTGACTTCTTGCCCGTACGCCGCATTTTACAAAAACGCGTGCCTTCCTCCCTGAGGATTTCCGCCACTTGGTCGAGTGCCTGGTCAACGTCATTTGTGGTTTCCACGGCAGCAAATCGAGTCTCCAGGTTTGATTGGAACGCTTCAGATCCCAGCATGGTTTGGAGCATGTTTGGACGGAGCCTAGACCTCATCAAACGAGTTCGCTCGAGCTTAAAGTTGATATTCAGAGAGCCTCGGACAAGTCTGTGATCACTGCCGGTGTTGAACCTGTTGATCACCGAGATGTCCCTGAATATATGCTTCTTATCCGCTATGATGAAGTCTATCTCATTTTTCGTCATAGTATCGGGGCTTCGCCACGTCCACTTTCTTTGGAGCTGTTTCTTAAAGAAGGAGTTCATCATGAAAAGCCCCTTCTTCTCTAGGAAGTTGACAAGCATTTGCCCCCTATGATTTCTGCTGCCAAACCCATAAGATCCTACTACCGATTCGCTGCAATTCTGTACTCCCACTTTAGCATTAAAATCCTCCATGAGAACATTGTAGTGGGCCTTAGTGATGGAATGCAAGGCCTTGGAGATATCCTCAAACATTTCCTCCACTTCGTCATCCGAGTGTGCCGAGGTCGGTGCGTAAACCTGAATAACCTTGAGGCTATACCTCTTGGTTAACTTCACTACAAGGTACGCTACCCTGTTCGAGACACTGGAGACTTCTACAACGTTGTCACAAAGGGATTTGTTTACCAGGAACCCGACTCCGCCTTGGGATAGTTTGTCTCCCTCTCGAAAATACAAAAGGTGGCCCGATTCAAGGGTGGTGTCCTCTCCCTCTCTTCGGACTTCACTTAAGCCAAGAATATGCCACTTTATTTTTCCGAGCTCTTCTTCTAGCTGCACACTTCTAGCTGCAGCAAAAATCTACTTTGTGCAAATTAATTTTCAATAATATTTATTATCGTTATTATCTTGTTAATGTTATTTTCAAATGATTATTGTTTATTTAAAGGCGTGCAAGTGTTAGAAAGCGTGCATGACGTGCACATGCTTAAACATTAAAAAGCATTTTATTTTATTTCATAAAGTATACTACAAATACCTACTGACATCTTTATTGAAAGATTCAGTCCTGGCAATTCATAATAACCACGCGGCGGCGCGCAGCTACAAAGCAAAACTCACTTTACGCTTGTAAGGTTAGGTACATTTTGCGTTCGCAGCGTTTAGCGACTCGAAGGTGTAGGCTATTATAGCAGTAGGTATTGAAAATTTTGTATGGAGTGATTTATCTGGTAATATGTGCTAGTGTCGGCAGACACAGATCGTTGTGTTTACGATGTGGCCGGCCGCTAGTGCGCGGACTCGCTGGTGGTTGCGTTGTGGCTGCGATGTGGCGTTAATGTGGTCGGTATCGCTAGACAGTTAATTTTGACGGTCAAATGTGGTTCGTGTGAATAAACTATGCATTTTGATACATATTTGCGCCTGCCCACATGTTGTCGTTGTGGTTGTGGTATGTGTGATCGAGCTAAGGTCTAGACTTTGAACTGACCAAACCTTTACCGAAAAAAAAAAACTGGTAACAAGTTGTGCACCCGATGGCATTTCTCATCCGCAAAAATTACGAACTTCCATACAAACTTTTATGCCCTATTTTACTCCTTTAGGGGATGAATTTTCAAAAATCCTTCTATAGTTAGTGCTCATATTCGTTGTGTAAGGAACTTTGGTGCAAAATTTTATGCTTTTAGACCCAGTGGTTTAGTCTGTGCGTTTCATTGTGTGGGTGTCATTTTTATGAAGTAGATTTGCTTAAGTAGAATTTACTTGTACTTTGCAGGCGATGCAGAAACTAAACGAGGTGCGAGAAAAGGTGAACGCTACGAACGAAGCGTTCGTCACTGCCAGAAAGCGAGCGCACAAAGCTAAACTAGCCTTCGAAAAGGTAAAACTATCATATAATACTGTAACTGATGCAAAAAAGAGATGGCGTTATTCATCTTGCATAGCTCCATCTCTTTTTCGCACTTGTACTTCCTCATACAACTGTTGTACTGTATTATGGTGGTTTGATAGTTGTGAATATATTTTCGGTTATAAGATTAATCATCTTATTTATTTAAATTTTAGGTGAAAAAGGAGCGCCACGACAAATTCATAGAATGTTTCGAGCACGTGGCCAATGAAATTGATGCTATCTACAAGGTAAATATAATTTGTCTTACAACTTGTTAATACCTACCGACATCGACATACCGACCGTAGTTACTAGTTATTAGTTTACGTCACGTAGACGCTGCGCTAGTACTAACGTTATATTTGGCTAGTGTATACCCCGCGTGCCTATAGAAGTACCAAGATTTTTGGGATATTCGAAAAATGCAAATAAAATGATGACGTTCCAGGCTCTAGCCATGAACCAGTCGGCGCAGGCGTTCCTGGGCCCCGAGAACCCCGAGGAGCCGTACCTGGACGGCATCAACTACAACTGCGTGGCACCCGGCAAGCGCTTCCAGCCGATGTCCAACCTGTCGGGCGGGGAGAAGACCGTGGCCGCGCTGGCGCTGCTCTTCGCGATACACAGGTACTCGCGAGCTTTATGTCCAACCTGTCGGGCGGGGAGAAGACCGTGGCCGCGCTGGCGCTGCTCTTCGCGATACACAGGTACTCGCGAGCTTTATGCTTAAGCTTCATTTACACGTTGCGAGTACCTTTGCTGTGGCATACGATAAAATTTAAGCAACAAATGACTTGCATCGTCTAAACACTGTTTAGAAG